>JACDJE010000205.1:1619302-1642402 GCA_016647715.1 Pavo muticus | reverse complement strand
TTTTGTCTGGTAGCTGGTCTTGGACTTATTAAATTCAAATCTCTGTTTAAAGCCTTCAATTTAAGATGGAAATTCAAAAACAATCAGTACATTTCTTTGTCCTAGATTTGTGTACTAAAATGCAACTCTTGGCCTTTTCTTATCTGTATACCTTCCATCAACCATTCATTTTGTTCATAGAGGCAATTTAAGATATCAGAGTGTCGATACTTAGCATGAATTCATGAGCAGTATTTAAGATTTCAGCATTTCACTGAGTTCTACTCATCCTTAGTCTAAGCCTTTACTGCAATATTAAGAGATGTTCTGATTTCCTCTCCTGAAAAATCAGATGTTTCTGTAAGCATAGAGGACTTCCTCAACCTCCAGGTTTTATATATATTTATTTAATGAATCATAGAATGGCTTGGGTTGGAAGGAACCTGAAAGATCATAATATTCTACATTCATTCCATTCCACACGTAATATGAATACTAGACAGAATGTAACAGATAGGAATGATTCTGTCATTAATAAGGAAAAAAAAATACTTCTGTTCTGAACCTATTGCAAGTGAGCTGGATGACAAATAATCACCATCGGCAACAGCTGGTATGTCCCAAGATGACATCGCTTCTGTTCCCATGAGGGTTCATTTCCTCTAAGAGCCGTTGACAGAAACTTGTTCTCTGAAATACAGCTCAGAAGTTTATTGAAAACCATCTTTACTGTTTCATCTAAAATATCATTCTCTACATGTCCTTTGGTTTCTTCAAAGATTTCTATGATCTTCTAGGCATTACAGTCTTCTAGTTACCTGGGCTCCTCTTCAGTGCCTAACCCTCTCAGTCTAATCTATATTCAAGTTTTCATCAATTTCCCAAGTGTGCAAGTCAGATTTATTAGTCTGCAATTCTTCAGTTTTTTTCCAATCTACTGCTCCACAGAATTGTACAGAATTCACAACCTAGTTTCCTGGGAAGTTTTTGCAGAGAAATTGAAAGATCAATATATTTTAACTTATGGGCCCTTTACTGAATTAGAAGCTGTATTGTATTATTCTAGAAATTAACTAATGCAAGTTCTTAAGAAAGATGGTAGACCGTATGCAAGACTTGTGCCTGAGCTGAGAGAGCATCTCGAGCTTCTTGGGAGTTTTGCGAAGGGTAGAAATTTGTAGCACAGCTTCCACTGAGTTCAGCACTTAGATCTTTGTGAAGACATCATCTGTTAGGGTTTATTTTGCAATAGCTATATTAGTCCTATTACACAACCTTCTAGCCTTCTCACTCTGCTTTGCATCAAATTGTTTGCTGCTTATTAACACATGTGGTTAGGTATTCAATGGAAAAAGAGTTATTTACCTCCCAGTAAGTACTGATTTTTTTTCATACTGTATTTCAGAACTGTAGCAAATGTCCTGCTGTTATTTCCCATTACTTTGGAGTTGTTTGGACTCTCTGCTGTTGAAGGAACTGAATTCCAGTTAGAGTTACCTGTTTCTTATGACCATGATATATATATATATATATATATATGAGTAAAATACATTGTAAGCACTGCATCTGACAGATAATAATGACTTAATTAATTTGAATTCAAAATAAATATCGTCTGCGGTAGCAAACATGGAGATTCAGATTCCTCACGGGAAGCAGCTGGAACTGTGTTTTAAAACCTCAAATACTCCTCTAAAAGAACAGCTCTGCCTTAAAATTGCTCAGTGTTCATATGTACTAATATCTGAGATGATATTTATTTCCTGTGTTTAACTTGGTACTGTCACTTGTCAAATTGAGAAGCAGACATCAAGTAGCCATTGTTTGCTTTGAAAACATGTGAGAATCATCTGGAAAAAAAATGAATGGTTAAGTTCTGAGTCTTTTCTGACAAATATTTTGTTAACAAAATGGGTAAATGGCCTGTGTAAACTTGCTGGTCAGAGATTATAACCAGCTTGAACGATTGTATTGTGTATTGATGCAGAGGATACAGCTCAGTTCTAGAAGTATTCTGGGCATGAAAACTTCTAGGAAAAACAGGAAATCCTGCAAGAAGCTAGAGTAAGTAGGCAGTTGTTATCCCATGCAACACTTTTTATGTTTTCATTTCTAAATCATCTTCACAATCTTTATTTTTTTAATTACACAACATTTTTGACTGTGTTTACCCATGTCTGTTTGGCATTCATGCAAATGTCAGTGACCATCTCTAAACTGACTTTTTTTTCCTTCCTGGAGCTCTGTAGTTAATAAAAGAGAGAAATGGAAGGAAATACATGAGTATATACAAGAATCTTAAAGGCATCTGCTTTCTACGTGCAGAAAACCAGACTGGTTGTCTTTGTTTTACCTTAAAAAGTAGTGTAAATTTTTTAGATAGTTACATATTTTGTGATAAATGGTTACAAATTCCTCTGTTTTTATGATAATCTAATAGGGTTATTTGAAATGCAAAGGAACATATTATAGTACAAATTTTACTTGGTACACAGTAATCCTGATATTTTAAAAGATTATTAGAAAAGTTTTCTATTACGTTAGACAGAGCTGTGGATTGCAATACTGGGATTAATGGGCACATTCAGAAAAGTGTGGATAAAACTTGAAATGTTGGGAAAATTGCTTGAAATTCTGAATCTGAAATCTTGTACTCCTCTGGTCAGGGTTTCACTGTGGCTAATTGAGCAGGTATTTTTAAAAACAGCTAAATATAATGGCATGAAATCTTGAACAGTTGCTTGTGGGTACACATTTTATGGTTCAGACCTGGGCAGGCACAAAATGGACTGTGGCATTAGTTAATTGCTATTTTTGTCTTGCTACTGGAAATACAGTGAGTGAACCAAATGGTTTTGTTCTCTTGTGGTGATGTCTGCCCACTGTTTAAGGCTCTAGTAAGACCAAACTCTCTGCTAGATGATGCTGAAATGTAAGATACTTGTTGGAAAAAAATGTTTTGTATTTTTTATGTTCTAATAAGCTAAATCTAGATGTACTGATTATGCTTGCTGTGCAGTGAAAGGATGACACCTTTTTCTCTATTTACAAAGAACGTCTGAGACTTAGTAAAGAGGAGCCAATATGCAGTTGCTTTACTTGGTGGATCAGTGACTTGTAATTGCAAATGGTACCATGTACAAGGCATGCCATTGTCATATTATTATATTTTATTCTTAGTATAATTATTCCAAGCAATTGCCTTCCTTTCTTCTTTCTTCATACATTTGCCCTATTGAGTTTCAGCAATCAAAAGGCCAAAACTTTACAGTGGTGGTATTAACACCATTTTAGTTCCTGTATATATTTAAAATATAGCAATTTCAGCTTATTGAACAGCCTTTTGAAGTGAGGAAAGCATCCATGGATATTTTTCTGTCAAACATTACAACTTCTCTGAATGCTGGGTTCATGGAGACCTGTTAAAACATGGCCATCAATATACAAGTCTTTCTGCAGGGCTGAGTATTATTTTGCTATCCCCTGAAGCATAGCTGTACTATGTATGTAGGAATACTATGGATACTTTATGTCTAGGAAAGATGGCATAATAACGTAACTGATAGTGGCAAAGACTTAGCATAGTTTTAAGAGAATCTGAAACTGAAGCATTGTCTCTGTGCACCTCCAAAAGTGCACAGAGGTGAGAAGAGTTGAAAGCACTGAGGTTTTGCTTACCTTATACACACAGACAGAAGTACATGTTGTAGCTGTAAGGAAATGGGGAAAATTAGCTTCTGTAGGGCTCTGATTTGAACAGTGGATAGAGAAATCTAAAACAGCTTGATTTCCACTGACTTGAGCCAGCTGTGTGCTCTAAGGCATAGCCACATAAATTGTCAATACTCTGGCAGTAAAGCAGTCAAGTAAACCTATTTTACAAACCTTTTATGCAACAATGAGAGCCCTTCACTCCCAGCTTATATGCTTGGACATAAGTACATGCTTAAATGCATTGTTGATCTGGGTTAAACTGCTCTGTATCCTGCAAGTTTAACCCAGTAGTCATCTCTGAAAATCTCAGCTGCATCTACAGCTTGAATTTGAGCCCTTTCTTTGTCTTTCTTGGTCATCAGTCCTGCTGTCTAGAGTGTCAGTTAGTGCACGGTAGTCCTTATGAGCACAGGAGGGGGGTCTGACCCATGTTTTCCAGTGTTGCTGGCTGAGCATATGGAAATGCACAGTTTTCCTAACAAATGGAAGATAGGTATGTCGCCACTTTTTTTCTTGCTTTTAAACTTTTATCTGTGTATATGCTTAAATTTGTGAATTTGACATTTGGCACTCATGGCCAAAGTGACAGATGTTCATGAGGAACTTGGTGATGACATTTTTCTGAAGATTTGATGGAATTAACTGTAGTTTTTATCACTTCTGAGACTTAGCACAAGCTTCCAATCAGGACTCTTATCATTCATTCATCTCAGTAAGTAAGTCGTGGTATCTTGATGTACTTAAAAAAGAGCTGATCAAACGCTGAATTTGTTTTACTTGGGAAATTACGACATTTAGATTTTTTGTTCCTGTGGATCATGCTACCCCCAAACTTTCAGGTTTTATTATCTTCCCACTCCCAATTGCTCTTGATCATACTGTAGATGATGTTGACAGACTCATATTTGGAGCCATGGAGTAGGAGATTAGAGTTTCTAGACTCTGATTTCAGTTAGGCTCTGAGGTGGTTCTATGGTTCCTGACAGAAAATCAAGAAGTTCTAAAATTACAACCTGAAACAAATTCTGTGGGACTGTCCCTGTCCATGCCACAGAACAAATTTTCTGCAGCCAAGACTTTGGTTGAGAGATATTTAGTTTTATGTTTGTCATTTACTGATGAAAAGGTTTATGAAAAAAATGAATCCTGAGCGTCTGTAATAGAGCATCTTTATTAACTGAAATGTCAGTAGTTCAGAAGATAAGTGTCAATTAATATTTATCACTCACTGTATGCTATCAAAGATCATGTGAAAAATGACTTGTACTTTGGTATTTCATCTGCTGTGAGCTGCATAAAAAGTGTTTTGTAAAAAAAAAAAAAAAAAAATGCCCAAGCAAAACTGTTGCAGTGGAATTGAGAGTGTAGCAGCAGTTCAGGGTGCAATCCAAAACCCAACTGACTTGAAAAAGTTCAACACTAAGGTTATAGTTAAACCACAAGCTCAGTGCAAGGCGAGTACATACTTTCCCTTTGAACTTATCACTTTCTGCATATAGATGCATAATAATACTTGCAAAAAAAATCAGGATAGAGATGTAAGCAGGTTTTTGTGGTGCCTCACCTAATGGATGAGAGAAACAAAAAACTCTGTAGAAAGTGCACCTTGCAAACAACTGAAGAGTTTTCCACTATGATAGGCTCTTCACAACAGCCTGAGGCTCCTGGTCAGATTCTGTAGTAAAATCTAACATATTTGATTCTTAAGTTGGTCTCAGTGACAACTGACCAGTTTTCCTTGTCCTTTTAGCACACCCTTTTGGAAGAAGTTCTTAGGAAATTCAACATATTAAATAGTAATAACTCTATCATACTGTGTTATTTTAGAGAAAAGGAGTAGCAGAAAAAGATCACAGGACTTCCTATCTAAACATTATCATTCTATTTTTCTACACTGGATACATGGTGGAGGCTCCATCTTTTCAAACAATCGTGATGCAAGCAGAGAAGAAATGCATGTGTTTGTCGACAGCAGCAGTCCCATTTGGGCACATTCAAACAGTTAGTTGACTAAGGTTGCATGCCTGTGGCTGAGGGGACATGCCATCACTAATCCAGCTCTTGGCTGCATTACTTTCGGAAAACAAAAAATGGATTCCTCTGCCACGTTTTAAAAGCTTCTGGCCTTCTTGAATCCCATTTAGTGTTGCAATTGGGCTAGCTAGAAAAAGGTTAATAAAGCCTTTGCATCCTGACCACATTCCTGCTGGGTTGATTGGAGGACAGAGGGCCCAGGAGCCTTTTGGAAGGACCAAGAGTCTGGAAGCATGTTCCTTGTGTTTCTGAAGTGCACTGGAGGACATTTCTAAAGCCAGGTATAGGTCCAACGGGGTACCATGAGGAACAGCACACCACACCTGAAAGCAGATCCATTTTTTTAATCATTCAGGCAAGTTCTGAGGCATACTCTGCTCATTCACCCTGGTTTGGTGGAGTTGGTGGAACCACACCAGTGTGAGTAAAATCATAACCCAGTTTTAAAGCTACAAATACAGGTGTTTTGTGAGAATATTCTTCCTATAACAGCCTTTATGAACATATATGAGTCTATACATCTAAAACAAAAGGGAAGCAATCAGTGTAGCATTTTGATTTCCAGTGTGAACTGAGATTTTTTTTCCCTCTTTTCTTTCCACTCAGTCCTGTACACATACAGTTAATTTTTTCGTTTGTGTAGTTTAGAACTAAGTTTTCAGTAGAATGAAAAAATATGGAAGCAAAAATACAGACAAATGGGTTTATCCAAAACCCACTATAAATTGAAACTCATCCTTTGTCCAAATCTGTCACTTCTTCCTTGGCGTAAATTACATATCCAATAATTCACTAATTTTTCTAGCACTCCGATTTCTCCCAAGTTGTTGATGTCTCTCCAAAACTTTTGAGATCGGGGGCGTAGTATTTCTTATTCTTATTCTTCTCCAAAAACTTCTAGTTTCTGCTGTCACAGCTGAATGTGGTGCATGCAAAGGGCTGTTCCTCGGTAGGGTCTTATGGTGGTCCTGTCCCAATGATGGCCATGAAGAGAACAGTCCTGAGAAATGTTGTAATCTGCACTGAACATGTCTAGCTGCCTTCCAGCAGTGTGTTTCCTCTGCCGTATTTACTATCAAGCTGAGTCTTCATCTGTTATCGTGTTAATTATCCTTTAAAAATATTCCTTAACTTTATGCAGATGTTTTCCTGACATTTCAGCATTTCAAGAAATGCTTTTTTCAACATTTTTCACAGTTCCTAAAAGGAAGACAATCACAAAATTAGTTGTTAAATGCATTGTTCAGTCTGCGTGTTTGAATAGAAATGCTGGGTACATAGGGTCTGTGTTGTCAAATAGTTTGTCTTCAGCTTTAAAGTATATTAAAAATAGATATATAAATAAATATATACTCAGAGTATGCAGTCTGGGATCTGGTAATGCAGGAAAAACTACCGAATGTTGAGTCATTGTATTTCATTACATATGACAACACACTTAAAAACTGATGTAATAACAAGTACCTTGTCATATATTCACTCTTCGTGAACTTGAATACAGGAGATATTTTGTTACTTATGCATTCATACTGTTTGGAAGCTCTTGTCCTAAGCCAGGCTGGCAGTCCAACTTCTGTACACTTGGAACAAAAAATGATCTCTGACATAAAGAATTTAAACTTTACTCTGTTCTGTAATGTTCTGCAGCCTGAATTGTCTCGTATCTGAGAACTCTGACATCTGACCAGTACTCTGATCACTTGAAACCAGTGAATAGGTCATGCAAAGCATGTACTTAGTGAATATAACTTCCTTTTCAGATTTCAGAATTTCTTACTTAAGCTTGCTGTTTCCATTTTGTTTGAATTCATCACATCATTCATTGATCATCACAGGCATTTGGTAATAAAAATTTGCATTATCAAGATAGCAAACATATAACAAAATTTTGAGCCTGATGGAGTGAGATGAGTTATAACTTTTTCTAAAGCTACAAAATCATATTTATCTGATTCTTTACATTTAAACTGCAGTTTGGACCATTGATAATATGTCTGAAATGTCTTGCCCTGCTGGCCACACTGCTCTCTCACTGCCCAGCTCAAAGGAACAGGGGAGGAAATATGATAGAAAAAGGGGCTCAGTTGCTGAGATGAGGGCAAGCAGTTCACTCACCAATTACCATCATGGGCAAAACAGACTCAGCATAGAGAGATTAAAGTAATTTATTGCCTATTACTATCAGACAAGAGCAGTGAGAAACTGGAAGCAAATAAAAAAAATACAGTACAACACAATTGACTCCCTGTCATGCAGCTGTGAATTTATCAGCTCAGTAATCCAATCTTAACCAAAACATAGGTCAGTCTTAGTCATCACCTTCTTTCTAGAAGTTGCTAGCCATAGATTTACACAGAGTAAGTATAAAAGAAACAGGATGCGTGTAGGGTAAACATTTGCCAAGTATAATCTGCTGGTTCTGCCCTCCATTGGCTTGGTTTCATTTATAAACCTGTGTAAGAATTTGAGCAGTTTAGTTTTTTCAATCTGTAAATTTATAAAATGACCCTCAATTGCGTGATAGGTGGTACAAAATCTAGGTATAAAGTACTTAAGAAATAGAATTTTGTTGTAAATAGGTCAAGTAGGGTGATACATAATGTTGTCTTTTATCAGCAATACAGCTTACTGTTAATGTTGCATATTTTCTGAAATACTAATGGTTTACTTTATTTATTCATCCCTTGCAAATTTGGCTGCCTGTGATAAAGCTGAGTGTTTCCTAGAGGATTTATAAGGCATTTTCAAAGTCTCCATCAAGCACTTGATATTGGCTTTTGGCTATAGATATCCGGTAAATCATAGAGGAGCTAAAACCAAGTGTATTTGGCACAGCATTCTTCAGTGTGTACTGCTAATAATTTTCAAAAAATCTACTACAGGAAGAGAAAGAGGGCAGTCTACACAAAGTAAAGCATTCATTTGAAAGTTTGTCTCTATTTCTTAGCCAAACTAAGGTTCCTGTGTTGTTATTCCTCCTTCCACGTCATTTGTTTTGGAAAGTGTAATTAGATTAATAGTTTTTTATTTTTCTCAATTTTGGAAGTATTGTACATTGTATCAGGTAACATGGAGCATAATTATATTATTTGTAGTGTAAAATTGCTATTTGAAGACTAAATAAGCTTTTTTATTTTAATAGAAGAGTAGAAGGAAATATCAGCAACAACAATCAGTGGGTTTTGTAGTTAAAGAATACTCAAGGGCACATTTATGTAGGTTTGCTTTTAGCTATGGCATTGTCCATTGAGGGTCAGTCAAGAGTAAGGTCGAAATGACTTGCAGAATATCCTTGGTCAGAATTATTATTATTTTTACTGAAAAACCTTAAGCAGTGCTTAGAAATTCATTAACTACATCTATAACTACATGTATATATATGTATTTTGTCTTCTAGGGCATACAGGACGATTATTAAAATCTCTGTGTTTCACCAGTCTATCATTTCTGCTGCTGCACATCATCTTTCAGATTACAATAAACAGTCTTGAAGCTGGAAGAACTATTGAACCTGGTTTTAACTGTGAGTAAAACCTTTTAGCTTTTATTAGCATTTTAAGTGTGCAGATGCTTCAGTGGTTTGAAGGGTGAAGGTTGATGGTAAGACACCATCATGCTTTTATGAAATTTTCTTCCTCTTTCTCAGCTTGTTTCCTTAATTTCTGTGACTAGGGCAAAAATTCTAGAGTGGCTTAAGAAATTAAGTGTGTTAACTCTGTTGTTCCCATTAGATGAATGTTCTCTTCTGGTTTAGCAATGATTACTTTTAGGTTTTCTCAAAATTCCCTCAGAACCTGAGGTAGCTGAACTGTTATCTTATTAATTAATAATTCTCTGTACTAAAATATAATGAGATATAGTAATAAAAAACCCTCTGCCATATATTATGCCTCTGTTTGATGGAACTCTGTTAAGCTGTTTATTTAATTAGAAGTTAATCTTGACCTCGAGATTTATATTTTTAAACAGTATTTCCTTTTTGTTGCCTGTGTTATATAGGCAGAAGGATTTCCAGTTTTTATTTATATGTAAACTCTACTTATAAATATACTGCATGGCATTTCACATCTTCCTCTCTCAGGAAATGTTCTTCAATAATTCAGAAGCAAATGTACTTTATTGCGTAGAAGTTAATTACAATATCTATGCACTGACTTGGATATGTAACCTCCAGGTAGAAGCTATTTGTACTTGTCTTGCAATGCTTATGATTAACATTTATAACTGTCAACCTGCCCTTGATAAATGTCCATTTAATTTATCACAGAGTAGGCTGCTGCTGCCACTTGGGTAAACAGTTATACTACAATTAAACACAAGACACGTTATGTGAAGTGAAGTATTTCACTTAAAGCAACAAAATCCTAAGGACACTTGGAGTTTGACTACAATTTTGCCTTTAGCTGAAACCATTTTTTGAAGTAAAAGGCGTAACTGTATTTATATCAGTCTTAACAGGAAGGTCGCAGGCTTTGTCAGTTCACATCAGACCTTCAGAGTCAAAAAGTATATTTTCTTTTTTTCCAGAAGTGCTTAGTATTGAGTGAACGAGATGAGTTGATTTCCTATATCTAACCGTCTTATGGCTAAAAATACATTCTTTCTACTTAAATTATAGTAATTATATCAGCGTTAGAAGCTGTTTGTATGGGTAGAGAGTTCCTAATCATCCAAGATGAAGAAGCAACCCCATCAATTTTCCTTTGTCCTGTAGTGGGAACTGGGTTCTAGAGTGGAATCCAATTTAAAGGATTACTTTATTTTCAAGAGTCCACTCCTGAAGGAAGAAAGGAGAGGACATACTATTTCTATCTGTAATTAATATCACTAAATTCAACAGCTGCTCTTCTAGATGCTATAATAATTATTTCCTTACATGCGACCACATAGGACAGTGAGTGTGGATGTAGTAGAAACTGAAGGTGCCACGGGCTTCTCTCTGGCACTGAGACCAGTTGGCATGAAATGATTACATCCTACCCTGCTGGGAGTGGTACTTGTCACATGTAAACTCCCAAACAGTGACTGACTTGTTTGAGGGAAAAATTGGCTGACAGAAGTTGTTCTAGAGATTGTTTTAACAGTCTAGCCATCCAAAAAATCAGTTGAATTTCAGTGCCTGAATGTATTTGCAGAGTGAAGTGGCACCATTTTTTTTAGTGGTATGGCTATAGTCAGTCAGCTTCAGATGAAGCCAGTGAAGAAGGGAACATGGTACTGGACCTGCAAGGGACAGAAGAAGATGAAGGAGATGTAAGGACTGTTGTGAATGAAAGAGACAGAAAATGCCAAGACCTTTGTTAGATCAGTTGATAATGTAAGTTATTGTTAAGTGGCACCAGGGAATATGTAGTACTGTGAAGGTGAGGAAAAGACAAAACACCCACTTCAGAAGGTACTTGGTAGCATTTCTGCTTGTAATTATTTGGTGACAACAGCCCTACTATATTTCCTGTTCCCTAGCTACATGAATAATGCTCTGCAAAATTGACTACAGCAGTGTGCTAAGCCATAGCTGGACAAATGACAGCACCATGCCCATAGCATCTGCACAGTGTTACGATCTCTGCCTGTTAGAGTTAGCTGTTAATGTTTATTCAACTCTTTTCACTCAATAAGAAGTGCAGAAGTGTGGACTAGAAGACTGGAGTTTTCTGTTTCCCTATCCAGACCAGGATCAACTGTTATGAAACAGTTTTTACAGCCTTTTGTTTAGTTCCTAAGCTCTGTATGCCCTTCTGGAAATATTATATAGTCTCTTCTGATGCTTATCATTATGGAATTTTTTACCCTCTTAGTAAAAATACCTTATCCATCACCTTCAATGTACTGTGGAAATGGAGGATAATTTTCCATTTCTCTTTATGGTTCCTGTTAAGACTTGAAGACTACGGTCGTGTCTGTCGTATATACTCCTTTCATTCTTTTCTTTTCATAAAACTTCCCTCCAAACTTTCTTCATAGTTCATGTTTACTTGTTGGACTGCCTCTGTTTGCTCCAAGTGATCCACGCACTTCTTGAAGTCCAGTGCCCAAAGCAAGGCAGTAATTTCATGGAGTATGTGCTGAATATAACAGTTGCCCACATATATATATGACTGATGCTTCCTGTTTATGTGTTACTACATGGTACTTTATTTATTCATTTATTTATTTGCAACAGTGGCAGTGTCTCACGCTTTATTTTTAATTCATTATAATGGAAAAATCCTTTTCTGCAAAGCAGATTTTTTTTTTCCTTATCTCATATTCATATAAGCACTTCATATATGTGCACTTACCCACATTTTTCCAGGATGCTTTCATTTATTGAGACTCTTCTGAATTCTGTCTTCTGATTTGTTCATCACCCCTCGTTAAGGGGACATCTGCAAATACCACCTTGAAGGATTTTTGGTTATATTATGTTTGGTTTTTTTTTCTTTACATTTAATCTTTGTTTTGATTTTGCTGGAACTTTACATATATTGCCCTCATGTAAATGAAGGGGGAATAATTAGTGCAAAAGTAGACCAGTACTTTTGGTGCACTACCAAAACTATGCTGGGTAAAAGGACAACACAAGGAGGGAGTGAAAAAGATGTAAAAGCAGAAAGGAGAAAAAAAAATCTGATCTTGTAATTATTTTGCTTTATATTTAATTAATCTAGTCCAGATAAAGTCTGTGAAATTTTCATGTGTTCCTACAGTGACTTTTTGCTCTGCAACCTTTCTGATGCAGAGAAGTTAAAGCTGATTTCATCATTTTCATGTCAGAAATTAATGAATTAATGTTTAAATTAAATTGTTTTTCTTTTCTTTAAAATTTGTTGTGTTATGTAGTTAATCTAATTCCTGGCAGTTCAAGAAGCTGGTGAGAGAAGGGTCTCCCTTTGTCTCCAAATATTGTAGTTTGTCTGAGCATGCTCAACTGCCAACTTCTGAATCAAAATATAATTTCTGTTTTAAGTTTTTCTTTTCAACCTGTTGTATTGTAGCTTCTGAGAGTATTTTCATATTGGTAATAGAAACACTTGAAAAATGTTTCAATTAGAGGCATAACACAGACTATCACCTCTTAAATCGTATACAGTTAATTTTTCATTTTGGCAATTAAGGATAACCATCCTTAATATATCTTTTATTACCACTTTATTATTCCTTTGTTATTTATTATTACCACTTTAATAATCTTTTACATCTACAAACTGATTAATTTTGGGCCACCTGTAAGAGCAAAGCAGAAAGTAGAATTTTTGAGAGACTGTAAAATATTGTGCTTTTATCTTGGAGTTATTAAAAATGAACTGATAGTGTTTAAAATAAGTAAGTCTTGCAATGTTTGGTTACTTCAGCTTCTCATTTTTTCATCCATTTTCTCTTTTAGAGCCTATACACCTTCTCTTTCAGGCTGGCTCCAAAAACATCTATAAGCTATATATAGTGGATGTATACTGATGGGTTGATAGAGGTGTTTAAAAATGTTTAGCTAACCATGGGTTTGAGGGTTTTTTTTTTTTTTTTTTTTTTTTTCCAGAGTCTTCTGAGTATTGCCTAGCACTAATTGCTGCTAGGAATCCTCATTTATCTTAATAAAATATTTCTGGTTAGTTACAGCTGCATTGTTTAGAACTAACATTAAATACCTCCTAAACAGTACATTAAAAAAAAAAAAAAAAAAATCAGAGTTCATATAGTAGAGAAGGAAAACAATAAATACAAGTGTGAGCTATGGTAAACTTCTTAAGCAACTGAGAGCAATGTAATCAGTCTTGTTTCAGTGATATTTCCATATCCAAAATCAGATTTTGAGATGTTGTAGTATTTATGCGGTAATACATAGAATTTCATTATTAAATTTTTACTTCTGATTGAATTAATTTCTGATGATTAGATTAAGCAATGTCTGTTGCATGCAGAATCTGTGAGATAGGAAATGGAAAATTAGGTCACAAGGTCACATAGAGTCTCATTCTTCAGTAAGCGTGCCATAGTCCTTTCTTAGGGCTAAATTTAAACAATTTTCAAAATGACATTTCCACCAGCAACAGCAATGTTTTCCATGATGTTTAAACTTTCCTTTCAGTAAATGAGTGCAAATATTACTTGTTGTACCACTCCTCCGTGTGTCATCTTCTTGTGTTTAGAAGTATGTAAAAACATTGCAATTTATTTTTCTCTTACTTGTAGTGGTATTCATTCATTTTTTAATTTTCTGCTGACTGTGCCATCTCTTGCTGTTGAAGTCTACAGCCAGATCTTCTGAAATGCTTATTCTTTCAAAAAAGAAATTTTTAGTACTGTTATGGTTTTATGATTTTTGGTTATCGGTATTCCACATCATAACATCATGTAGTGCACTGGGAGTAAAAGAGTTAATGCTCCAGTTTCGGGTACCTGTCCGGAAGAGAAGAAGAACTACATACCCCAGAACACTTTGCATTCAGAGAGGATATATAACCCCTGGCAAGGTCATGAGACCTTCCCTTTTTCCTTCGGCTCTCCTTCCTGCTGCTCGACCCGACTGAGCGTGTCACCTCAGCGTTATGGTGAGGCCTTCAGTTCTTGGACACTTTTTCTCTCATTATATTTGATTTACTAGCTTCAATTCTAATAATATTGTATTATGGTGTGTTATCTTGCATTCTGATACCATAGTTAGTAAATTAGTTTGTTTCTCCTCAGATCGTTGCTGCTGTTTTTAATTATTTGGGATCCCCTGATTCCCCATTCCGGAAGCGCAGATTCGTGAACCCCTCTGCCCCGCTAGTCACAGAACCAGGCTGAACCATTGACAAGTACTTAAAACACTAGTCCTTAGAAGTACAATTAAAATTGTATTTTCTATCTGCTGTATTTTTAATCAACTTTAATTTTGGCTTCAGTGTTTGTTAGAATAACAAAACGGTCATTCACAGCAATTCTGGCTATTTTTATTTTACATCAAATAATAGAACTATTGGATCTCTAATTAATAACTAGAAACCATTTTTTTTAACTGTATACACTTCAGAAGTTTTATCTACAGAATGGTTATGTGTAATAAAAAAGGAGAACAGACTGAAATAGACTTAAAGCTTTCCTAGATAGCTTCTCTATTAGATTATGGGAACTAAATTCAGATAATTCCCTGTCCCCAACATATCAAACAAATGCATGTCACCATTCTGGAATCGTAATAACTTTCTGCTTTATATATATTTGAATGATTCATTGACCAAATGACCATCCTGCATTTGCATTACTACCAGTGTGTCCCTGGGGCTTTGGGTTATGTTAGGAAGCAGCGATATCCAGTACAAACAAATTAGGTTTCTTACTGAAAACTGAAACCCAGTATTTCAGTTGATCTTTCACAGGAGTGAGTACCAGGTACTTTCTTCTATGTACCTAGTGAGATTTCATGTTTTCTGTATCCTGAAAAGTTGCTAGATTGTATTTGTGTGGTATCAGCATGAGGGGCAGGAAGAGAAAATTTGGGGTTTTCTTTGCTAGTACAAACAAAAATGCAGTCTTGAAAGTTGGCACTAGATTTTTCAGTCAATGAGAATTTTTTTTTTTTCAACCTGTTCCTAAATGATAAAAGAATCCATTAAACAAATATTCTGAAATTTTTCTATGAATAGCTTGGATAATTTTGGAAACTTTCATTTCAATCATACAACTTCATGTGAAATGGAATCAGTCCACATGGCACAAAGAAAATTTGTAAGTTTACATATACAATTCGAATCAATATCTTACCATTAATTTTATTTTGACGAAACTGCATTGCTAATTGATTCCTTTGCCTGGAAATGCTTTAACTAAAACTTACATTAGCAATAACATGCTAAAGAATTGTATGGAAGATTCTGTGTTCTGTAGTCTTTGACCGTTTTGGCTGTTTATTAAGCACACAGTCAAGAATTTATGAAATGAACTCTTCGTAACTCTTCTAAATGATTCTTCATTGTGAAGATTTTTATTTTGAACTAGACATTGTCTGAGCCTGTGGCATCTACTGTAGCAGTTACAATATGAACTGAATATGAAATGCTAGATGTTTAGCTAAATCAGTTCCAAGGTGGGGTGGTGGTGTTTTCAATCGGGACCAAATTTACACGACCATATTATAATAGAATAGATTGTATGGGTTCTGAAAGTTCTCTGGCACCTGTGTAAGACTGACTACTAAATCCCATAATATAAATGTGTAATTTTAGTGGAAATACCCACCCATTTCTGAAGTTCTGAGCTACAGTCTTTAGTGAAGATTAAATCAGCACAGATGGTTAATTACCTGAAATTTTATTTTCATATTTTACAAGAGTTTGGATACTTACTGTGTTTTGGCTTTGTGGTATATCCACACCAAGCTATATGAAGCTTGATTCACAATAGGATACTGCAAGCTTAGCACCAGATAAGCTGAAAATGTTCCCAGACGACCAGTTAATACAATTTCTTTTCAAAAATGAAAGGGAACTGTGAAAGCTACTGTTCTTTACTAACTGTTAATCTACGGGTTTGTCCTTCTTAGCCCAAGCAATAAGACTGACTCTTTGGGATACTGCCCTCTGCCTGGTGCCATGTGGATTGAAAAATCCTTGCCTTGGTTTAGCATGTAAACACGAGCAAGAAAGGACTCCTCCTGTTCTATGGTTTGTACTGTATGGGCATCAGTGGGAGACAGCTCCGTGGCCTGAGCCTTATGGAGATATCACAGTTTAAAGAATAATGACATAAGGTTTTCTTCAGAGCTTCCCTCCTCTCAGCAGCTATTCCTGTAGAACAATGAGCTTAAAAGCAATTAATGACCATTGATCAAAATCTCCAGTGAGAGAGAAAATTCTGGAGAGATTAGCACAGATAGTGCAAAAGTTCACTGTCTGTAGAGAGTTCACACTGCTTTGCATGTCAAGTACGTAGGTTGCTCCAAAAGTAATGCCTCATATTTATTTCCATGGAAATAACACTATTTCATAGAGCAAATTCTCACTACAATATGCTATTTTTCAACATAGTCACCATCATTAGCTATGGTTTTGGGTTTTTTTGCCCGTGATGAATAAAAGCCTGTATTTGAGGCTCATAAAAATCTGCACCAGCAGAGGTGACCCACTGTTTCACACTGCTATGACAGCGTTGTTGCTGGGAGAATATTGCCCATGCAGTACAACTTTAACTGTGCTCACACCCATTGTGTGGTCTCCATAAATGTTCACAAGCATCAATGAATGTAAATAAGTGTCATTTTTTCCATATGGAGGAATTCAGTTACAACCCTTTGCTTCACTGGCACTTCCGTGTCAGATGCCATTCTCTCAGGCTGCCCCTCTGCTGTCACTGGTCACACAGCAGCAAAATATAACGGAATACTGGTGGGAAGGTTCATCCTCTACTGCTATGCCTGCCAACATCTGCCTTGGATGTCATGGGCCGACATAATAAAATAGGAGGCATTACTTTCAGAGCGGCCCTCATACTCCTGAAAACCTAACAAATGACAGAAAGGCAGGAGACATGACGCAAAGAATAAAGTAGGTATGGTTCCTGTCATTCTCTGGTTTCATAGTGTGCTGTTTCTTGCACAGGCGATGTGCAGTGTCTCAATCCAGGACTAAAAAGAATGCCTAGCTGTGAAAATCACTGTGAGATCAAGTTATATTGGCACAAATCCTGTCATTATACAAGATCCTAGAAAGGTGTGTGGTGGTACAATATTACCAATAACCTTTTCTGGCTGTTGCTTCAGTCTTTCCAAGAGTCAAGAATTTATAGCATCATGCAGTAGATCATGTGGAACACACCCTGTGATAAACTTTTCATCAGGAAAAGGTTTTACTGTGAGACTTTTTTTCATGACCAAAAAGAAAGAAAAAAGCTACAATAGTTTATTTTGCACATAAAAGTCAATTTCACTTTAATCCAGTACACACTGAATGTCAACATTGCTTCAACACTTCTGGTGTAACTTTATGCAGCCAGGAAATTTACGACTGAGGAAACAGAAGCTTCTGTAATTGCTTCTTAGGCATGTATGATAAGTCCTGCTTAATTTCCTAAGGGGTGTTAGTGCATAACAGTTCAGAAAGTTGGTGTTCATTGTACTTACTGAATCTTTATTTCTAGACTCACATGCTGCCATGTGAAAATCCAGCAATATTCTAAACATTTTTTTTCAATGCTGACATATAATACCTTCTGTGTAATGTATATAATCATGCAGGAATGATTTTAGTATTCTCATACTTTCCTTTAAGATTATTTAAAAAAAAGAAAAAGAAATCCTGTACTCCAGGTTACATACATACAAATTCACTGTTTTCCTGACATGAAACTATTCACCCTCAACGTGACATGAGTTGCAAAAGGCTATTTGTTTGGGTTTTTGTCTGAAACTGATTTCTGGATGCTTTCTTAGAGCTTATAATTCTTCTCTTTGTATTCCTGATGTAGTGGAAGAGGAATTATGCTGCATGCTTTGAGGTTGTTTCATGCATCACAGCACATTTTCTTGGCTAAACATAAGCCCAGTACTGTATCTCATAATCTACATCAGATTTCTGTGATAACTTACATTGTGACATGTCAGTACAATCAGACAATTTCAGAGTAAAATAAAAAAAAAAATCACTACAGACTGAAACTTTGGATGAAGTTTTATGAAATGTTTGGACTGAAGCAGAAAATTTTATGTGACATAGTGGTGATTCTTCTTATTGCCAGACAGAGTTTGTGTTTTTGACTGTCAGATCTGCATTGGAGAGAATTGTTGGGAAGCCACTGGGTGCAGCATGTAGATTGTTTCTGAAACTGGTGTGCTTCCAAAGGTGTGCTGATGCTCCCCTAAGGGAAACACCCAATGGACCTGCTAACGCTGTGATGCTGACTTGGGCAGTTTTCTTTGCCACGTCTCAAAAAAAAAAAAAAAAAAAGAAAAAAGAAAAAAGAAAAAAGTGGTATAAGATAAATCAAGGCCAGTTTTGAGGGAGAAAACAATAAAACATAACACGATAGGGGAAGGCAAAGCAGAAGGGTAGCTCTTGTTTATTTGTATTCTTGGTCAATTCTCCTGGTAAATTAAGAAGCCAATGTGTGAAAAGGAGCCTTCTTTGTTTTTGTAAGTAGCTGTTCTGTTGTTTATCAACTACTTATATGCTTGAGCCTCCTATGAAAATCTCATTAGAATGCAATGGAAGCTGCTTTTAAATCCCAAATTGATAGCAGGTCTGGTTCCAGAAAGTTTCTTGAGAAAGTTTTTGAAGACCAGGAAAGTCAGAAGCAGGCTGCTCACACGGTCAGTTTCAGGGCTGTACGTCCTTTTGTAGGGATAAACCTCACAAACCAATACTACTGTTTTGGGGTTGTTTTGGATCATCGACAGTGTTTTGTTGTAGTAGTGAGTAGTAAGACCAACACTGTAGTGCTATAGCAACCAGAATCTCTGTGCTGATGTAAGGCATCATGTTGAAAAGTTCTCTTGCAGATCATCCAAATCACTGTAACATAAATATTTTGAGGGCATTCTTCTGGAGTTACTGTGCAGGAACAGGAAACCATATATTTGTGTGTTGAACACTGTTTAGAAAAATGCTTTCCACTGAAAATAATTTCACTTTGATGTGAGATAAATCTTTGGAAATAGGCTGTTGTTAACATCTTTACCTATTGTTCTTCTTCATTTTGAGTATTTCTAGAAACCCTGATTTGTTAGGGTGATGCTGTGAGACTTTGTATGTGGTTCACACTGTAACCTGGAGCAGGTTTTTGTTCCTGGATCCAAGCCCTTGGGCTTGAGCCTGCCATGCCTCATGATGCTCTGTGCTGGCAGTGTGCTGTGGGCCCCACCTGGGAAGGGAATGGCAAATTTGAGTTGAGATGTTGACAGCTGCTGACCCAAGCGGCTCTGCCACGAGTGGGCCCCTAGCTGGATGTCTCAGCTACAAGGTGAGCTGTCCTGCCTGTGGGTGGCAATGCAGTCTGACGGTTGCTCAGGACAAAAGGCAGGTCTTGACTCAAGGTTAACATCAGTAGAATGGACTGGGTTTACTGAGCAGTTGCATGAAATCTGTGGTATAAGATAAATCACCACATGAAACAAAGAAAAGGATGTCATTCACATAATATAGCATGGAGACATCTGGGGAGAAAAAGTTTTCTTCACAGGCTTGGACTTGCAGTGCTTTGGTGGGCTCTCCTGCGTCAGTGTGTTAGGATGCAGCCCAAAATCTGAGTCAAATGCTGAACAAACTTGCATGCTTTGAGTCCACTTCTAAATGGAAAATGCCGTAAAATTTCCTTCAATTTCTGCCAGATATATGTCTGAATCAACAACCACAGAGGATGTGAGGAGGCACCATACCTTACCTCTTTTGCGTAAACAATGTGCAGCACATCTGTCATGCTTGCATTTAACACAGGGCAAAATAAATAAGTAAAATTCCTTAGCACTCGTAGAGGAAGGAAAAATACCTTTCAAATCTTTGGAAGGAAGAGAACTCATTAGGTGAGTTCAGAAGGGAAGACTTTATTTCAGTCTTAAACGTTGCTCTTTGTTTCATTAGATGTCTAGCATTTTCCTGATACCTAGGTCAGTAGCACTGCACCATTTCCATCCATACATATGATACTTATGCACCATTTCCATCCATCCATATGATGCTTACTGAATTCTATCATAACACATTCTTTTAGAAATTTAAAGGAATCAATAAACTGAATTTCAGAGCTGTTATAGTAATAATCTAGACTATAACTATCAAGACTTTCAATGGCATCAATGAAAATTTTAATAAACGAAAAGAATTTATGACAAAACTGTAATCGTATTTTTGTGTCTAGAAATAAGGAAAGTAGAGTACTATTTTTCAAAGTCCAGTGACCGGAGAATGAACTTCATTTCCAAATACAGTGATACCAAATACCTATTTTAAAACTGGAGAAACTGAATATCGATAAGTGTTCTCTAATGTACAAGTGATTGATGACAGCTTGCTCAAGCTTTGTGTGATGTATCCTCAGTTTATTTCTATACTTTTTAAGTGAGGAAAAAGGCCATTCTTAATAAAAACAGAACCTCAATCCTTTTCTAAAGAATATAGTGAGTAATGTAACTCAGAGTACATTAATTTAAGAGCTCTATCAGTTATGTCTATTATGTATAGAGTCAGACATTTCAAAAGAAGTCAGCCAGCCCCCAGCAAAAAGGACACAGTGATAAGAACTGCTAACAATTCATGCATTTTTTGGTTCATGAGTCACTTTACCTATAAAATTATTATGGCCAAGAAACTTCATATAGCCAGATAAAATCATTTTGGCACACAAATTAAGAATATTGAAATGTAAGAGAATTATTTTATCTAATCCTTTAGAGCCAGCAGATTGTGACTTGATCGTGGATTGCTTCCCTATAGTTTGTCAGCAATGCCACACATGGCCATGCAGCAGGTTCCAAGAATTTCTTGCTTGTTCTAGACCTCACAGGCTTATCTGTGAATAATGTGATGTTTCATGAGAGAACTCACGTTCCTACCTCCACCAGAGAAAAATCAAAGGACTCAAATTACACCCAGAACAGGCTCTATTGTAGAGTCTAGCAACCAACCATCATTCTTAGAAACACAGACCTTAGTCAAGGTGCCAGGCTGGATTTTAATGGTCCTCAAAATCTTCCATCTGGAGGGTGTGGTGGCCCAGTGTTAATTAAACACAGCTGCGTTATAAAACTTGTGGAATTACAAGACCTACTGTTGAAAGCCTTATTTATAAGTCTGGACTTTTTCTGTGTGTTTTAATGTAAAGGAGAGAAAAACTGCTTTTTGTGGCTAATCTTCTTTTTTTTTTTTTAATATATTCATGCAGATGTGAGCTAGAGACTTTCCCAAACTGCCACTGACAAATACTGCAATAGTAAAAAACAAAACAAAACCAAAACTAATAATAATTGAAGTTGCTGTTGTGCTAACAGCAGTTCAGCAGGTTCAGAGCACTGCTGTTTAACCAGTTCTCATTATTTTGTGGTTATTCTTTAGCATGTTTTTAGCTATCTGATATTTTGTTTGGCTAAGAATAAAGTATAAGAGTGGTGTAAACACTAAAAATCACCCCTGTGGGGAGCAGGACAAGAGATATCTTTAAACTGCTGTCAAATTGAGTTTGTTTCTTTCTGTTTATGTAAACATGCCCACGTTTCATTTTCGGGGGCTTCATTCCTTACAGCAGGAGCTTTCTGTGATTATTTAGTACTGAATGGTAACCTGTGCAATTTCAGGAATCAAGGTAATAGAATTACCTAATTAGCCAACCTAGCTAAGCTAAGGGGTTGGGCTGGAGGGGAGGATTTCAGCACAGTTTTTTTCACCAGTACAATTGAATGTCATGAAATTTCCCAAATTTTAAAAAACAGTAAGTACCACTGAGATAGGAAGACAATGTGAGCAATGCCTCCTTGGCTGAGCTTGTCACAGAATTGAAGGTTGTGGATGGGACCTCAAGGATTCTTTGAGTCCAACTCCAAAAATGAGTCCTTCCAAAAGGTACAGAGAGCTGTAACAGGTAAGATTGCGGGGATGCAGTACATTGAGGTCTAAAAAATAAAGAAGTAAGTGATTTGGTTATGAAATCGGAAACAATTGTAGTATTGTTATCTGCAGAACTTACGTTCTGTCAAGCAGTAAATCACTGTTTTCTGCAGAAGGGAGATATTAGGCAAAAGTGATTTGTTGAATGGGCATTGGATGCTCAGTAGCCATGAAAAGGGGAATGTCTGGGAGGAGGGGATGCATGAAGAAAGGAAGTCAGCAGTTTGCATGCATATTGTCCACCAGTCTCTGGTTTGGTCTATAGTGGACTTAACATAGAGCATTCCTCAGGGCTGCTCTTCATGCAGCTCTTGCCCCAGCAAAATCTGGGGAAGGAAAATGACGTACAGGAATAATTTTTCAGTCATTGCACTGGTTCACATAAACCCTTTACTGTCAAACCCACCTCAAAGTGTCACTAAGAATTTTAAGTGATTTGTAAATGGAAATGTTTGGAGATAACTGCGATTAGGTTTGCCTTGTTGGCTTATAATATGAGCCATGATTCTGCCTAGAGTAGACCAGACAAGCAGGACTGACCATATCTTCTGCTACTGTAATCTCATGGTATTGTATTTTTATGAGGACTTTTAACCAAAATAAATTTCAGCTCATTAAATTGCATTGCCTTGGGAGCGAAATACCACCTGCTCATTACCATCCTGTTCTCTCAACAGCCTTTCTACAAATTAGATTGTGCAATGCTTATGATACACGAATTTTAAAATTATCTTTGTAACTTTTCATGCCCTGGCTGAAATGCTGTCAAAATTTACTCGTATGTGATTAAAAAAAAAAAAAAAAAAAAAAAAAAAAAAAAAAAAAA
>JACDJE010000205.1:1223447-1608628 GCA_016647715.1 Pavo muticus | reverse complement strand
CTTCCTGAGATTGACAGGAGGTTTCCCAACATTAGCCCTTCTTGCAGAAGTGTAAGTGCTATTGCTAACTGTTTTGTCACATAAAAAAACTGGTGTTTGTATGGCCTCTCTCTGTTGTCACCGGATCTCTTGAAAATATAAGTAGCTGTTTTAGCATTAAATTGAGTCTCATAATCCTAATATTGCTGCTTGACAAACCCACTTTTTTCAGGCATGCACACCAACAGCTCACTCAGAAGATGTCAAGATAACATTCCAACAGCCGAGAGCTCTGTTACACGCAAGGTTCTCCATGTATCAAGGTTCAGGGCTCCTGGGAATCACGAAGTGTTGTAAAACAATTTCTCTTCTTCAGTGTTTTCCAACACTAACAGAAACAATTGGACGGAGACAGGGAGAGATGTGATATACACTAATTCATAAATTGTTGCTCATTATTTTTCTCTCTTCTTGTGGGATTTGCATGCAAGCAGAGGACATCTTACTGGGCATAGCCAACACCCAGCATCTTATTTTTCTGTCAAGCCAGTGTTGAAGAGAAAAGAAGGAGGAAGAGTATTTGAGAAATATAGGAAGTCTTTGGGTCCGATAGAAAAGGAGGCGGAAAGTCTCTCTGTGACCTGAGAGCTGGTTGAAGAGAATCTTCCATCTGAGGAAAGAGAAGAAGCTGCAGAACCCTGTTCCTGAACGTATGATTAATTGCTGCACCCCAGCTGAATATAAACCAGACCCTCCTTTTGTCTTTGCTTTTCCTGATGCATTGTATCTTAACAATTCCCTCAGTCTTTGTGTCTTGGACTGCAGATTTTTCAAGGCAAGTGCTGTCTTTGCATTTCTGTATTTTTACAGCCCCCAGCCCAGCTGGTTCCCACTGTTGCCTGGCTTTTAGACATTGCTGATGCTGGCAAATCCATAAGAAAAGATATCTTCCTTGAATTTGTAGAAGTGTTTAGAGAATTGGGTTCCTGGCACAGGAATGCATTAAATGCAAGATATCTTAAGACAAGTCATTTAGACCCCTGAAGAACCTGTGCATAAATCAAAATACAAAAATTGTTTCATGGTTTATCTTTGATGTGTGTGTTTGTTGGAAATAAAAGAAAATGCCCCTTAATTTTCCTTTTATGCATTTATTTCTACTCCATTTCCTGTAAAATGCAATATTTGAGTCAGATTGCCTTCTGACAAGCTTTCCTTTTTACTTTTCAGCATACAGCGTAATAGAAAGTTTTGATCACCTTTCAAAGTTCAGAGCTCATTCAGCATGTTTGCCCATACCACCCACATCACTCCTTGTACACTGCTGAAGAGCAGCTGCACTGCAGAAAAATCCCTGAGTTATTTAATGGGCTTTCTAAAAAATGTTCATCTGTCCTTCTCCTTCTCATTACTTACAGTGTGTTAGTAAGAGTTGGGGCTGTCTAGCATTTTTTGTACTTCATGTCTGAAAACCTGTCAACAAAAAGTTGCTCATTCTTCTGTGGTTTTTCTCTCTGTTCAGATAAGTTTGTAATGCTGGGTGTTATTTTTGACATAGCGTGCTCACCCTGGTGTAGGGAAGAAGCTATTAGTTATTCCCACTAGAGGTCTGGCCCCTGGTGCTGAATCCCTTCAGCTGGCTTGTTGCAGTGGTTCTCATTTTGCAGTTCACACCCTCACCCTTCAACTTTTTGGGAACGCGAGCCAGCTGCTGCACCTGTACAAATCCCACAGTGCGCTACACTTTCAGGATCGGTGCCATAATGCAGGGAAGCCATATTCAGTGGGGTCACATTAGCATTAGGAGTTAAGATATGATTTGTCCCACTGGTTTTGGCATGACTCATGTTCGGTAGATAATTAGAACCTCATGCCAAACTTTCACTACTTACATTCTAAAACGAAGCAGTAATTTGTTTTATATATATTACCTATAATTACTTACCAGGATTGACAAATGTATTACTAATTCAACAATTACTTTGTTATGAGGCACTAATAGGAAAAAATTTACTTGAAGTCTAAAATCTCTCCCCAAATTAATCCTTAATTTTAATTTGAGCAGATATTTACTTAAAACTAGAAATTGCTCTAAAATTTCAAGTAACACATAACTAATACCATATGAGAAAGTAAGTGGGATTAATAGTGAATAACCTGTGGGGCTTCTACTTTATTTTATTTTTTGTACATAAGTAGTTTTGAAGTGGTTATTTTTTATTACTTCTTTTTCTTTGGCTGGAATGGTCAGTCTTTAGCTCTTGAGACAGAAACAATTCTTGAGCAGTTTGAATACAGCTCCTCTTCAGCAGTTACACCGCATATTGGTGTAGTGCAGGGACTGTGACCAAATCAACATTCTTGGCCTTGGAAGGAGGTGGAGAACATGAATATAGAAAACAGACATGTCATAGAACCATAGAATGACTTGGGTTGGAAGAGACCTCAGAGATCATCTAGTTCCAGCTCTATATACACATTCTACATATCTCCCTGTATATCCAACGCTAACAGAGTGATGTGTTTCCTGTGGGAGTCGCTTGATGTTTGTGGATTGTTCTCAGGGTTTCCCAGTGTCTTTCCTCAGAAAGTTTGGCCCTATTGCCTCAAGGCTTTTGGCTCTTCTGGGTTTTTGACATGAAAAATGCTTCAAGACAGTAATGTGAAGACTCTGCGTTTTCCCTTCCCCTATGCAGCTGAAATATTGGGGTTGGGCTGAGGGGTGGAGGAAAAGGATGAGTGCCATTCAGATGTCCAAAGCCAGGCAGTAACGTTTTTTGCTTTTTCGTGCCTTTTCTGGTATACATAGCAGACAGCAAAAATGGCATTTAAAAAAATTTACTGTCAGACAGGAATTTTTCACAGAGGCCTCCATCAAGAAGTAATTGCTTTTGGTCACAGCTTTTTTAATCTAGATTATAGGGGAAAAAATCTTTATAATACTGAATATTTGTTGAGCCGTACACCAATATTGATTAATTCCATTCATAAGAATGAATGAAACTTATAGTAAAATTGACACTTTTCTAAATTTTTTAAAATCTGTGCAGATTTTGGAAGGTTGGCCCATGTCAGAGGACAGATTTCTGAATCCTCTGAAAGGATCATACGTTCCAGATCTACTTTACTCTATGTGGTTCTTCTGGTTTCAGTTTTCTAAGTACTTGGCCTGGTGATGCAGTTTTCTGTTCCCTCAATGAGGATACTGATGTTAACCACGTCTGTGGGAGTAGTTTCCATGTCTGATTTACACTGCAGCAGTGGACAGTGCATAGACTGTTTGTATAAACGCTGATGCTCAGATATATCCTGGGCTGACTTTACCCAGCCAAAGCCTTTGCTGAAGTACTGTAAATCTCATTAGTTCTGTACTGCATAGGAACATGGTACACTTTCAGATCAGCATCTCTCTAGTAAACCTTTAAACAATACACACAGAGGTGTGCCTTGTTTAACGAGCACAAACAAAATAGATACTCAAAGTCAATAATTTATCCAGGAGTTTTTAGCATTTTTTGACTGATTCCTTTTTGTATCTTTCTGTGCTTAATTATTAACCTGTGGAGCCCTTTTTCTTTAGAACTCCTTTCTCCCATAAGCAGGATCAATTCGGTCTCATTTTGCCCTTCTGTCACATGCAGGTGTAGTGATGATGTCAAACATGTAAAAACTTCAGTAAAAATCTACAGTAGAAAATATTTTTAAAGCTGGATGAAGTCATACTGAAAGCCCCAGTGTGTTTTTATTACTTTACATTGACTGACTTAAAAAAAAAAAAAAAAAAAAAGAAAAGAAAAAAGTACCAAAGTGTTGAAATGAAATAGAAACACAACTAAGTGAGATGCAAAGAATTTTTTATTTCTGAACCTAAATCTCCTGTCCAGAATAGTTGTTAGGAGTACTGTACAGGTTTTGGACTGAGAGTTGAATATTTTTTTCATACAAAGTGTCTTATTTAAAAAGTCACTCCAGATAAAATATGATTAAATTAATTTTAGTTTAGTGATAGACTGCAGGATGAGGCATTTACATATATTTCCAATATAAATCAGCTTTTTTTACATGTGACTACTTCTTTGTTAGAAACTGATCCCTTTTATGCATTTCAGCCTGTTTTCCTACTGAATATATTCTTCTCTCCTCCACCTCTTTACTTCTCTTTCAGCCTGTAGTGGGTATAGTGTCCCCAACTGCTGTGAATAGTTCTCATGTGCAACTACATAAAATATACTTAATGTGTTCCAGATGGCAAAGATGAGAAGTTCTGACAGACTTTATGCCTTGCTGAAAATGTTGCCAAGATGCTCTGGTTTGTATGTTTGGTATAAATAGGTTGGGGCTTTTTTGTTTTGTTTTGTTTTGTTTTGTTTTAAATTGATACCAAGAAATGTTTGGGATAAGAGAAATGGTTTCAGAAATTGGGCCAATAACCTTCATGCAAGTCATAGATCTTAAACTATAGCATTTCTGGAGCACAGCAATCAATATCTATTATACCCTGAAGATATTTTATAAACCACTTTAACAGAATTATCTGCACCTGTGCTCCATCACCTGAATATCCTACTGTGGGACCTTCCAGTTCTTCACATCTGCTTGGGCCAGGAAAACAAGCCAGTTGGCACTAGTTTTGAAACACTGCTGTTGTTGGCCATATATATTTGAGGGGGAGCGAACAGTACAGTGTGCTGTTTGTCCTGTCTCTGTTAGACCTGATATAAGGTCGCTTCCAAAGGCGACCACGTAGTGTATAAATAAATAAAATATACCATTTAAAAATGCACTTGAGAGTCACACGTCTCAATTGCCCATGGTTTCTGTAACATAAAAATCCCCACTGAGTGGGAAATTATTACCACTCATCATCCTCTTCAGTATTTACTAAAACGATATAACTCTTGTAATGCCTTTATGAAGCCCTTAATTAAAATGTGTCCCAGTGAGGGCTAAGTAACCACACTTTAAGTAAGTGTGAGACTACTCTTGTCATCTGTTAGCTCATAAGAATGGTGTATATCTCAATTCTTTTGTTGATTTTAGGTGGAAAGGATTAGATATAGCCAAACAAAGAAGGAGTAATTTCTCTCTAATACTCATTATTAAGCATGTAACTGTAGAAAGATCAAACTACTTATAAACTTCTTGAAGCATCAAGACAGAAAGCACAGACTGGTTTTAAAAATGAACATGATTAGGCAACCCAGTGATTTCTTTAATTTGTTGGTAGTGCTCATGCTATTTGTGGCATCGTAATGAAAACTAATTAAGCGTTGGGAAATGATCTGCTAATACACTGGATGTAATCCCGCAGTCTATTATAGACCAAACTGAATGCAATCACATAGCATTGCTTCTCACTGAAATCTTTCTAGGCATCTCTGTTGCTTGATCTTGATTATTTCACAGAGCATGAGCAGGGAAGAGGTGAGTGATGCTCACCTGGGATTGGGGTAAGAGAAATCCAATTGTTCCAGGTGTGCAGAGGAAGAAGTTACAGGAGATACAGCCCAGGTGTTGGTTTCTCTGAGGCAAATGTTATCAACATGAATCTGTCTGCTTCATTCTAGTGCTCAAATAAACTCTTCATTCCAGATCCAGCTTTATCTTATGAAAAGGTCTCAGGGAGTGGTCAAGATTTCATGCCCCAAATGTCTTGCTGCTTTGTGCAGCACTGAGGTCTTCATTTAGTGACAAATAGAAAGAGAGTTTGAAAGTCCTGTTTTCTTCTTCTATAGAAGGTGCTGGGCTGAGGATGTACACATCTCAAGCCAGTTTTCTGAGCTTTATTCTGGATATCGTTCTTTCCATGTCACTTCAGCTCTTTGTACCTACTGTCATTTTAGTCACTGAAACGTTTTTTGAAAGATTTTTTTTTAATTAATAATTTGAAGATGGGGAGTTCCTCAGTCCTACCAGTGTGCTGATGCCTTCATCACACAGTGCACGTGTTCTTCTGCAAGCAGACATGCATGAAATTGTTCCTTATTATCTTTAGAAAGAAATGTACTCAAAAAAAGCAATTTCAGAGAAAAGACATACATGACAAAATGTTAGTGGAGTCAAATACACTGCTGCTAGAATGCTGATTCTCTGTTGTTTTAATGTTACTCCTATTTAGGTGCACGATTTCCTGGTTTCTGATGCTTATTACTCTTGTCCATAATTTCTTGTGTATGGATGTGCTATTAAAGACATACTTTTTGTATTTTCTTTCCCTTCCCCTATGATTATGCTACAGAATTTGGAAAGAGCCAACTCCTCCTCCTTCTGATGAGACGAAAAGAGAAAATGAGACAATGAAAAGTAAATTCCTTGGGCTGGCATGCTACACACATTCATCACTGCAGGAAACTAGGTCGACATTATAATTCATAACAGTATATTATGTTACAATAAAACTAAGCAGAGGGTAGCTCTATAAATTGGAAGCATGCCTGTCAATTATGCTCTGAAGTGAAAACCTTGCCTCTAAGATGCTGTTTAGCAGACAGAGCACTGTTGGTTGGGGTGAGAGAGGAGAGAATTTCTCTGCCAACAAAAATGGAGACAAATCTCACTTTCTCCAGGATCATGAAAAATAAAACTTACTACAAGTTTTCAAAGAAAAGCCAGTCTTCCATATTTGAGAAAAAAGGTCCTTTTAGTTATTATTCGGCCTCTTTTCCAAAGATCTGGAGCATAACTCTGATGGTCTTAAACTCTGTGTCTCTCTGAGATGACGCTGACATCTCCCACAGCAACGGCAAAAAATCTTACCTTCCTTCGAGACTTGTCCTCAGAGCCCTGAAGCCTTTTTCTGCTATAAAAATAAGAGATTGGTTATATGTATGCCACCTGAGTCTTTTCTGCCTTATTCCTGCAAGGTGAGTTTGTGCTGGTGGCCTGCTGAGTTCTGCTTTGCACAGTGTGCAAAATCATTATGGTGGTGATGGGCTGGCAGTTGGACTGCCATCTTGGCAGTTGAAAAGACTATCTTGGTGGTCTTTTCAACCTTAATGATTCTATGACTTATCTTTTTTTTTTTTTCTTCAGTGGTTTACACTCTTATGAGGAAGGGGATCGGGCCTACTTAAAAAAAGTTAAAGCTGACAGAATGAATTCAGGTTATATTAGAGCATCGACCATTAGAGGAAACAAATGGATAAATAATTAGTTTAAACAAAAAGCAAAAAACATTCTATTTACTATCTATCTCAAGTTTTATCTGAAGGAATTTCCCCAAAGATTTTGTATTGCTGTGGGTTTTGCTGTTTGCTGTCTCTTTCAGGAAACAAATATTTTATGTTACTGATAAATAGGATTTTTGTTGGTAATCCTTATTCCTATTTGATTCCATTTCAGCCAAACTATCAAAATCCGCAAACTTGATGCAAATCATTCCAGTTATTTCTATAGGCCATGGATCAGGCAGAGGCACTGGTCTTACCCTCACCTGAAGTGAGTTGGATTTGTCCTTGCCTCCATTTGGCATAGTCTCACCAGCAAGATGCTGGATCCCACATATCCCAGGGACTGTTTCATGCCATGTTACCTACTTTCAGTTCACTGATCAATTTTAATAACAGTCTTCCCTGTTATCCCCAGTTCTGGTGCTAATCAGGATTCAAAAGAAAGAATAGGGGTTGGGCTTACGGAGCAACTGCTTTTAGGATCCCCATCTGGAAGTTTTGCTGATCCTTCTGGGCTCCCAGAGCTCCAGGAAAGCTGCAGACTGGAAGACAAGAATGCCAGACACAGCTGTTAATCGCTTGACCATAGCTGTTGTATTTTTAATATTCATTTTAAAGCAATAGACAACTCCACGCATGTGCACAAGCATACTATCAATTCTACTGCACTTTGCTTTGTGTTCCTAATCTGCTCAGTTTTTATTAGTAATAGTTCCCGCTCATTAAAATTTCCTTAGGGGACAGCTAGTGGTTTTGATTATTATTATTTTTCCAGTTAACATCAAGTGAGTCAAGAATTATTTTTCAATAGGAAAGTCATTTTTGTATCTCATGATAATAATTTGATATTGGCCTCACAGGAGAAAACACACAGTAAATCTTTCCCATAACATTATCACATAGGGTTCAAATTTGTACTCTTTATTCAGTCACGAACCTGTTGAAAACTAGTATGAGTAAATCTTGTGATGTCTGGTCTTTGCTCTTCACATGACCTCTCACTTGGTATGTATTCAGTAAATATAAATGAAATTCAGTATTTCATCATTTAGTCAGTGTCCTAGACTGTTGGCCCTCCACTTTTACATTACTGGTGATTTTAGTCTCTACAGCACACCATAACAGACAAGATTTATTTCTTATTCCTTCTCATAGACTTGTTCTCAAAATGAAATACTCTGTCCTTCTTGCCTTCAAGAACCGACTCCCTGGATTCCACGGGAAGTGTGGCCATATGGGGCATTCAACAGAGTCCCCTATGTTGGGTCAGGCCAGGAGAATATTTTCTCCTCCCTGCAGTGGATGGGATACAACCCATAAAGAAATGCTAGGGGCATACCTTGACCTGCCCCTTCCTTCCCCTAGGTGATCGTGACTGGAAGGCCCTTCTGGGGGTATACTGGGACTGGGAGTGGTGGTCTGAGCCCCATCTGCATTAGCAAGCTGTGTATGGTAGGAATGGAGCACTTAGCACAGCGGCCCTGCCTGCCATGCCATATGTGTGTTAAGTGGGGTTTATGGTGGATTAGCTCTGGTCTGGTCTGGTCATGCTGGCTGAATTCCTGTTAAATGTTGAAAAACAGCGGTTGTGTCCTTGGGGAGTGGTTTAATTTCATGTAAAACGAATCCTGTCATGCAAACCAGAGCATGCTAAGTGGAGATGGCCAGGAGATTTGCTCAAGAAATGCTTTTCTGATCTCAATTAAAACACTAGCATAGACACAGCAGAGTAGTAACATGCCATATTAAAAGACGTCACCTTAAAAGAATGCCGTGTTATTATCCTATATTATATACTGTGATGAATACCAGTGTGAGGAGTGCAGGATGCAGCCTAGGTAGTTCCATTCGAAGGAAGAGGAAGTGCACAAGAGATTTGTTTCTTAAAATAGAGAGATAGTTACTAAGTGTTAAGGTAGCATTGTCTGATACCACTTCAAGAGAGAAAATATCATTTTTTTAAGAGGTACAGTGCATATAGCATCTAGCAATTGGATAGCTAATGTACAGATAAGTGTTCATTATCTCTACAGTACAGTGGAGAAACTAAGAATTTTCTTCTCACACACATTTCTGTATTCAAAACCTCTGGTCTGTTTCATAATAGCAGAGATTCTATATTGATTAAAAAAAAAAACTGGATATTTGGGAAGATATAGTCTAAAATACTTCTGAGAGGAGATTGAAGTTTGCCAATTGGAGCAAGCAACTGCAAAGATGGTTAATAGTACATGAAGTTGGTAAAAAGTGTATGTTCCAAGCATGTCAATTTTTATCAGCTGCAGTTATGTGTTTTTCAGCTAGTTAGCAGTACAGGTCTGTAAGTAATAAGGCAATGAAGGAGAAGATACAGCAGAGCCACATTGCCTGGTCCGCAGAAAAGAAATTGAGAAATTTCAAATAGTCTAAATGCTACAAGCGTCTCTAGCAAAAGAAAGCTCTGGCAGGACAAACCAGTTTGCTCTTCCAGTTTGTTGAGACATTTTAGGTGTGGATTCAGATATTGGGTTCCTGACTAGTCTAACTGGCCTGTCCTTTGTGAGCATGTATGCTGTTCTCATGCTAAGTTGTTTGAGAAAGTGTGAAGGGTGAAACCTGCAGCAGAAAGGTTGTTCCTTTCTGTTTCTGGAGTATTCTGTATCACTGTTTTGTATCTCTTGGATACGCAGAGTGTTTTTTGTTTGCTTCTGATTTGAAGACTAAATGTCCCAGTAGGTCTCCCAGGCTTTAGATCAAAATTCTGAAGTTGGTAGGAATTTTCTAAACTGTACAAAATGAATTATCTGAAACTCTCTTCCTTTACAATGTGAGAAAAGAGTCCAACGCAGTTACTGCTGCAAGAACACCTACCTGTTTCTAAAATATCATAGCAGGGTTACGTAGGTCCCATCTGCTTATACCTCATGAAGTAAGTGTGACTGTGCTATGTCTGACACCTTTGTAGGTTCTTCAGAGAGCCTGTGTGACTGATACTTGCTCGATGGACAGGCTTCTAGAAACCTACGCTATTCTTTGTTTTACCTTTGAGTTAATGTAATTTACAGATATTTTGTCCATCTATTTCAGTCACTGTTGGTCTTTGTACTACTCTGATTTCTCAAATTCTGACAGGATCACTTAATGCTTACTGAAAAATGTCAAATGTTTTTTGGTTCATTTAGGTTGTATAGTTCTTATGTCAGATCATAGTGAGAAAATAATGCAAAAATTACCATCGTTTTTCTTTGTACTCTACTACTCTGGAGAAGTTAGAGGGTAGTGGGGCTGCAACTAATCATTGCACACAGTCAGACCTGTGGGGACTTTCATCACATACCTGCAAGGGGATGAAATATGAGGCATGCCAGCTTTATCCAGCAGCTACAGACCTCTGCTGTGCAGGCACATACAGCGTGAGTTGGCTCTGAGAGAATAGTTGTGCCACCTCCATCGGTATCTGAAAATCATTTATCTACTTTATTACACTATGCTTCCGGTAAGCCTACTGTACTGTTGTGTTTCATAAGCCTGGCAACTTAATGATTTGCAAAGGCAAGTAGCCTAGGAGTGGATTATGAGTCCTCTCATTTGGTTCATAAGGTAGTTGTAACCAAATCAAACACGCAAACTGCCATGTAAATGAAAGTCTACGTGTAAAAGAAGACAACTTTCCATTTCACAGATACCTTTCATTTTATCTTATTAAATTGCATATTCTTATACGCTCATTCTATAATTTCATAGAGTTCATATGTGAGCATGATGTGCATTTTACTGTTGTTCGTAGTAAATGTGAGCAGTAATTCCTGAAGTACATTATACTTCATCTTTTTGAAGAGTTTTAAAGCTAGTACTGTTAATGTGAAACAGAATCTTTGGAACAGATGGGAATGGTCAGGCACTCTGGAGCAAATATTTGGAACAAAAGCTTAATTACATGGATACCAAATTAAGATATTCTTATAAACAGTTTTGGTATTTTTGTCATGGTGGTAAAAAACAGAAAGCAAAGAGAAGCCAAATTAGCTTAGCAACCGAAGTGTAGCAGTGGTCTGATGCAGAAAGTTGACAGGTGAATGTTTTCCACATTCCCAGCAGAGAAAGACTGAACTGAATAGCCAAAATCCTATTGATTTCTTTGGGAGCAGGATCAAGTCTTTAATTCGAGAAAAACTCCTGTTTTGATTTTAATGAGAGTTACGTGACTTAAATCTTGTTTAATGTTTTGGAAGCACTGGGAAAGGTTTAAATCAAATAATAAGTTTTCTAGACTTTTAATAGCGTTATTCTTCTTAGTGCTGCTGTTACCTCAGGGTATTTACTTTTGGCTGTTAGTGCAGCATAGAAGTTGATACTATTGAGAATGAAACTGGCAAATCTTAAAACAGAATGTTTAGATCATAAACATTTTAAAATAGGACTCCATAAAAAAGATGTATATTTTTTTAATATGAAATGTTAGTTGTGTTCTTGGCAGGCTTTGCCTTGGAAGAGCCACGTGCGATTCAAAGAGCGTTCTGCTAACCAGCTGCAGCCAAAAGATGATTTCAAACCAGTGGAGACCCAATTCCCCTTTTTGCTTTTTTTTTTCTCTCTCTCTTCTGTAGGACGCTCTATACATCATGCAACTGAAGTGTAGCCAGCCATTGAGTGAAAAATTCATATAACTAGTATACAAAACAGTGGAAAGAATAGAAGCACTGACTAAAGATGCCAATACTAGTCTGTGCTTTAAGAAGTACTGTTGAAATTTCTTTTCTGCAACAGTCTTCAAATCTTCAGACTTCAAAAACTGTTGAACTGTTGATTGAACAGCTAGCAGGAGCACACAAACTACATGCAGAATTGTTCACACCTGCCTTGCACTTATGGGTGGAGCGAGTGGCACAGTCAGCTTCTTAGCAGTGATGATGCACCAGTGCTCCATGACACCAGATATACTCCAGAGTGTGCAGGAGATGATGGGTTTGGAGAATAATCTGTAAAAGGAGATGTTAATGGAGTGTATCTTTATATATCTCAGTGAAATGTTGACTATTTATTGTACTATACGATTTTTTTGTGTTCATATTTTGAATGAATGCATGGTTTGCTTTCCTGATTCTAAAGGTGTGTTTAGAGGACTTCTTTGCAAAAAATCTGTGCAGAGTGTTGGTGAAAAGTGGCTTGGGTGGCTCTGCAGGCAGAAGTCTTGCCTCACCTCAATCAAATACAGCTGTCACAGTAGAAACTCCTGGTACCGATCAAAATATATACACTGTTCAGTTATTCCAGAATAGAACTTGACATATTTTTTTCCAAGGTAGAGCTTTCTTCACCTCAGTTTCGAAGCCTTTTATCTCTGTGTACTCTGCTGGATATAGGCCTGCCTGAAACTCCTTCTATTAAAAGTGTTTTTACATTAATCACTGGCTATATAGTCATAATGGTTCTGAACAGAAAAGATCCATTGCCCTGAAATTTTCATTAGAAATGGTTGTTGGTTTTTTTTAGGGTTTTTTCAAATTTTTAAGTTATATTAGCTTCAGTTTTTACTTGCACAGATTGTGATTTACAGGGACAACTGCTACTTAAAATTGTACAGAAAAATGTATTATTTCTTTAGAGATTTACCACAGTGTTCTTGGGCTAGGCTAAAAAGTTTAACTGAGTAGAAATAATTCTGATGCTAGCATTAAAAAAAGAAGAACCACCAACACCACCAAAATCCAAACAACCTAAGTTTTCTTAAAAGTTGAGTCTGTGTCTGTGAATTCAGTGTCCTGAATTCAAAGATGAAGAGTATCTACTAGGTCCTATGCAAATATTTAACATGTTGCAGATTTGATAAATATCACACTACAAACATTGATTTCCTAGCTGATGCCTTTAAATGAATGCATATACGATGGTGGTAAGAGAAACATCTACAAAGTTTTTTTTTCTTACTGATAATATTAATGCCTTATTTTTCCTGTACTAATCTGTGGTTTTGTTATGGTCTTTGTGTGGGCACTCACTGCACAGTATGCATTTCTTGCTGAAATTCTCTAGATTTAAAGTTGCTTCCTTTGTGTCTTTCCTCTCTTTCTCGGTTCACTTGGGCAACATTGCTGCTTGTCTTTGACTTTCTCTGGTGCTACTAGACGTCAGTCCCAGAGAATCTGCTTGTTCCTAATTTATGTTTCTCTTTACTTGTCAATTCTGTGGTTTCAGTTTAAGTAAGTATGATGAAGCATTCAAACAGAACTGTAGTTGCTTTCATTGCATACAGGCCTGTTACATTTCCCACAGGAGTGAGAAAAAGCAGCGAGCAAACTATGACCCAATTTCATGTCTTCCTATGTATTTGCCTCGCAGGCCTGTACGTCTTGAGATATTTATGCTCTCTGTAGCTTGTGTATATAATGACACTGACAAAAAGCAAAAAAAAAAACTAGCAGGAGTCAAAAACTGATCTCCTACTAGTTATGGCTAAGGCAGGGGGGCATTTTTGAGAAAATCTGAGGAAAAGTTTTGCTCAGTGCATGAGAACTACTGAAGAAATTCTCTTAATGGATCCGGATCCACCCAGTTGAATAGTTTGCAGAGCTGTGTTCTTGATCATCTTGAGAAAGGGTGAGTGAGTCCACTGCAGCCATTTTTATGACTGTGGAGGGTTAAACAATAAAGCAGAAGTACATCTTTTGCTGAAAAATAAAAGGGCTGGGTTTCAGAAGAAGCTGTAAAGCTTTCAGCAAGAGTCAGGCGAACACTGCAGTAAAATGAAAAGCTGAAATGTGAAGAGTGCATGATGTGAGATGCCAGCTCAGGGCTTTCAGGAGTCGTGCACAGATCCCGCTCCGGGGAAAGGAGACCACCCCTGTAATTGCAGTGAACTGTAGCAGTCATCGACTGCTTTGCGGTGTGAGGGAGTTATATAGGCTTACACTCCCCTCCATAGTTATGTCATCTGGTGGTAGCCTCTCTTAACACTTCTTCACCTTGGGGAAAACAGATGTTATTTACAAGTACTTCTGTCGGGGTGAAAAAATCACCTTGCTATATGCATTTCAGCTGCACAATGGAAACAGGAGAGTAAGAGACTTCATCCAGTAAAGGCTCTTTACTGAGGGTGTTTGTTTTTTCTCCTCTTTGTATAGGTTCCACATGGGAGAAAACATTACGGCAGATTGGTTTTGAAAGGTAAGCCTTATGTTTGTTTCATTAACAGTGCAAAAGAAAAGGAAGAAAAAGTGCATGGGCTAGTTTACAGAATTATTTATTTTAGCTGATCAAATGTATCTGTTACCTCAAAGTTAGAGGGGAAGTTATGCAGTCTCATGCACATATATGTTCAGCTTCTAGTTTTATGTCCTCTTCTGTTTCCCCAGTCTACAGTCTGAAGCAGCTTATTCACCATATTAACTTGGCTCGCTATGTTTTTCTGCTGGCGACTATATAGCATGTTAGTATTAAAAAAGGTGACACGCTATTCGGGCAGAAGTCTTACTTATGAATGAAAATATTGCTCTCCCTCATATTATTTTTTCCATGAAACTTCTTAACTGTGACATATTACTTGACAAAAGTAAATGAAGTTGAAAGGGGACCAAAGCTGGAAGAGAGTTATTTAGCATCAGAGGAAAATTCAGAATTCAGCATTCCTCAAGTGCAAGAACTTCTTGTAGCCAAACTCAACCACAAGGTCATCATACCAGAAACATATGTCTCTCTTGGAACTTAAACTAGGCCAAGCCCAGTAAAAAGTAATCTGGTGTTGAGGCTGAAACGCTCCATTTCTTATTTATTCTTCTACAAAAGGTAAACAGAATAGTCTGCTCCCACTCCGATAATGTTTTGCTGTTTTCCTTAATGGCGTAGTTTGCAGTATACCAGTATACCAGTATGCTTGGATCACTGTTGACTGGACAAGAAGGGATTTCTCTTATCCTCATTGAAAGAGTGCATACTGTGCATATTGCCTGGGGCATCTCAGCAAAACCCACAAACAATTCGATCTTTTGAAGTCAATAAATAGATATATTCACCATATGAAACAGAAAATAACTACTTTCTTGCTTACTTTCTCACAAACAGAAGGCAAACTGCCTTTTTTCCCTGACTTTTTATTACAATAAAACATATGTTTTTGTTAAAAACAAGACCGATGCTTAAGTATGTTATCTCCTACCTCTAATTCAGAATATCAAATCTCTGTTCAACTTTGGTACAACATTAGGGGAAGGACTGTGGTTTGTAAGCATTTATGATTTGAGATGACACAGTGCCCAGTCAAGTATCAGACAGAAATCCCTAAAATGTGACACTGTACTGGATGTTGTCTATTTAAAGTGTTTTTAAAAGAAGAACAAATTTTAACATTAATGAATATTACACACTATCTGTTACAAGGTTTAATATCTTTGAGGGTTTTTTTTTTAATAGATTGTGCTTTTGTTTCAAGTTACATCCAATTCAATTTCTTGATGAGCATTTCATTAGGGAAGTCATCATACCTTTCAGAAGGGTTTAGTGGTAAAATGTTGATATTTTCATTGCCTTGTTCTTTTTTTTTAAGATTAAGAATTAGCAGTTGCTACTTCTGTTAGCCAGGATGGAAAAATGAAGAAGCTTTGAGGAAAGATAGAATAAATGGATGCTTTGGGTCTTATGTTTGAAACTCCTAATGGAAAATGATCAATTGATTCAAGCAAAATTTAGAAGGAAATTTATTTCTGGTATATTGGAAAGAAATTTTCAACCTGTGAGGTGTTTCAGACAACAAGGAGAACTCATAATACTGTGCGTGTGTAATGTAGATACCACATGAAACATGGAGAAATCTTAATAGACTGCATTACAGGTGAGAAGCTTGCCTCAAAGGATCCAAATATTTAGAAAAGGTTACTGTGCAGATTTCATTATTTCCATTCCAGTGTAAAAACAACTTTAAGCTGACAGTTCTGCACTCTGAGAGTCTGATAGCTTGGAATAAGTTTAAATGAAGCAGCACATTAGCACAGATGGGGTGAAGATTTGAATGACTTAGGTAGATATAATCATAGAAGTAAAAGTATTTTCATCTCAGCTTTGTAGTTCTTTATAGCAGTGTTTGCTTAATATCATATTATACATGAGTGCTTAAGATCAGTATTTCTCATGCTTAAAGGAATAGTTTCCAAAGTAAACGACAGGTTATACCTTACTAAATGTAATACTTGGATGCAGCACACTTAACTTAAGCAGAAATCCCAGATCTGCAGATCTCTCAAATGTGAGTGATTATTTGAGAATGTATCACGATGTTTTCCTTAGTTTTATTCTCTTCACTAGGCATCCCTTTATAGCCAGAGGGAGTCAAGATAGTAGGCTAGATCTCTGTTAGATCTGATCCTGTGCAGCTGTTCTCATACTCTGTATAACAACACTAAGAAAAGAAGCAGCAGCAACACATTTTGCTATTTAAAAACATATCCTCTGCTAGCTGTTGACTTAGGCACACCTGAGTCAGCTGTGAAATATCCGTAGCATTTAAATGTGTTGTTTGAGCAAGGATATTGTTATTCCTGGAGGAAGTAAGAGTTTTAGATACACAAAAGGAAAGCCACTGAAAGTAATGTCTTTAGGAGGAATGTGTCTTGCTTAAAGGATGGAAAAATCATACAAAATCAGTTCTTCTAAACAAGCTGCCTTCGGGTGGATTGATGGGCAGAAAGAGATTGGACACTCAGTTTACATTGCAGGAAGCTCATCCTATATAATATACAAGTTATGTCATTGCTGCTTTGTGGTTATGCGATGTTTATTCTGCAATAGTGGAGTGCTTACAGTGCTGTGGTCTTCATATCCTGAAAAACACAGAGACATCAAGAGACCTGACAGGTAGGCTTTTATGCAAGCATTACTTGTGAGCTGAGTATGCTGCTTTTCAGCGCAAGAGAAATTAAAAATGCTGTAGCTCGAGTAAAGTAGCCTTATATCCAGGAAATGACTGGAGTTAAGAGCTTTGCAATTAAACTGAGTGTACCTGGGCTTGATAGATTTAAATGAAGGTCATTTTGCTATTGATTGTTTTTTGAGGCATTACAAATAAGGTGATTGTAACATACTGTAGTAGTCATTGTAGTCATCACCTTTGTCCAACACCATCTTGACAACAGTTCCTGAAGGATATTTTGGAAAAATTCAGAGAATTATGAAATATGTTACCTTGTATTATACTGTCCTACAAGTAAAATGCTTTAAAATGCTGAACGTGTGTCATACTGGCATGTCATACAAAATGTCACCTCACACTGTGTGTTTAACAACTGAAGCTTGCTTGGATACTGGAGAACCAAAGCAAGCAGATTTGGGGATAAATAAAATGATTGTTGTTTTGTTTTTTTGTTTGTTTGTTTTTGCCGCATTCATTATTTGTGCATGTTTAGATGACACCCAAATATTCATTAAAATGTTCAGAAGGCTCTGTTCTAATTTCTTCCAAATGTGACTAAAACTGTGTTTCAGAAGGCATTGTTCGTCTTCGCTGGCTTTTCAGTCATAGGCTGGACCCAGTGGAAATGGCTCCTTCAAACTCCTTTGTGGTTAGTTCTGAGCACTTAGCAGCAACTGTGCTTGTTTCCTGGCTACTCTGACCATACAAAAGAGAACTTGATGCACAAAACCTGTTAACATTTAGGAGCAGAGAGGCTGAGGCAAACTGTAAAGCTGGCCTTCCATAGCATAGCCCATGCTCACAGCTGCTCTAGGACTTGAAGCACAGAGCCTGGAAAGGGCCACAGCCAGTGCTGGGAAAACTGCCACTTCTGCACTGCTGAAAGTTAAAAGCAAAAGAAGGCCTTTTTTTTTTTACTTCATTTAAATGTCTCTAATTTGAGCTACCAGATGATGGGGCTTTACATCCTTGCCTAGTAGATCAATAGTGATTATAGAAATATCTTCTGTTCTTATGTATTTGTTGAGCTAGAAACGATCTGATCATTGTAAAACTTCAAACAAACCTCTTAAAACTCATTGTGCCAGTCCCCCTCTTACTGCTCTTCTCTCAGTTGTAATTTCTAACATGCCTACAGACTACTCTGCAGCTAACAGCCCAACTATTCCCTGTTCACATCTCTCCCTATGCTGTCTCTTGTGTGTAATGCTTTACATTAAGGTTCCACAAGACAGGCATAAAAATGATTTAATAACTGTTATTACTTATAAATACCAACTGTTTTAAAAAATATGTATTTGAAGAATAACAGCTGTGGTTATTACACTTTTGTCAACATTTGATAAATATGTTTTTCATAATAGCTACTTCAGTGACAGAAGACTTTTGGATACATCTAGTAAAATCTAATTATCTGCATTAAAAACTGAATTTTCTGTACTGATGCACAGGATTTGTTTGGCTGATAGCTTCAAACTGGGCCTTAAACAATCACTGTTTTCATAAAATGCAAAAATTTCTTATTAATTTTAAATGAGATTCTTAGATATGCAGAAGTTGACTAGCTTTTTATGATTTTAATATGACATCTGCAGTATTTATTCAGAAGCAATATCTATTTAGAAAATGCAACAGCATTTCTGATTCTGGTTAAAGTTGTTGTGAGTGTGATCAACAGTGAAAGCTGCTCCTATTAGTAAAGTGCTGTGAATTGTCTTCTGGCCTTATTATTCAGGTTTTTTAATCCTATTACTATTTCTGAAGAAAGAAATCACAGAATCATTAAGATTGGAAAAGACCTCTAAGATCATCTAGTCCAACTGTCCACCTGCCACCACTATTGCCCCCTAAAGCATGTCCTAAGTACCACATCTACACATTTCTGAGCGCCCCCAGGGGTGGCAACTCCACTGCCTAACTGTGAGGGCAGCCAATTCTAGTCCTAAGGGTAGGTTGCAACTGGTAGTTTTCACATCTCAAAAAAAAAACAAACAAAAACAAAAACAAAAAAAAACCAACCAAACAACAACAGCAACAACAAACAAACAAAAAAAAACCAAAACAAAACAAAAAATTGCAAAGACAGCAGATGTCCATTCCTAATGTCATTGCCAGACCCTAGATAAGAAGATTGTCTTTTGTTGTGTTATATTCCAGTTATTCTGTGCATTTTAGTAGCTTCTTCAACTACTCTTTAATCACGAAGTGATAAGGACAACCTGCTTTGCTTTTGTTGGAAGCAAACTAAATGCTACAGCCCCATATGCTGCAGGTAAGGAGACAGAGAATTCCCAGCAGAAGCTAGGAGCAAGCTAGCTGTCATCGCTAAGAGATACCCTTTTTTTCCTATATGGTTTTCTGAATGTAGACGGATGTCTGCTTTTGCAGCTGCTCCACATATGCCCCTGCTTGATCTAGCCGAAAACACTGTGTATATCTTCCCTACCCCTTGCAGAGACTTAGAATTCAATTTCCTAAACCACTCGTGATGTGTGGTGAGCATGGAATCCAGACACATCAGAGACACTTCTCAAGTGACTCCTTCCAGGTCCAGGTTGCTAATTATGAGCCTACTGGCAGTCTGTTTTCCCTCTTTCCCCCATGCTTTGATTGCTTGTAACTTGCTGTGATATTTGATTGGTGCTTGGGCAGAATTTCTCTGGGTGACATGTAAAGAATAAACAGAAAGAAGAGAATACCACTGGATTCTATAAATATTTATTATGCACAATTCTGGCTTGAAAATCCAAATAGCATATGGTTATCTACAGTGGCATTCCTCACTCTTCCCACACTCTGCAGTGATTTAGTAAAGAGAATAAATATATATTTGAAATATGAAGTCTTATCCTGATAGCTCGCTTCATAATTTTGAGCACTTTCTTCACAGACAGCTGAATCCTACAGTCCTTTCTTGGGCACTGCTCCCATTGACATCATTTTGGGAACGTTGCCTCAGCCAGGGGCTGTGAGAGACTGCAGAGCTTGATCCATGAGAAGTTATTTTGAAAGAAACAGTGCAGTCTGAACATTCACTGTGTTTTGCAAATGTCAGATGATTTGAGTTTGGGAAGACAAGGAGAAATGGGTACAGTGGTGCAACTTGGGGGACAGAGCACCTAAGCAAATACTTAACTTCTCTGTGCCCAGGTCTTTCTCCTGACTTCAGCTCTTGTGTTCTAGAGGCACTAATTCCCCACCTTTCCTTCAGAGACTATAAATAAAAGGGTCTTGTTTTGCTTGTGCTGTGGTTTATTGCTTATAGCAGAATTATCTTTCAGATCATATCTCAGTTTAGTCATTTTACTGTCTGGCTGTTATCTAATTGATAGGTAGGGGTCTGAGGGCAGAAAATCTTGTCAAAGGACTTCAAACTATGATGCTTCACTTCATAAAATGACAGAATGGCTTGGGTTGGAAGGGACTTGGAAGCCTGCCCAGTCCCAACCCCCTCCCATGAGCTGGGCTGCCCCCCAGCAGCTCAGCTGACCAGGGCCCCATCCAACCTGGCCTTGAGCGCCTCCAGGGATGGGGCACCACAGCTTCTCTGGACAGCTGTGCCTGTGCCTTCATTTCTTTCAAGGAGCAAAGGCCAATGAGTAAGGCTTGCTTCCCGTGTGCACACAGTAGTCTCAAGGCAAAGTGGAGCACAGGTTCCCAAGTCCTGAGAAGACAGTGGGGGCTGAGGTTGCTTTCCTTGCCCTGTTTTGTTATTTTGTGGTGGCCAGGACTGTGGAATTTGTGCATGTGTGTGTCGAAGCATTGATGTTGTTTATAATGTGGGAAATGGGGAAGAAATGTGTTTTTAGTTTCATCTGATATAGAATGCATGCCTAAGGTTCTGTACTAAATTGAGTTTTCTGTGCAGCTCTGATGAAAAGTGAAACTTTTGAAAGAGAAATTTGAATTACAGAGAAAGCCAGAATAAGAGTTGGATTATATTTTCAAAGAAAAAACCATTGTTTAAAAAGTTATGAACAGTGGTGGGTTTTTTGTTGTTTTGTTTTGTAATACTGTGTCAGCTGAAATATTTTGGTAAGTATTACATATTTAAATAGAAAAAAACTTGTTTTAGCTTCATGGATTTCATTGCAGTGTCCACTTCTCATTCCAATATTGCTGTAAGCAGCAGTACACAGTCCAGTGTGCTCAGACATAAAACTACTGTGAGTAAAGCTTTTTCCAATCATCGGCTAACAAACAATAGCTTGTATTTAACACACTGTGGTACTGTGTGAACTAACCTAACCCTTTATCTCCTACTGAGAAGGAAATAATTTCAGGATACCCCCTGCCTCAAACAGTGAGTATAAACTGAAACAAGATCAAGATGAACAAGCTCCCATTTTAGACTTATCCCACTTACCACTTGTTTACCACAGCCTTAATAGCTGTGGCCTGTGAAGAATTTCTCCATTCCTAGCATGTATTTGTAAAACCTGGCGGTGTTACATGTTAGTGAGGTGCTCATCTGCACTAACGCTTTCTGGGTTAGGTGAGTAAGTATCCCGTTCTCCAGGGGCAAATTCATTGTCAAGACAACTCTTGAGGCACCATTTAGAAGGTGATTAATCTTCTCTTTATTGCAAGATACAGTTTACATTTTGTTGTTTCCTCTAACAATTATTTTAAATCTTTTCAGCATAGTTTTTAAACGTCATCTAACTTTTAAACTTAAGCTGACTTGACAAATGTCATTTGCATAGTTTTTTTGTAATGTACTGTCTTACCTTTTGCAAAAGAAATACATTTCTTTTTAGCAATCATGCCACAAAGTACTTTTAAGATATTTTTACTGATGTCCTTGTAGACCTCATGGTGCTCACCTGTGAGTTGGTGAAGAGATTCACCAAGTTAGTCTTTTTTGTCAAAGTTTTTCTGGAGATGGTCTCCATATGCCTAAAGCACTTAGACCAGTAATTACTTCCTCGCTTACTGGCTTTTCTCAAAGCTGTTCTTATTAAAACAAATGTAATAAAACCACCTATCATAGAAGATATAAACATTCACTAAAATAACTTGATTTGTTTTGAGCAGATTTAAGAGATTTTCTAGTTCTTAATTCCCCATTTTTTGTTTAAGCAATTATCTTAATGGTAACATAAATAATCTCTGCCTAAAATAATTACAGCAATCATGACTTTTCTCTAGAGTACATCACTGTAATATGCCAAGAAAGGTATTTCCTCTGTGTTGATTGCAGCTATTTTCACACCTTCTTTTTAAACAACACTGAAAGCAGCAGTGTGAATTCTCGAGGTGTCTGAACACACAGTCCTTAAGCAACCCTGTAGACTTCAAGGGTATATCTCACAAAAGCAAACATTAGGAAACCAAAGCATAAACTGATTCTTAGCAATATAAAAAAAAAAAATGATGTATCTAGTAGGTTATTTCAATAATTTTAAACAGTCTAATTTATTGAGAATTTAGAGATTGAAAATCAAAGATGGACATCATTCCAGGTAGCCGAGAGGAAAATCATGTTGTTCATTATACAAATAGAGCACTTTTGTGTGATTATTTTCTGTTAATCCTCTGCATGGATATGCTAAAAGTCAAGAAGTCACTTACTCACAGGAAGCATGACAGTTTTCCTTCCTCTCCAGCCTCTTGTGCACATACCAAAAAATCTGGTATGCAAACATCCTGGAGACAGTTCTCTTGCAAATAAACCATCTTTTAATTCTGCGATATACCTATGGTAAATCTCAGGTTTGACCACGAGTAGATGAGAAGCACATCAGCATTATTAATTACAGGATCCTTTGTGAATAGGCCTCCTCATTTTTGAATAGACCTCCTCGTCTGTCTGTCTGTATGTCTGTCTGTCTATCCATCGATCCATTTATTTCCCACTTACTGATAGATCGAATATTTAAATCTATCTCCAGACCTAGTAGAGGATAAATGTTAGCATGTATTTGCCAGTGGTCTTCACTTCCCACTAGAGACTCTATTTCATAGATGTTTGCAATGATAACAAGACTGGGTGATCAAATTCAAGTTTCTACCTGTTCGTGGACTTTGGCAATAAGGTTGTGAAGAATTTCTATTTTCCTTTCCCTTTCTTTTTCCTTTCTTTTCTTCTCTTTTCTATAACTGAAGGGGTGAGCAGGGAGGAGCTCTTGGACTATGGGAGCAGAAAAAATCAAACAATTAATCAAACAATTTAATCTGTAAAACCATCAATATAACATCTCCCAGGTGCCTGAGTCACTTTGGGAACTGAGTTTGTAACTCAGTAATCCTTCTGACTCTTCAATGTTTTATGTATAATCTTTGTTATAAGTGCTAGGAACGTAACTGAATCAACTCCCTACTTCTAATTTTCCAATTTTATTAACTAAATCTACTGCAGTATTTCAGAAGCCAAGAATCTACTATTCATTACCCTTGTTCATTTTCTTGACAAAAAAAAAATCCACTTTTTTGAACATAGTCTTCCCTTAGTCTTATGCTTCCTAGTATATCTGTTCCTAACAAATTAACAGTTTTACTACATTTATTGTTCTTATTGTCATGCTCACATAAAAATTTAAATAGGAAATTTTACTGGAGCAAAGTCCATGTAAAATGTTTTCTTTTGAGCTGTGCTGTAGCTAAGCATTGTAGAAACTTTATAGTTGTTGCTTTTTCCTAAACCACACCATGGAGAGCTGACCTTTGAGTTGTGGCTTTTGTATCTGTTTGGACTTTTGTTCTCTAAGAAAGAGTCTACTTTGAAATATGCCCCATTTGGAAAAGCCCTTCAAACAGATCTTGAAACATCTATTTATCAGCGTGGGTGAAGGTAGTTTCTGTACATTGTAGTATTTCCCTAACTTAGAGTAAATACCTATTTAGAAGCCAAGCCAAATACTTCTATAAAATTATTTTCCAATGCATTCAACCCTGCGGGTAGCTTTTGGGAAACAGGATAATTTAATACCCCATGAAAAAGTGGAGATTAATATGTGCTTCATCCATGCTTCCAGTCTTAAAGGTTAGATACCTGAGCAATTTGGATCAAAATGCAAATTCAAATTTTTCACCTTAGGACTATCATCTCTTATTATACTCCCTTTGTAATACTGCATGTTTTATTGAGAACAGAACTTGGGCAAGTAAGTCAATTTAGGGATGGGAAGTACTGAGTTTTTAGCATGGCTTTGTAAATCCATAATTTTGGGGCCAATGAATATTTCAGTTTCCAGATGGATTGTCTATGTTCATACTTTCTGAAAACCTAGCCACTTCTTTGTAACTCTTGTTTGAAAAACGTGAATATTTTTATTTTCTAATAAGCTTTTATTTTTTTCTGCTTGTAAGAAGGTACATGGTATTAGATAAACTCAGATGAATGTACCAGAGACATGTCTGTTTCAGTATATTTCTAGTAAGAAATGATGTATAGTCTTTCTTTTGCACACTGTATCATTTTGTTTTTCTGAGATAGATAAAGAATCTTTTTGGCTTTTTTTTCCTGCTATTGCCATATTTAAAGTAATAACTACACACAAAAGAATCAGATGGCAAAAATAGAATGGAATACAATGGGAGTAGAATAGAACAGGAGTAGAATTAGTTCAGTTGGAAGGGACTTCAAAGACCATCTATTCCAACAGCCTGAGCACTTCAACACCAATCAAAGTTAAAGCATAGTATTGAAGGTATTATGCAAATGTGTCTTGAGTAAAGACAGTCATGGGGGCATCAACTACCTCACTAGAAATATTCACATATAACTTTAAGTGAAAGGATTTTGAAATTATGTTTTTTTTCTCCTGGCTTCTAACCTTTAAGAGTGAAGTTGTGTCACCTTTCAAACCTTTTCCTTGTAGCCACGAGGGCTGAAAATGGCTATGTATATTCTTTGTAAGGGAAAGCTGGTGAATCTCACACTTGGCTCTGCAGGGTGAAACTTTAAAAAAAAAATTGGATGCTCAATAAGGTTTAAGCTGTGAAAGACCCTTTTGCAACACTAGTCATGCAACTGCCTCTCAATCTTAATGTGGGAATGGTTGTAACTTAGTCTCTGATATGCTAGACTGATATCTGCACTGTGAGAATGAGACAAGAAACGACTAGATATCTAATTCATTAAACTGCAGGTAATCAAGCTTCCAGGGTGGAAATGGCTGTACAATTCTTATATTTGCTCCATATTGCTGCAAACCACAGTGTAATCTATCTTCTTCTCCATCTGTCATCTTCCCTCCCTTCCCACTCTCATTGTAGTGACATGAAATTTCTTTCTTCTGCTTCAGCATGTAAAAGCTGCTTTGGTTTCATTTTATTTATTTGCTGTCATCTTGCAGCTTGAACGTATGTATGTTTGCCATCATACTGAGTCTCCCTGCTGTGTGATGACATTGGCAAGTGACTGCACTACCAAAAGATTCATTGGTATAGCAGATACAGTTGTGAATGAACAATTTAATCTGTTACTTTTAAATTGAAAATTTAAAATCATTCAAGAGTCAGTCAGTGGATAGAGCACCTGAATGCAAAAACCAAGGATAAGAAGTCATGCAGTGATACAAAAAGCCTGGTATAATTCAAAGGCAAAAGAATGCATTTTTTGATTTTGTAATAGAGTTCTTTCACATTCATTCAACAATTGTCTTCTAGCTGATAACATTTGAGTAAAATATTGATCAGCTGTGTATCTCAAGCATGTTCATCATGATATATTAATTGCGAGAGCCTCGATGTATTCTAGATTTAAAAAAACATTTGAAGTGTGGTCAAACAGTCCTCTTTCTTGAGAGCTCTAGAAATACTCAGAATGACTCAAAAACTGAGAGAAATACAACAGACATGAAAAGAAGAAAATAAAAAAATGCATGGAAAATTTTAGTAGGCTTTATCTGAATTGAAAAAGAAGATCGTTATAAAGAGTTCTGGTCAAATAGTGACATAATGTGAAAGTGTAGTAGTGTAAATTAGTGAATAATTAAACACACACACACACACAAAGAGGAAATGAGTGAGATTTCTTTTTCAGAACATTTGTGACATGACTGAATGTTCTGTGCTGACTCTTCCAAGCAGCCAGTAAATATTCTTTTCCATATGCACACGCTGAGAAAAATGGAGCAGAGGTTAACACCCCCAGTTCACTAGGGACTCGTGTAGCCTCTGCACACTGTCAGAATGCAAAGGAATATATACAGTTATTGTGAAATATGGAATTATGTCAACACTGAGAAGCCAAGATTTCCCTTCTTGGGCTACCATCTAGAGGAAAAGACGTGGGAGGATGGGGTGCATGGCTTGATGCTCACATCTGCTCCAGTTCAATGCTGCTACAAATTAGGCTGCTTTGCCCTCATATTCCTTTTCTAATCTTGACCAATAATTTATAATTGGTATCAGCTGGTGATCTGGCTCTCTCTTTCCATAGCAAAATGAGTGAATCAGGAACTTCATTGTTCTACTCTTTACTGTCCAAGAGATTACAAACCTTTGAAAGACAAAGATCTCTATTAATTTTCAATGCTGTCTCTGAAATATCCACCTAGTCCATCTGTTCTCTTTATTTCTGGTATGTCTTCAGCAATGGAACACAAAGTGTCTTGAAGCCCTGCTTCAATTCTGTGTCGCTTTTGACATCAGTCCCAGGCTTTATGACATAGTTCCTACAATGGGAAGCAGACTCAGAGACTGACTCTATAAGTTGAAATTACTTAATTGATCCACTTACTCTAAATACTGATCTCAATGTCTTAAAATCAAGTGTGAACAAATTGTACAGTACGCAGCAGAATAACAAAGCCTGTGGATTCCTGTGGATTTGTCTTTCTGGATCTTTTGTGTTATCACGTAACCCTTTCACTTGCACACCTTGTGTCATATTGTAAACCTTGTTCTTTCTGGAAGAAATGGAGCTAAACATTCCTGAAGGAATCTATATGAGCTGAGATACAGCTTTGTTAGTTGCAAGCAGTATCATTATGATTTTTTACCTGATGTATCAGCTTTCCTCAGGTTTGTATTCTAGCTAAAGGACACGGACCTTGGAAAGGAGTTCTGCATCAGAAATAAAACATATGCTGCCGCATCCCTTGTGAACTCCTCATTATTGACCAGACCTTCTATTCCAGCTATTCCTTCATTCCTGTTTCTTCACTGGGACTTGCTCTGATTATGTTGATGTTTTGCAGAAATGCCCAGTATAGTCCCAACAGGAGCACTCAGAGACTTTTTGCACCATTCACACTCTTCTCACTGGGAGCACTTCAGGTTCTAAGCAGGTTTTTCATAGCATGCCCTTCAATTTTGTGTATGTCTGCAAAACGCTGATTGCACACTGTTTAATACAGAATGTTAATATTCTAACCTTGCGAGGAGTTTTAAGGAAAAAAAAAAAAGAAACTCGTAATAGTGGTCATAGATGCACCTTGGATAAAAAGAACCAGAAAGAGCAAAATAAGGAATTGTAAGATACGGGAATGTATATAAAACAGGTAATTTTACTTTCTGGTAGAAACTGCAACATGTATGCAGTCAGCAACCCGGTGAGGTTAAAGTGGAATTAAAGTTGAGCAGGAATACTTTTAATAATATGATGAGAAAATCTATTTGTACTCCATTGAAACTTAAAGCTATGGTCCTACTGAAAAGTGGATATTTACTTTATAAAAATTCTAAGAATGTGCTATGATGGTCTGGATACTTTGCCCTAAGGGTAACCTGATTCATGTAATGTGGGTACCACAAACTAAAACAAGATGCAACAAGTGAAGGAGTATCATGGAACAGAGGGAAGGAAGGGAAGGAAGTAATGATAGAGCAGTCTCTCTAGATTTTATAGCTTGGATATGTTTTCCTTGTTAACTGCAATTAAGAAGAAATTTTCTCTGCATCTGGGCAATCGTATAATTTCCACTGCAGGATTCTAGCGCCTCTGAAGCGTACTTCGCGGTGTCATATTGATCTGATGGTCTAGGCTGGCTCAACAATTGCTTAAGATCCTCTCAGAAGTCACCTTCATTCAATAGAAAACTTTTTGCGCAACTGTTTTTGTTAGGTTATTATGTTGTTTGTTTCATGCCACCCCATCTGCTTATTTTCTTTTCAGCTAAATTAATTTCAGCTAACTTTTCTCATGCCTTTTAATCTAGGGATTCAAAGGAAACAAACATCTGATAGAGGGTATTTTATAGCCTGTGTTGTTCAAGCTCTTGAACTGTTAATCTGTTGTCATTGTTTTTCTTGGCACAGCCTGGCCTCCTGCAGTACAGTGGTAGCTGAGAGCAATACAGTGGTAAAGTCACCAGTAGTCAGATGTGAGCCAGGCTTTGTTTTCATCTGGAGAGCAATCAGCATTGCAATTAGTATCCAAAATCTTTCTAGGACTCATGCTTAACCATTTAGCTTTTTTTTTTTTTCCTGTTGTTGTTATTGTTGCATTTTGTTCATGAATAAATAATTTAGGGGTGGTGGATCTGAAAGATCTTTTAAGATCCCTTCCAACTCAAGCCATGCTATGATGCTAGACCTCCAAATGTGAGTTGGCTTGTGAAACACAAATTTTAAGCTCGAAGAGGGGAGGTTTAGGTTGGATGTCAGGGTGAAGTTCTTCACAGAGAGAGTGGTGAGGTGCTGGAACAGGCTGCCCAGAGAGATTGTGGATGCTCCATCCCTGAATATGTTCAAGACCAGGTTGGATGGGGCCCTGGGCAACTTGGTCTAGTACCAGACCCAGAGGTTGGTGGTCCTGCTGTAACAAGGTGGTTGGTTCCTTCCAACCCAAGCCATTCTATGATTCTGTGAAGGCTGTGGCTAATGGAGTGCTATCGAACCATGCCCAGGGGCTAAACAGGCCACTGCAGGGTGCTGATGGGGGCACTACTTTTTCAGGTAAAATTAGGAGTGCTCAGCTTCATCTCCTCTTTGCTCTGTTTGGGTCTGAGTAGTCCCATTCTTGACAATGCTTGGCCAAGGCAGGAGTCTTCCACACAGCAAAACAGTTACCACAGTTGGCTCCTGCTCCTGAAAACGGCCTTCAGCTGCCATCCATCCCAGCCATTGACCAGTTAGCCCCAAGTAATGCAGGGAATCTGTCCTCTCCCCTTCTGTATAAACATCAAATGTTTGTCACCTGGAAACTATTTCATGTGCTCCGTGTTAAAAAAAATAAGAAGTTAAAACTTGGGGCATCAGTATATTTAGTTTGACATTCATTTCTAGAATTGCACAAAAGTGCACAAAATTTAAATCAGGATGCTAATTCTGGCTAGTTTCAATGGAAATCAACTGGATGTTGGCCTCTAAACCATTGGGATTTTCTGACCGTGACAGAGGTGAAGGTGATCTTGTTCCCTTCTGTCCAGTCTTTGTGGATGTTCCCATCCCTGCCACTTGGCAGGGATAGCACTTGGCTATTTTTGAATTAGGAATAAGTAAGTGTGTGCAGATGGGTCCTCCATGCTCTCAGTGAAATGTCTGGGGCACTCCAGCTTGAACCGCAGCATTTCCTGGTGGCTGCGTGCCTTTATTTTGTATTGAGGATAATCTGGCTTTGTAAAATGACAGTAATTTACAATGTCACTTGCTATAATTGAGGGAAATATCTACAGCTGACTGAAAAAATTAGATGTGTCTTTTATTTTCTTTGAGTGCATTATATGCTGGCTCTAGAATGAAATAAAAAGTAGTATGAAATGATGATCTGTTTGTGCTCCAACCAGTGAAAGCTGCAAAGAGAAGGAACAAAATATGTGTTGAAATAACCATGGAATGTCAGCCTTCAGTCTTTTCAGCGCTTTCTTTTAGTCAGGAGCATTGGGGAACATATCTATATGCCTTTCTGTAAACAGCTAGCTGTCATTCACCAAGTATTTATGAGTGTTATGGACAAACTGATTTAATTGTGAATGTTCTGAGTGATCAGTGATTCCTGAATTAGTGCTTTGGACAAATCCATATACAGTATGTGTGTAAATGAGAAGCGAGTGATGAATGTACATTCTTGTGATAGAAAGTCTCTTTGAAGAATCCAGAGTAAAACACCCCTATAACTGAAGCGTCCTCTGCTCTCTTCTGCTCGTTTTGGCTCTGCCCCTGTTCAGGATCATGTTCCCATTTTGACCTGAAATAATTTGTGCTGTGGATTGATTTGTCATTCCCACAGCCTTGAGGGGCTGGCACGCACTGCACCATGGGTGTGGATGGGAATGTGCTCACTTCCTCCTTGGCTGTGCAGCTTTAGTTCTGCTGCACATTTGGAGCTGCAGGACATGGGCAAAGCAAGCTTTATGTTGTACTGTCACGAGTCTGGCAGTAGCACAAGTGAGCGCTTTGCATGATAGCTGCTAAATCCCTGCTAAATTTTATGCCTTTTGTGTGCTGCCAGGGGCAGCCTGGAATTTGCCCTTTCCTAGAGGATCAGTGATGATGAACAAGAAACAGTGGGTGCTTTAAAAAAGAAAACTTGGCATGAACTAGCTTTTTACATATTGCACATATCCATAATTTTTTAATGTTGAAAGGTTTGTGCAAGCAGTGACATACCAAAATCTTGCCACGTGCATTTAGTTTCAAATAGCTGTGCTCCCTCTGCATGCACAGCAGTATTTGGAAAGCAAATGTTTGGTTAATATGTGGTTAAGCACTTTTGCAGTACAGAAAGTGTTCTTCCTTGCAAGCTGTCTGTCCTTAGAAAGTGAAGTTACTTTCGGTTTTTGAATTCATGCAAATGTCATTTGTAAGCAGTGATTAAGATTTTGCAAATACTTCAGGAGTCTTTTGAACTTGTATGTTGGGTAGGTCACTGCATGCTAAATATTTTTATAATTACCTCTCTGTGCATTTTTGCTTCCCTCTTCCTCTCGGTTTTTTACCTTGCATGACCAAAATTCTCTCAAAATTCAATTTCAGGTATTTTGGATAAAACATATGGCATTTGACAGTTATATTAAGGAAGCACAGGTTTAAGAGTGGTCATGCACAGCCTTGTGGACATTAATATTAATATGACAGTAAATCTCTATTTTGCTTTTGTAATGTTCCTTGCCTTCAGTTTGTGGGTGAGCATGACGTAAGGAAAGGACTGAAGGCAGACCTACCAGCACTCAGCAAACTGCGTAGTTTGCCCTGAGGATCATATCTAGGTTGCCTTTGGAACCATCTTCAGATCTGACTTGCCATTTGAACTGGGAGGGACAAGCCACATCAGCGCGAACACAGACTGTTGAGTGCCCTGTGTCCAGGGAAGTGTTGCCTGTGTCTGCATTGGGGTCCACAGTCCTTGGATCCTGGTAGGTTATGTTGGAATCCCTGAGCAGTGGAATTACAGAGGCAGACATTTCATCCTCAGTTCAAAGGCAGAGGGGACAAGGGGCCTCTATCAGTTGTTCCTAGCTGCAACCATTATCAAGATCCACTTCCAACAGCAAGCACATATATAAGGCAGTCTGATTTCTTGTCTTTGGCATCCTCAGTTTCCACAATTTTTTGGGTCACAGAGAGGATACTGCTGATAAACAGCTGAATTTGCTCTTCACGGTACAGCTCGTACGTAAAACTGGCAGTCAATATTTTTCAGGGACTGTGCTTGTGATTCTTGGGTTTGATTTACCTCCAACCCAGTTTATGATTGCAGATGAAACCAGTGGAAATTCTGCTATACACATCTATGGTGGTGAATTAATTACTCCTTAACACGAGATGCACTTTGAAATGTCAGATATCTCATAAGAACCAAACAAGATGAATGGAAAGTTTTAGACACTATGCATCTCTTCCTTGATTTATCACCTATAAATCCTTAATACGTTACCTAACAAGTTTTATGAACTCAGTTCATTAGAAAGCAGTCAGCTACTATCAAAAACCCCTGAGGGAACTGAAGGAATCATGGAATCACAGGGCGTGGAAGGGACCTCCAGGGGTCATCAAGTCCATGCCTCCCCCTCTGCTAAAGCATGCTCCATACAGTAGGTTGTACAACATGCAGTGAATGGTTTTGGAGGAACTTGTAAAATTATTACAAAAAATATTTTTGAATATATATATTTTTAACAAGTATTCAGTATAAAATCAGGCTTTTTACGAGGCTTTGTTAGGATTGTTAGCATTATCATTTAACATAAGCTTAACATTACCTTATGTTGCAGATAGATACTGAGCTAATCTGAATTCTCTTTAACACAGGATTTTTCCCAACATCTTTGTTCTTAACAAAATATTAAATATTTAAAGTTCAAAGATTATTGGTGTCCATTCTCCGTGTGAAGTTGTTTGGTTTTTTTTCTCTTTGGTATTATGCATATTGCTTTCTACATGTATTACTGTGTACTTTATTCTATTGAAGTCATTGCATTTTTAATTCTAATAGCTCTGGTGTTGTGCTGCTTTTATTCTGCAAATCTGAAATAGCAAGGAAAGTACCATTCCTAAGGAGCGAAATTGGACCAGACAATGCAGCATCAATGATTCACTTTAACCAAAACTTTGTGTATTTGGTAGAAAAAAATTAGTAATTCTAATTTGTGAGAAATTGTTATTCTGGAAAGTGGAGAAATATATAACTATTTTCAGAAAACTCAAATGCTACTTCAGGAGCATCAAGGAAGAATATATTGTTTAAATAATGCTCACTTCAGTCCTCCAATGTATTTGCATTCTCTCTGACAGTGTGTATGAAATAAGAGAGTAGTTTTATGCTGCATATCCACAGCTAACTATATTCTCTGTTGACATGATAGAACAGTTTCACACACAGTTGCAGAGGAGCTCTTGCAATCCTAGTCTTAGTCATTGTTCCTTGTCTTAAAAACTGTGTTAAGTTTCAGCCAGAGGTATCTATTGCAATTAAACTCTCCTTGTGGGCAAATTCTGTAGTCTAAGTGAGTAAATAATGCCGTACTATGTCTCTGCCTAGTTCATTTTCCTCTGATTCTTGAAGTGATTAAAATGAACAGTTTCTCTAGGAGATCTCTGGAATTGGTTTACTGTGTTCCTGATTTAATTCCATCACAGGAGAGCCTCCTTTGGAGGGACGAGCACAATGCGTAGACTGTTATCAAATGCAAAGTCTGACCATGTGTGAATGAGCAAATACAGTGAGAAATGTTTGTGGAATTATTGCAGTATTTACCTTTTTCTTTTTTTGTCCTGCCAGAGATAACAAATGGGAATAACTGATTTTTGGTTTAGCTATGAAAAAACTGGGTAGCAAATTGCTTGGGTCAAATGAAGCAGTTTATTTCTCTGCTTTATAGAATATACATTTCTCCATTTTCAAGTGATCTTTTGTTTCCTCTTTAATTATCACACTGAGGTCAATTTATTTTCCTTTTCATGGGGAGCTGGGGACAGCATGCATTTGTGAATGGTTCTGGTGAATAAGCTATTCATTTGAAGAGTTTCTCCCTGTTCTGTGGTTTGTATCACTGCTCAGCCTCTCTATTGCCAGCCTGAGCTGCACATTACATCTTTCACAACAACACAACTTAATGATTTATTTTGAAAAATCAGAGGCACTTGGTTTGGGTTGGTGGAAAGAAATGTGAGCCGTGACAGAGGTGGTGCTCCCGCAGGGTCTTCTTGTTCTGAGGGTGCTAAAGGAGGAGTACGGCCCAGCCTGGCTCTGCAGGAGTACAATGTGAGCAGGGAGAACCTGGTATAACTCAGCAGTGCTGGTTATGAAGGCTTTTAACTTGTTTGTGAGGGAGTGGTTGAAGATGACTGATTTGTGCCTTAAGTTCAGATGTGGTGCAAAACTAATTTTTATTGGGTCCCCATACCTGTGTACAGAAAAAGCCTGTATGTAGGAGTATTACATATATATGATCCTTTTTCAATATGACACTAGCAAATGTATACTTTTCTAAAACTAACTCTGCTTTCCATTTTTTTTGAACTTATTCTAAAAAAAATACCCATGTGATACTTTTCAGAATCAAGAATTCAGATTTTGTTGGCACGTGTTTAGGAAAACAGCCTTAATAGGCGGCTTGTAGCATAGCAGTTGGGATAAGTGCAGCTAATTCATTGTTATGGTTGTGAATCCCGGGTACATTGTTGCTGGGAGTTTGTTTTATTAAAAGTGTACTTTTTATTACTTCCTGCCAAAGGAGATGCCTTGACGAGGTGATCTTCAGTGGCAGAACTGCAGCACTGCAGAATGAACTGACACGCCAAGACTGTATTTTCTGTAACATTAAACAGATTGGCTGTCCTGTCACGCACCAGACGACTCTGTGGCACGTTTTCCTTGAAACAGCAGCACTGGAAAACATACAAGCAGTCTATTGAGGACTCAGTCACCTCATTCTTTTACAAGCTTTTCAGTTACTTATTTTTTTTCCCTGCTTCAGTACTACTTGATGCCATTAATGAAACATTTTGAAGCTGCTTAGCTGCTAGAACGTGTGGCTATTCCAGATTGATCTATAACAGTAAAGAGCATCCAAGGAAGAAGTTTCTTTTTTGTAGAGTTGAAGTTTCTTTCCCTTCATTTACAAGGAAATGCTGGGTGAGCAGTAGTGATGGCAAAAATGGAAATGTAGGATCTTGGATTTAGATTAGCAGACCAGCAAGATTTCTGACAGTGGTCGTGTACTAGTCACATCAGAGGCTTTTTAGGTGCTCCGGATCTGCTAGCATGATGGCTACTTGAAAAAGTTGCAGGTAACTCCTTCACACATAGCTTTTTTTTTAGGCTTCAAAATTGCTAATGGTAAAGAAAGGGCAGAAGGGATATCTTTTTTTTTGAACCTGTAAAATAAACTATCAAGGTTTTATACCTTGGTAGCAGGCGATGAAGAGCTAGTCTAATGCACTCACCTAAACCCAAGGAGCTATACAGATGCCTCATCTGTCCTCAGAAATGATTATAGAAACAAAGACCTAAAAAATCTGTTAAAATCAGAACTGCGTTAATGTCGTGATTGGCAGGTACATACTGTACACTTTGAAATCATTAAAGTTATAACATCTCATTAATAAAAGTTAGAAGACTATATTCTCTCTTTAATAAAAGTTAAAAGATCAGTAAGTACTTGTAGCAGCTTAACAAACCATTCATTGTGCCAGTTAATCTAAGTCCAAGTTCTCCATTTTAACGGTGAACCAAATTTGAACACTATGTCCAAAACCTTGAAGTCATATTTTCCAGTGTAAACAATTAAATCTACATAACAGAGTAGCGATACTCTCTCTGTAAATAAAATTCATCCGGAGTAGAAGAAAGGTTTTCAAGGTGGGGAGCTTGCAATTTCTCTTTAATTAATATTTAAATATTAGTACTTAAGTACTTGTACTTAAAAACCAAAAAAGATATTCAGAAGGTTTGATTGAATAAAATATATTAACATATTAAATGTTAACAAGATGAGGCATGTTAAAACATTGCAGACCCTTTCAACCATGTCACCCCTCAGGGGTGACTGGAACTCCAACTTGGTGGAGCTGGATGCTCTTGTCTTTGCCAATGATGTCTATAAAGAGATTGCCATTTACACTACAGTTCTCCTAGGAACTCGCCTGAAAATGTTTCTTATATGTGTTGCTCACCGCAAAATCAATTCAGACTTGGGTTAATCAAAATATGAAGTATCAGCAAAATATGATGATGTGAGCTCCCAGTGAATAATCACTTATTCTGTACTTCTGGAGAGCAAAAATAGCTCTGTCTAGAGTTCTTGGTCCTTCTCATATTCCTGGTATTCTGAATCTTTCTTACAACTGGGTTTTGAGGGTTTTTCTTTGCCTTGAGCTAACTTTCTTTTCCAACTGAAAATGTCCTTAGAAGTAACAAATGTTTTTTTGTTCTTTTTTTATTTTTTTTCATCCCATACAGCGTGAAAGGAGCAGATGCTGGCAACGTGATCAGACTATTTGTACCAGACATCGGGATGTTCATTGCGAGCCTGACAATATGGCTGCTCTGCCGCAACATGGTTCAGAAGGCAATAACAGAGGATGCAGTGCACTGCAATGCCCAGTTTGAAAATGAGGAGATGGTATCAAATGCTCATTTCTGTCTGTACTGCTTATAGCTAATAGTGAGCTTTGGCATTCTTGCTGGGAGTTGTATCCTGAATTAATCTGATGAGCGTGGACTATGCTCAGTGTACTTACTTACAGGAAACTAAATACTTGATTTTAAAGTGGAAAAGCTACTGTGGTTATTGTCTCGAGAAAACAGAGCAGAATATGAAAAGAGGTAGATTTGCTACTGAATTTTCAAATTGTTTTGAATTAACGGGTAGTCATGACGCCTGACCACCATGTGTTTCTTCACCAGGGCTTCTAGTTAAGTCTGAAAAGGATTTTTGCTACATACATTGCTCATCCTTTTAGTTAGTACCCATGTTTCCATACTTGGTATTGAAGAAGCAGAATCTAAGTGATTATCAGAAATGACTCTTAGCAGAAGAGAGGAGAAACTGCACAGTATGTTCAGGGAGGGAATTATCTAAAACAGTGCTTATGCAAACAGTCGAGTAAGCTTGATGATAGTTCTTGGGAATGACACGGCTGGAATTGTTGATGTGTTTGCTGTGTATTTTACTGGTGGGAATGAATGGCAGAGATCATGAACACAGAAAATTCCACATATAGAGGGAAACAGTTTTATAATATAAAAAGCCACAATGGGAATTTAGCCCTGGGTGCAGAGAAATTCCCAGTACCAGTCTTGACATGTTTTTTATCATACTGTCTAGCATGCCTTGTGTCTCATTTTCTGCCTTGTTGTACATATGGGTGAAATGTTTTTTTCTTTGCCCTCAAGACTCCAGTTTTAAGGGAGAAAGTTGCAAGTTGCTCACTACAAATAGAAACTGCACTTTGAAAGTGGGTAAAGCATTGAGGAAATCAGCTGTCCACTTTGGTGTTACTGCAGAGGGGGGAAAATCTCTGTGTGATTCTCTGTTGTCTGGTTTGTGGTATTGCCAGAAGCTAGTTGAGTTTCTACCCCAAGAAGGATCAGTACCAGGACTGTGCTTTACATCCAGTTGCTTGTAATTTCTTAGGTGCTCTCCAGGCAGCTGAGGGTTGCCTGAAGATTACACCTTTTTACTACACGTTGGAGGATACATTGGCCTCAGTGTCATCTGAATATGCAAAGTTCTGCCATGTCTCTGGGAAGCCAGTTTGACCTGCTTTAAATCTGCTTTATCGCTGCAGCTGTGCAGAATGGATTTAGCAGCTAGAATCTAGGGCTGTATCTGTAAGGGGAGAAACTAGGAGCATTAAGAAAAGTGGCTAATTGTTACATTTTGTGTTCAATCTGTCTTTACTAAAAGAGTTATATTTTACCAAAGTGGGCTCTGATAAACTTCTCTGAAGCCCTCTGGAGTCCTGGGTAGAAAATGTGTTTGCATGTGTATAAAATAGGAGTAATGTAATAGCAGAAGCTCGGAAGAAAGACAAAAGAACATGCTGAGGTTCCTCTGAATCTATATGATAGTGCTTAAATATTAACTTTTTGGTTAGTTCAGAGCCTAGAGTCTGGGCAAGAGAAGGGAGCTCAGTCTCATGGAAACAAGGGATGCTGTCTGCCAAGCAGGGCTCAATAGATCTGCTTGGAATGCAAGGAAAAAAAAAAACCTGAGCTAACCAGCGGCGATCACATAGAACAGAGGGCAACTTTAAATTGGATGTGTCATGGACTCATGGCTACCTCAAGGCATTCCACTGATACAATTAAAGGTGCCAGAATAATCCACAAAGGGGGTGAGAAGAAGAGAAAACTTTGCAAAGAAACACTGATACTGGGCAAATGGAAATCTACATAAATATATTTCACTTCTTCACATCAAAACCCAGGAAATATTATTTATTTTCTGTGGGCTGTATGCATTATAGATTATTTAGTGAACACTGCAGCTATGTTTAGATATACTGGCACCAAAAACTTCACCACAGTTGAAGTTTTTTTTGAAGTGTAATACTTACTGTCATGTGAGGTGATCCCCAGTGTTTTGAGGAATTCTGATCTTCACAGCTGAAATTATGGATTTAAATCGGAATAACCTGCTTGTTTTTAAAGATGGAGTAAAATGGAGAGTGGAAAATTAAATACACGTTAAACACATATTTTCCAAACTTCAACTTTCTCTTTGTAGGTGTCTGCATATAACATCCTGGAATCATTTCTGCTAGTTAGGAGGCTGCAGAAGCAGCTGAATCTGCTAGGAATTGGCAGGACTGTAAGGAACCTAATGCATATGCAGAGCATGCGGCTGAGTGTCTGAATTTGGAAAAATATTGGCATGGTCTAAAATGAGTCCAAACCGTGTGGGTTTTACGAGATAATTTTCAATTCCTCTTTGATAAAGCCCACTGAAAAAGCGAAAACTAAGTGAACAGTTGACTTCAGCGTTATCTAATTGATGCTTGTTTTGCCAAGGCTCTGTACTGATACTGTAACTCCACTGAATTAGAAAATACAAAATGAGTTAAAGAAATAAGTGCCCTACAAACAAACGCTTCAGGAGAAGTGTTGAGCTTGGTACTGTGCCTCTAAGGGAAATAGTCCTGGGTTTATTAGAACAGCTCCACAGCCAATTAGAGAGTTGAAGAGCTTATGCTCAAAGTTCCTGCCACCACTTGTCAGAGATCTATGGTAAACAATTTTGTTAAAAATGTATCTCCTGATTTAAACTGATTCAACAGATCCATAAATGATGTTTAACAAGGCAAAGTGCAAGGTGTTGCATTTGGGTCAAGACAATTCCAGATACAAGTACAGACTGGGAGAAAAACTGCTTGAGAGCAGCCATGTGGAGAAGGTCATAGGGCTCGTGATGGGCATGACCTAGCAGTGTGCTCTTGCAGCTTGGAAGGCCAACTATATCCTAGGCTGCATCAAAGGAGGGGTGACCAGCAGGGAGAGGGAGAGGATTGTCTCCATCTGCTCTGCCGTTGTGAGGGCCTGCCTGGGGCCCCCAGTACAAGAGGGATGCAGAGCTGCTGGAGTGAGTCCAGAAGAGAGCCACAAAGATGATCAGAGGGCTGAAGCACCTCTCCTATGAGGAATAGCTGAGGGAATTGAGCTAGTTCAGCTTGGAGAAGAGAAAGCTTTGGGGAGACCTCATTGTGGCCTGCCAGTATTTGAAGGGTGCTTACTGACTTTTTACATAGTCTATGATAGAGACAGGACAAGGGAGTGTGGCTTTAAACTAACAGAGAATAGATTTAGGTTAGATGTTAAGAAGAAATTTTTTACGCAGAGTGTGGTGAGGTGCTGGAACAGGTTGCCAAGTGAGGTTGTGGATGCCCCATCTCTGGAGGCATTCAAGGCCAGGTTGGATGGGACCTTGGGCAGCCTTATCTGGTGTTTGGCAGCTCTGCAGGTAGTAGGTGGCTTGGAACTAGATGATCTTTTAGGTTCCCTTTAACCTAAGCCATCCTATGATAACAGAGGTAGCTTTTTGGATTGGTAGAAGCCTAGCCACAGGTAGCCCTAAACATCAAGAAATGGGCACTCTGACTTCCAGGAAAAACAGAAGATTTATCTTACAGCTTTACATTTTTGCATGATATTATTTAATTTGAGGAATTCTCAGATGTCTGTGCTTTTGGGGAGCATGGAATACTTTGGAAATAGGCTAAATTAAAAAAAGGAAGAGTAGCATATCTACTCATTCCGAATTCTAAATACAAGAAAGCCTGTTAAATGATTATTTTAGTAGTTCTGAAAGTGACCTTTTCAAAGCTCTGTATGAATCCATCGTATTTCAATTTTTATCTGGGCATGCTGAAAAAATGCCTGGAGTTGAGCAGCAGTTTGTATACATAGCCATGGCAGTAGCATCCAGAAACGGTCTGTAGAGCACAGTGGATCAGATTGCTCATGGATTAGATGCAACTCAAAATGAGAAAATGTATCAGAATCTGAATTAAGGACAGCAAGGATTCGTTGAAAAATGGATGTCCTTCTTCATTACACTGCATCCAACTTTAAGGGAAAAAGATCTTCATCAGAAAAGTGTATTCTACAGAACAGAACTGGGGATAGGAGGTTGGAAGGCAGTATACTCTCAATTATTTGTAAGTAACGCTATCCCAGGAATAAGCAAAGAGTGTGGTTTTAATTAACAGTGAGTCATGAAGTAGGAAGGTCTGCCAGATACCAGGCTGCAGTCCAACTCATTACCACCCCTAAATGGTTGCACACTTGGAGCAAACGTGTCTGCAGGCCTTTTTTATTAGGGCTCAGAAAATTTAAAGCAGGTGAATTCAGCTGGAGTAAGGCCCAGATTGCAAATGCCGAAAAGCACAATGCCAGTCACAAGGTGTAAAAGGTGGAAGAAAATGAGAGAGAACAGTTAACTCCCAGCTGCAACTGAAAGTATGACATTTTTGATTTGATGCAGATGGTGGCTTAAATGCCAAAATGCAGATGCAGTATATACAGTCTGATAGGTGTTAGAAAGGAAGTAGCTTTTTCTTGTAATGTTGCCTGATATTGTAATTGACAGGGTAAAAATATCCTTGTGAGATTGTGTAACTTCATCGTTACAAGAGGTGTTGATGTTAAGTGAAATAAACAGTTGCAGTCTTCAGTGCAGCTTCCTCCAAGGCACTTGCTGCCTTGTTTGTTCGAGCTTGTTTCTCATTGACGCTCTTCAGAAAAATGAAGCTTCTTACTTCATCTGTCTCTCAGCTTCTGTGTCTGTTAGCAAACTGGAATGGTGATAATGCTCATTTTCCTAACTTTGCCTTTCTAATGATCAGGCTGAGGGACTGGGGCTATCTGTTGTACACCTACATCAGGCAGGTAGTCCATTTAGAGCTCTCTTTTGATTCGAGTTTCCGAGTGCAAATGCAACATATACAGGACAGTTTAGACAAGCTCTGAGTTATACACATTCCATGCTTTGTCTAAGGTCTTCTTAGTCTAGAAACTGCCCATTTAGACCAGTACCCTCATCCTGGAAGTAGCTGGTACCTTGTGTATTACCACAAGAAGCAAGTTAGCGATAACTTTTTCCCCATCTCCAATGTTGCTATTTATCTTGATCTCTCCTAGTGAGAGACTGGCTTTAATCCTAAAACATATGGTTTCATATCCCTTCCAGAAATGTTGTTATTAATTATAGCTACTCTGTATAGTCTTGTTAAACATATAATTATCCAGTCTCTTTTAATACCTCATTAATTTCTTGGCTTCGGTAGCGTCATGAAGCAAGGACTTCCACAACTTAATAACTGCTCTCTGATTTTATTTTAAATTTAACACCTTTTAATTTTATGGAAGGTCTCTTGTATTACATGTTGTAAAACAGCACGAGATGGTATAAGGAAAATCAAGTTATTTATTATCTTACATATTTATCCTTCAAAAGGTAAGCAATCCCTGATCTTTTTTTTTTAATTCATTTCTTTGGTCATTTTCATTATTTTTCCTTGAAACAGCTAATGTTCTGCAATATCCTCTTGAACTACAGGGGATATCAATGCCTCAGCATTTCATATAAATGATCTAAATGATGGTATGATTACAATCCTTGTAAGATTCAGAGAATGTTGGGTAGGATGAATCTACTAGTGCATCATCTACTTGGACAACCTGTGTAATGAGCAGAACTAATTCAGACTAAGGCACGCTCTGGGAAAGATGAGTTTTCACGTTCCTTGTAGTTGCTCACACCTGCAGGTCTCCTTTGAACTATTTACAGTGGTGCTCATGATCCCGTCTAGATGATTGTCCTGTTTTCTGGGGATGAGCCTAGTTTTCCTGAGTTTATTGCTTTGTTTTTATGTTTATCTTCATCTAATGTTATTCTAGCAGTATCAAGCATTCACCTGGCTTGACCATCTGGCTCTGACTTCTGTAGACATATTCCCACCTGCAATTTAGGTTTCTTCACTATCTTCTTTTCTTCAGAGATGGTAAATAAGCATATCAAGATGCTACAGGTGATAAAGAGGGAAACAGAGAGAGGTAATGAATATCTTGGTTTCTTTTTAGCTTCATGAAGACACCTCTTTTTATATTCTCATCTTTTACCTCACCCTTTTCTTTTCTTTTTTCTTTTTTCTTTTTTTTCTTTTTTTTCCCTTCAGCATGTTTATTTAGCATGACATTTGCTCACTTTTTCTAATAGATTATAAACACTTCTTTGGTTTTGACCTCTGAACAACTGGTCCAAACCCAGTTGGTTCTTGTGTGCTTTGGATGTGGTGAGAGTAAGATGTAACACCTTATTTATGTGGTTTAAGGAGAGTATCCTTATCTCTTTGCCTGCAGTGTTTGTAGTAGTGAAGTTTGCCAGACCTTACTCTGCCTCCCTCAGTAACAATTCTAATGCATCTTGTCTTAACTGGGGTCAGAAGTTTACAAGTTACATTAGCTTCTTTGTTTGATGCACATGTATTTGGATAAGTCTTAACACAAATACGCAATTACACTACAACAGTGCCTCAGCTAGATAATGTTACATAGTGCAATACATTATGTATTACCAAATGCTGTTAGCCTGTTTAGCATGAAACTTCAGCATGCACCTGCTCTGGTTTGGTTAGAAACAGGACAAATGTGTAATGAAATTCTTCTTGTGACAGCTCTCCACTGGTCTTATTGGTTTGCTCTTCTAACAGTCTTCAGTTCCAAGTTTGGAGATGCAGTATTGTAAACCAGAAGAGCAAAATATTAGAATATTATTTCCTTTATCAGCCTAAGATATGAATAACACAATCCAAGAAAGGATCTGAATTCACTCTCCTACTATTTCAGGCAGCTGTATTCCCTCTGGAAGACAGGAAACTGCATCTTAAAACAGGGCCATTTTTCCTCATCTCATTGCTCCTGACAAGGCCCTGTTCTGAAATTTTGTGGTTTTTTTTTTGTGTTTTTTTGTTTGTTTGTTTTCCTGGTGGTTAGAAACCCTCTAATTTAGGTTGTACATGTATTCCTGACTGCATTATATTATTTTGTTTTTGTGCACTTTTGATTCAGTATCATTTCTTCTCCAGCATTTATTTCCCTGATATTTTGAGAGCAAATATATATGTATCTTTGATGCTTGTTTTGCAAGATGAAAAAAGTCAAGCAATTTTGGATCTTTCTATAGATTAGATATTCTGTTCTCCCATTCATCCCAGTAGTCTGTGGCTCTGTAGGGCAGTACTGGAGAAGTACCCAGGCTACTTCCATACGAGCTGAGGCAATACTGCAATAATGATGGCTCTCTGGTAGGGCTATTTATCGTACTTCTCAGCATGATGGATAATGGTACAATGTGTGTACTTCTTCATCCAGGAATTACTCCATATGGGTGCTATGCAGCTTCGCATATCTGCACTAGCTCATTTAGAGTTCTGAATTGTGAACTTGTAGTCATAACCCAAGCCTTCCTATTTCCTTTTCACTAAAAGCCATGTTTAATCATCTCAGGCCAAACCACCAAACTCTGCCTGTGACTTCCTCTCTATTTTGCATTTGGCTTATATGTCTGACAGCTTTTTGAAGTTGAAATGTGAAACTCTATTTCCATATTCACTAAGTGAGTCTTGCGCTGAAATCGCTTGATGTTTGCTCAGGTGCACTAGGTACATTGGAAGTGAAACAATCTTTGGCCTTCTCAGTACAATATCTATTGTATACAGGATTTAATGATTTTGACTTCCTGTTATCCTGCTTTAGAACTGTGCTTTATTTTTTTTCTCTTTTTTCCTTTTCTCTGAATCTCTAAATGCCTTTGTCCCTAGATGCTTTCATTGTATACCCTGACCATTTTTTTGTGTAACGAATGACTCTTTCCCACAGGATATTTTATTCTGGAATTGCACACAGTTCATTTCTATCAAAACCTACAGATGTATTGAAAGTTATTTTTGATGGCACAACTCTTCCAATTTTACATAGTACTATTTAGGCATTTAACCCAAGATTTAGAATGTTTTAGACCAGTCAGAGATAAAATTCTTCCTTAAGATAATAGGATTTAAAGTTGATTTTGGACTTTTCTCCTCGGTATAATCGGTTTTAGAATGCTGTTCAAGTTCCAAGAGGCCTCTTTATTCTTAACCTTACACCTAGCAAAGTTATTTACTTACTGCAATTGTCACTCATTTGATTAGCTCTGCTTATTTAGCAGACTTTTCTTCTGAAGTTACTCAGCGCAGAATTGACTGTGAGTATAGACTGCTGAGTCCAGAGAGTGGGTTTCTACTGCAGCCTGGGCTTGTAATCTGCAACCCTACCTCTTCTCTGCTTGTGTAGAGAAAGGTTCTGTAGACTCATCTGAGTTCTCTTTTAAGCACATCTATCTCATACAAGCTGATCTTAAAGAAGATGCTCTCACTAGATAGCCCTGTTTCCATACAGCTCAAGTTGAATGACACAGGAATTGTCAGTGTGAAAGTTTCTGTATCTATTCTGTGGTTGAAAAAGCAGACAGACACTGCTTCTCGTATGCTGGACATTTCATAAGAACTGGGGAATTCTCCACTTTCTTGAGAAATTGGAAATGCAGTAAATGAATACCTTAGTGTGGTTTAGTATTGACTGAAGGTTAAACCTGCAATCATTTATATCCCATTAAGGGTTTGCAGTTCCTTTGATGGTAAAACAAATAGCACTTAAATTTCTCTTGCAGCTTTTGTACTCACAGATGGATCTGTCTAGAGAATATTGTGTTACGCTGGTTAATTTTTCTACATGCGTTTTCAGGGTATATTTAGAGATACTGCTCCTATAGTAGGTTTGTGATGAATTCCTCCTACTCCTGTAACTATCTAATTTCTAAAAATAAGGAGCTTTTTGGTAAAAAAAAAAAAAAAAAAAGTAGTAGGACTTCAGCCATGTTCTGATATGGTCCATCTCTACTGAGCGTGCCAGCTTTTTTTAGGTAAAGTTTACAAAATAGTTATAGGGTAAGGCTGCTATGGAGGGGGCCTGGGAAAGGTTCAGGCTTCAGGCAGTAGCTCCTTGTCAGGACAAACTCTGAAGCCCTAATGGCAAGTAAGGGACAACACGAGTGTGCATAAGGCTTTTTGCACCTCCAGAGTTTGTTCAGACTTTCCTTCACGAAGGCACTGTGCAGAGTGCAACCAGGGGATAGTCAAGTTGCCTGAGAGCAAGGCAGTGCCAGCACTAGGGATACTGGGCTGCTTGGTTTTTTTTGCCATCTTGGATGTCACTGCTCGATGTGGTTTAACCTGGCAGCAGCTCAGCACCACATAGCCATTCGCTCACACCTCCCAGTGGGATGGGGGCAAATTGGGTTAAAGGTAAAAGTGTGAGAACATGTATGTTGAGGTAAAGACAGTTTAATAAGAAAGGGAAAGAACCTAGAACTAAAAAAAAAACGAAGACATGATACACAGTGCAGTTTGCATTTCTGCTACCAGTAATCCACCTGGAAAACAGTGTCATCTCACCACTGACTTGGATAATGAGGCTTAACACATCATCTTTCAATAACTTTTTTTAAATTCCCACATAATCTACAGATAAATAGAGCAGGATCCATTTAACCATTATTAAAGTTCTAGAAGCGACACATTATAAAAAGTTGGCAAAATTCACCTGACTATGTGTTTTCCTCAGTTTTATTTTTCATGTACTTACTCCTCTATGTTAGTTTCCTGGTACTGGCTGGGAGGAAATGTCAAAACGCTGCAAAAGAAGCTATTTGTACAGCATTTATCAGCCAACGGGAAGGAGGAAGCACCTGAACTCTCATGAGAACTTACTTACACTTGCGAGCTTAGCAGCACATACTTTAGAGGTGTTGATAATGCAGTGTATTCACAGCCATAGGATTTGCATCCATTGGGAGATACTGATGTATCCTTAGTTGTAACAGGGCTGGTTAGTTAAATTTTGTTGCTCTTGTTGTTTGGATTTTTGATGCGTTGTGTTCATTTCCTTTGTAGAATTGAAAAGTAAATAAACAAGCAAATTTGTGTTCACAGACACAATAGCAGTAAGCATAGGTGCAAAGCAAGGAAAATTCTGAAGCAAGAATGGGCTTTTGGTTGGAGTTGGAGCTTCCTGTTAGTAAATATATCTCTGGGATTAGAGGATATCTTTATGCAGCAGTGTTTATACTGTACCAGATGAAACATGTAAAATTTAGATGTTAATAAACCAATCCCCAAAGTAGCTAATGGACATTCTGGCCCTGGCCTCAATAGTAGCTGTCGTAGATGTCGTAGAGGCAATACTGTTTCCTTGCCTGTACTCTCTCTCAATTTTGCAGTTGAATAAAATATTCTACAATAAATACTCCTGGGACTTCCACACGATTGCTGAAAAACCTAAACTGCATTTAGTCTGTTTATAAAAAGTCCTGGGGCCCTGCTCCACAGAGCAAAGGTCATGGAAACACATGTTTATGACTTCACAAATGCTCTATACTCCTTGAATGGAGAAGTTTATTTGATTTAATCAGCATCCACAGGGATCCAGTAATTGCATAATAAGTAATTTATTATGGAAGTAAAAGTATTTTTCTAACTGTAGCCTACGTAGCATGGGTTTGTAGCTTTGGACTAATCCACATAGTAAAAAGAGCTTTGCAAAACTGTCTGACTGGAGGAATGGTGTTCTGTGATGAGCGTGTACTTGCATGGCTATTTAATCATCAGAAAGTGTTAAAACAACATGCACATTATCACCATGCTGAATGTAAGAACTGTTCACTGTTTGCGTGCCTTTGGCAATTTGAAGTGTTCAGCATGAAAAACTGGAAAGCTGTCCCAGCTTACCCAATTGGTTCGAGGTGGATATGAGAGTGGGATAACTCAAAGTTTGTCTTCTTGATATACACTGGAACATGGCCTTTCAGCTACTTCAGGAAAGGAACATGGCCTTTCAGCTACTTCACTTCACCTTGGATACCAAAGTACAAACAGATATGTTTGTATACAAAATGTCAAACCTATAGTTGCTTAGCTCTCAGAATCTTTTCACTGAAATAATCATTGACTGGGACATTAGTGACACCACTGGGAGACAGAATAAGGCAGAGAACTAAGGTATCATTCATAAAAGCTTGCAGATAGGGAACTGAGAGATGTAGAAGTCAACCTCAGTGGTATGGGCCCACTGACACTTGTGGCACCCAGTGCCAGGACACAAACTGTTTTGTGCCATGGGCACAAACTGGAGCACAGGAGGTTTCCTCTGAACAGCAGGAGCACTTCTGGACTGGGGGACCCAGAGGGCCCTGCCTGCCTCAGCCATGCTGGGATTCTGTGACTCCACTCTTTCTAGGGAATATGCTGGTGTAAAGCCCTGATCTCTGAAAACAGGGAGTCTTTGTCATCAACATCATTGATAATTTAGAGGGCAATGAAAAACTGCCAAAACAACTGTTCTGGAAAAGCTTCAATGACTGCAGATTATGGTTGTTGTTGATGATCAGATTTTCCCATGTGATAGCTTCTCTTTAACAGAAGAGAGTGATTGAAAAGCCTCAAATCAAAACAGGGAGAGATTTGTAGTTTTAGAAGGAAAATTTGAGAAATCAGTGTTTCCTGAGAATCAGAACACTGTAGTTTTCTTTAGGACAGCTGATGATCTCAGGAACACCTGAAGTAGGTTGTTCTGCATTTCCTGTGGAGTTTTTATGCTGCTGTAAATTTTTGTAGATCCTGAAGTATATATTTTGCTATTTAAATAGAAGTGGAAAGATAAGGTAACTTCTTGGGTAAATCATCCACTTTCAGGCTTCTAGCTATGTTTAATGTCTGTACAGCTCAGTTCATGGAAGCTTTTGACCATCACCTCATTCTCAGCATTGTCCTGGTTGAGTGAAATATTCTCCTTCCTAGTGCTTCTCCCTGGGCATGCTATGTGATATGTGTCAGTAGCAGATTATTAATACAGAACTGTTAAGACAAAGAAAGTTGGGCTCTTTTAATGTGGCTTACTTACCTCTCGTCCTCTTTCTTATTTTGTTCCTTGACAGTATTGTTTTCCTCAAATGTATACTTAAAAATATTTTAATTGTGTTACTGTACCCTTGAGAACTTTTTCTGTTTTCTTACGGATAAAGCATTTTTATTTTCTTTTGTCATTCTTCAGACTTTTATGTCTTATTCTTACATGTGTAGAGTTAAGTGCCAACTCATTCAAGCTATAGTAAATGTATGACTCGCAATATAGGTTCATGATAATCATACAGATATTTGTCCTCATTGTCTCCCTTGGAATATCTTATTTATTTTGAAATGATTCCTTTCACATTTTTTAATTCCACATTTTAATGCCTGCTGTCTTTAAGAAATTGAAAACATAGCTGAGGAAACAACACTCTCCTTCACACAGGTCCACAGGCCTGTATATATTAGGAGTGCCATTTCGTATCTTCTAAACTCTCTTTGGTTTGAGGTGTAAAAATTGTTGAAGGTCTCACTGTTCACTGGTCATATTAAACTGAAGGAACAGAATGCCAGAGCCAGGTCAGGTGGAGTAAGACTGAGCCCAGAGGACTAGATGAGGAGCAGGTTCATCTGTTTATTACGGCCCAAGCAGAAGTGATCATTACTTCTGCCCTTTGTGTGGCTTTCTCAGTAAAACGGTTTTGCTAGAAGTAAAAGCATAATGTATCATTCAAACTACCGTCAGCACTGTTTCTGAATACTTAGCTCACGTTGCGATAGGAGGTCTGATATAAGCTGAAACAATGAACAGATAGAAAACTTATTTGTGCTGAATGGCCCAAAATGTGATGTCTGCCTGTTCGGACTGCCATCTCCTCTCCATTGTTCTGCATCAGGATCTAATAATTTGCATATGGAGAGCACTGGGAGTGAATGGTAACAATAACAAAGGGATTAAGATGTTACCTTACTCCATTTATAACGGATATAGTTCATGAAATAGCTGGATATGTCCAAGAGAAAGGAACTTCTCCTCTGTCAGCCCTATTGTATTTAATACATATTTCATCATCTGTAAAACAGATACTCTTGAGAATGAGTGAGCTTTTTCTGGGCAATCACGACATTGTTAATGCTCCAAAGCAGGAGGAGAAAGTTGGCACCGAGCTTAGAGGTGAAACAAGGGAGCCCATGAGAATTTTTTTCCCTTTGAGAGTCTATATAACAAAATGGTACTGGAGAATTTGGTTAAGCAGGCTGAAAGTTCAGCCATTCCTGCTGCAATCTTATCTGTCAATGTGGATTTTTTTGCTGCCAGAAGTGACTAACAAATATAAAATTGCCATTCTAATGAAAAATATCAATAGTCTCTCTTTCTCACTTTTACACGGAGATACTGCTTGGCCAGAACATTAGCTAATGTAAAGCCAGATTAGTGCCAAAGAAGCTATGCTGTGTTACACAGAGTGAGAATCTGGCTCTAAATTGCTACATTCTAATATGTATATGTATGCCCTTTCGTGTCTGTGAATGACTAAGTTTTCCATAAATGGTTTCTCTGGTTGGGCCTCCTGCTTATCCTGGTGATTCTCATAGTGGGTCGATGATTTATTCTGCATCACTCAAGAGCTCTGTATGTCTTCTGGTCTCCAAGATACAATGGAGGCCTGATGGTGAAGGCCACAGCCAAACCCTAACAAACTGTTCAAGTATGAAGAACCTTCTCCCATTTCCTTCCTTTCCTTTTTCCATTGTGCTGTTCTAAGCCCCTGGTCTCATTTTCTAAATTTTTGCAGATTACTTAAGCTTTCGCTACTTCTCTCTCAGTTACTTTTTCTCCTGTTCTTTCATAGACTGCCAACCTCCTCATTTCTGATTCTTTCCCTGAGTCTCTGCTGGGTATAGTTTTTCTCTCTTAACCTGCCATTCCTCATCTGCCCATTTATCTCAGCCCTTGTTGCTCTGCCTCAGGTCACTGAGGAAGGATTGAAAAGTGGAGTTAGCTGAGGAGCTTCAACCAGGAGGATATTTTTGGTTGTTGTATGGAGCTTATACTCAAAGCCGTTAAGCCAAAATGGAATTTGAGATTATATATCACAAGATGGAAAGGATGCTCTGCCAACCAAATAAAATTTCCTGCAGAATTTGTGGCTTATTGTGTGTATGTTAGAAGAACTGAAGTCTTTCTCAGCAACAACTCCTAACGTCCTTTTCTCTTGAGAGCTATCAATGCACAACTCTAGCTTTAGTACAACTTTCATAACTCTCTTGTTCCTTGGAGAACTTCCTAGTTGAAGATTATAAGAGGGCTTCATTGTTAAATATTATATCTGTGTTTTAAAATTTCAAAATCTCTTTCTCACTCTCTTTTGCATTTTCTCTTTTTTAATCCTTCTCCTTTAGGCTGTAAGAGAAAAGTTAGAGCCAGATGATGCTTTGATGTATGAAGAAGACCTGGATGATGAAGATTGTGGTGAAGCAGAATTCGAGGAAACAATGAAATTAAAACTGCTGCGTAGAATTGCCTCCCTAGCATCCAAACTGAGAGAGTTTATTGGCAACATGATAATCACCACTGGAAAAGTTGTTGTTACAATTTTACTTGGTTCAGCAGGTTGGTGCTTTTGAAAAATTTCCTCCAGAGCCCATTGCATTATGCATTTAAGAAATGAGTTTTCAGCACTTCAGCGCCTGCGGGAATAACAATGGAAATTTTGAAGGGAAAAGAAACTGCTGCTGATTTTATTTAAATTAACTTTTTGGCAGGCATTGGAATATACTGAATTGCTTAATTTTTTAGTACTACTGTGCTGTCCTATCATTCTGTATATGACTTCTACAGTTTTATTCTAGCCAAATAGTGAACAGTTGCATAATACAAGTGACTGACATAAATTTATAGATTTGGTACTGTCTATTCCAAGTATAAAATTGAACTGAGTTCACATTGCCTTAGATAGAAAAGATTAATAGAGCAACCATGCACTGTATAACAAAAGAGATAAACAGACTTCACAACGGCTTTTGAGGTGACTTTAATGTTGGCTGGTAAAAGTAGGGTTTTTTTTAATATATCTAACATTTCATGTGACATTTGATTTAGTAATACATAATCAGCTACTGAGGGAATGGAAGTACACAAAATTACTGAAGACTGTAACACATGAATTTAAAATTGGTTCCTGCAGTTCTAAATTAGTATTTATCAGCCTATTCAGATGTTTGAGTGGAGTCCTCACATATGAAATATAAGTATATACCTAACATAGACTTGTACAAGAATATAAAGAATAGAAAGTATAAGAAAAAGTTTGGTATTGGTATTGGATGGCACGGACAGGTGGGGGTGTGACTCTTGATAAGGTAGGTTTTTTCAGTAGGGTAATCTCATCTAGCACTCTTACACATAAACAAAATCAAAGTAATAAATCTAAGAAGGAAAAAAAATAGGTGATATGAATCACCATGGAGACTGACATCAGGGAAGAGAGGTGCCGTGCAATAGAAGTGACCGATAGAAACAGGAAAATAAAAATGAATTCAGTATCTTTCTGAATTTGCATGAATATAAAAAACAAACAAACAAAAAAACAAACAAACAAACAAAAAAAATGACCTTTGGAGGATGAAACTGAAGAATGGCAGTGGTAGGAGCCATTTTCTTCAATGGCACTGGGCAGCTTGTCTGTGTAATTCCAAAACACGCTGAGGACTGGGGACTGGGAGGTGTTCAGAGGAGAGTTACAAATAAAAAGGGCCTGAGGTCTTAGAAGGCTGTATTCCAGAGATATTCCAGAGAGAGACCTCGAATTTAATTAGTTAAATACTTCCTTAGTCACTGTGCCAGGAAAAAAAAAAAAAAAAGATGAATGATGATTTGATTGCAGTCTGAAAGTACTGACAAAGTTACAAAGGGCCTACATTTTTGTAGCAGACATCTCATCCAGCAGAATTTATAATGTGATCCAATAGCTAAGTGGTAAACTTCGGCAATTTGAAGCCAGAAATAAATTTTGAATTTTTCACTGCCTGAGTAATTGGCCATATAAACAACTTATCCATGGATATAGCAAATTCTCCTTCTCCTAAAGTGATTAGATAAGGACAAAATATCTCTTTGAAGGAAGAAAATAAGTAGTCAGAGGCTCAAGGCAGAAATTACTGGGTGAAGTTTTATGTCCTGCATTATGGAGGCAGTCAGAATAAATTATCCCTGTGGTCCTGCCACACATTTAAATCTGTAAACCTATGGAGAAGCCAGCACTGGAGCAGAGACAAGCATTCTGTGGTATAAAAGGATGTGATAATGAAACTCAGGAAACATTTCCATAGCTGAGGGTCCTTATGGTACATATATGTTGCCTCGCGTCGCATGGATGTGGCCATTCCAGCTTTTGAGAATTTCGGCCATTAAAATCCAGAGTGAAGTCCCTTGCCTTCTGAGCCCCTCTCTGTCCCACTATGCCTTGCAAGAACTCTGTTCTGTGAAAGGTGCAGATGTATATGCATCAGTATATGCATCACAGTGTTTTTTTTCATTTTTACTAACTCAAAATATCTCAAGTTTTACATGACAAGGCTTTTCACTGTTCATGCATTGTGTCATTTTAGCATCTTGTACTTACAATTCATTTTCAAATTTAATATGGTAGTACATCTAGTCTTGCAGCTGCATTTCTGGTTTTCTCCATGCTTTTTGAAATATTTTTACAAATGTAAGGGAAGATTTCTGAAGAGTGGTTGCGTCCAAAGTGCTAAGGTACAGAATAAGTGAATTGAGCAAAAAAAAAACCAAGATCCTTTTCCTCTAGTGTCCCAACTAATAGAATCATAGAATCATAGAATTGGTCAGGTTGGAAAAGACCTTAAAGATCATCAAGTCCACGTTTTTGTTTTTGCAGGTATGATGGTGCCATCCTTGACCTCAGCTGTATATTTCTTTGTATTTTTGGGTCTGTGCACGTGGTGGTCCTGTTGCCAAGCATTTGATCCGCTGATATTCAGCTGTCTGTGTGTATTAATGGCTATATTCAGTGCAGGGCACTTGATTGGACTTTATCTGTACCAGTTGCAGTTCTTCCAGGAGGTTGTTCCACCAAAAGACTTTTATGCCAGGTAAGATAAATTCCTTTCTTGTGTAATTGTGGCCATCTGATGCAATGCTCTGTTATCACATGCCGAAGCAGATGGTCTTTGCTTTGACAAATTCTATGCATAACTTTTGAAAAAGTCTTGTTTGGTCTTTGAAGAGTGGAAGCACAATGGGCTGAATGGTTTTGGATAATATAGCAGTGACAGTCCTGTCTGGGAAATTGGGTACAGAGAGCTGCAGCTTCTTAGTAGGGGAAGATGGGTTCTGTTTTTATCAGAGTGATCCTCAGATGTGAGTGAGAAGGATTTGGCTAAGACAGGAGATAAAGGAATCCAGCGGCAGCAGTGATGCAAAGGAGTTGTGTGCATGCACATTTTAATTTGAGGGAAAGAAATATTCTGAGGTCTAATGAAGTAGTGTCTTAACTGAGGCAAAATGCACAAGTAATCTGCCATCCTCTTGAGCAGAGACTCAGGGCAGTTGTGGTACATTGTCTGCGGTGCATAATACTAGGCTGGGAATATAAATCTTTTCTGTGGTCACACAGAACGTGCCAATCTTATCTTCATATCAACAGCCACATCATTTTTACGTCAAAAGCCAGTATTTCTAGTTACTGCTACAGTAAATACTGAATAGATGGGACTTTGGTGACCCTTTAATGTCTTGATGTGCTTTTATACTATATTCTAAAGGAAGATGAAGTAGCACATGTATTTTATGCCTTTTTTTTCTTCTGCACTGTGGTTGCAAATTGTTTTCAGGGTATGGTTGTTTTTTTTGTTTTTTTTTTCTTTTTCCCATTGTGTGCCATTTAATGCCATTCCTTACATTGAACTTGATGTAAAACTGATTTTTTTCTTCTAGTAAGTTCACTGTTCCTTGTAAGTATTGTAAGTTGAATGGGAAGGGATATCAGATGTACCAGCATGAATCAATTAATTTCTTGTATTTCAAAGCACTTCATTAAAAGCAGTAAAAAAAAATGAGCTGCTTAGCCATATAGTTGGTATTTTAATACTTATTTTAACATGTACTTGGTACAGATTCATAGTTCTGTGTTCTGTGATGTTGGAACTGCTGATTTGAGGAAGCTGATTTTGGAGGGCATAGGATTACAAGGAAAATCAGAAAAAGGTTTACTTCGCTTAGGTTCTCTTGTGCCACCTAGAGGTCAATATGGGAGAATGAGTGATTTCTAGTTCTGACTTGCTGAAATACAACTTGCCTAAAACTTTTGTATTGCTTTCTCTGTGTATTCATAAAAGAAACAAAACATTTCATCTATTTAGGTATGAGGATATCATCTCACGATGTTACAAGCAGCAAATAAATATTCTCATGGCAAAGAAGTATGTTTCACAACATTTCTGTTAGAATACAAGAAGCGCTCTTCAGACACATCAGTTGTAAAAGTCTCTTTCTTCATTTTAATATATTTATTATTAATTTTAATCAACTTGAATTTTCAATTTATTTAGTCTCCAGCTTAGTTCCTGTGTTAATTTATTTTTTGTTAATAGTGTAATTCTACATTTTATGATTAAATTTCATTTGGCGCACAGATGCCATTTCAGCTTAGTCGCTCATTTTTGAAATTAAAAATATGATTGCAAGCAAATTATTTTTATCTTACTGAAGAAAGACAAAGCACCCTCAGAGTTTGGATTAAAAAAATCCTGTTGTTGGGCTTTGGGACTTCTGTTCTTACTAGGCTTTGTTTAAGCAAGAATTGTTTAATCTCTTTGCAGACTTTCTGTTGAAATTGTACTCTTTTGAAATCAGTTTTTTACATATATGATGTGAAGAACTATCTTCTAAATTACATAGGAAATTGTATCTGAAGATACAAAACACTGATAGCATCTTCAACAGAAGGTGCAGTAATTATTTTCTTCTTTCCTCAGTCACAATTCTTCTGTGAATTTTCTTTAATCTGCTTGTAGGGAGAACTGTTTGATGAGCATCAAGGCAGGTATTCAGAGTGCTCGAATGTGCAAATTTGAGGATAAGGAAAAGCCACTGATAAAGCTTTTAATGACCGGAGTAGGACTGGCATATAAGCAGCAGTTAGAGCAGAAGGAAAGGAGAGTAACATGCACTGGAATGATACAGAAAAAATATTTTAGAGTTTCTTATCCCAGAAAAAAATTGAAGCCTTGCTATTTTTTGTGCTGTCTTGGTTTGAAACAGAGCTAAATATGCAGAGATCCCATTAATACTAGCAGATGTCTTGAGTGGGTAAATTATATGTTGGGAAAATAATTTGATTATCAGTATTTTTGTCTAATGTTCTCACCCAGAATATTTTATTTACTGTCCTTTTGCGAAAGGGGAAGAGAAGATTGTTCTCATATTTTCTCAGTCGTATGAACTCTCCTTATTTAGCTGCAGAAAACTCACTGTATTCAGAAATGTAGAAGAGGTGCATGTATTCGCATTTGTTAACTTTAGAGCCATTAGAGATGGAACTTAATCCACAAACAAAGTAGGGAAATGTAAGGAAGAAGGGCTGTTATTTTTCTGGAAAATTTTGAGTGCTCGACCCTCAGGTTAAGCTCTCCTAAGATGCAAGGGTACGTGGATATTTCTCCTCTCTGCAGAGCAAGAGATCAAGATCCCAAGTTCACAAGAAATCTGCAAGTTGTTTCAGGTTCACATAAAGATGTGTTGTCTCTAATTAATAATGCACTCAGCTTTCCACTCCATTGACTGATTTCAGACTATATAAAGTTAGACTGTATCCAGACAAGCTGGAAAATTCTCAAGTTAATATTTATCAGCTTAGGTTTGAATTGTGCTTGAGCAGCTCCTTCCTTTTAAGAACACTTCAACTGAAAACTTGGTGACTGTGATTGTAAGAAGTGATTGAACAGTGTTGCCAGAGGAAATTAATTTTGTTGAAAGGAATGGCCTGAAATAAACCCAGGGAAATATATTCTCTCTGGTCTGGGTTGGTGAACTTAAGTGTTCTGCCCTGAAACTTTATGAAATTCTGCAAGCAAAATACCATAACCACCACTCTGCAATAGGGTATTATGATAACACAGCACTTTTTATTTGTTGTATTGCTGTTACCAAACATGGAGACTCTGGTCTTCTACGAAGTTTCAAATCTACTGCTGTGGCTTTCTGGTTCTGCAGTGGGCATATAGAAATGACATAAACACACATTTAAATGCCATGCAGCGTGCACTGGTACTGCGGATTGGAAAATATGTAGGGCACTGAAAAACTGAAGTGTAGCTAATGTGTCAGGTACTCTAGTGAAGAGCTTGCGTGAAGCTTCCTCTAGGCTTCACAGCTTTTCTTCTGCAGACCAGCCCATGGAGGAGATGTGAGGAGCAATCATTCAAAGCAGTGCTCTGACTGCCTGGGAAAGTGGTGACCTAAGTGGAGCAGGGGGACTGGTCTTAATAAGGCAAATCTGCTCTTCAAATAGTAGTTATCTAATTGCATAAGTTTCCACAGGCTAAATACTACCTGATCTCTGAAAGATAAAACAAGCACACTCCTTTCACACCTTCATTTAAAATAGTTACTTTTTTGTTGACTTGCTGCTGTATCGACCACAGAATTGTTGATTTACAGAGATGGGAAAACAATAGTGAGAAGTACCCATTTAAAACAAAATTCTGAAAATATCATACTTCTGCCATAAAATTCTTTTCACCTGATTTAATAAAAACAAGTCAATTAGCTAAAATGACTTTAGAAATTATGTACACAGTGTCACAGCCTGAAAAAATACACAATAAAATGTGTCATTTTTCAGATTGCTGCCTCCTTTCTTCCTGTTGCAGCTTGTTTTGGCAAAAGGATGTAATTAGGGCAATGATAAAGCCTTGCCAACATGAAGAAATAGGATCAGTGCAGTGGTATGAAGTTTATCTTGAGTTAGTAAAGTTATTCCTGTCCAAAACTTTGCTTATATGCTTCTTTGTTTAAAAATCCCTCAGTCAGATTTAAAGTAAAACCTATGTGGTGTCTTAGAGATTCAGATCTTGCATTGGTCTTACATGTAGGTCTTACATTGCTTGTAGTTTTCAGGCAAGTAATGTTCAAAATAGTTTAATCAAAAATGGCTTAATCTATAGGAAGAAATCACCCTTATGAATTGAAGCAAACCTGGGAGTCCAGGGAGTGCCAGCCACTTGACAGGGGTACATCATTTCACAGCTTCTGTAAGTGAATCTGGAATTAACAGCTGTTTGCTTCATTGCAATCTGAGTGGGGAAGGCAAATCTCAGGCTGTCTTAAACAGGAAATTTTCTTCTGAAAGGTGCCTATAAATCTCTTCAAGGACAGGATTTTTAAATAGGTCTTATGGTGATCGGTAACAAACTTGTTACTTGATGGGGGAGGAATATTCCTACAGACATGGATTCAGAATATCCAGGTTTTCTTTAGATTCATCTGAGATAAGTCCAGTCCAAAATTTTCCACCTGAACTTCTGAAAAGCTAATATCTGCATTCGGAATCTGTAGCCCAAAGGCCCTGGCTATTCAGAGTATAACATCTAAGCACAGCCTCAGAACATTCCTGGAGCTGTCAAATAGGGGTGGGATACCCAGCTGTAATCGTCTTTCTGAAATTAAAGGATAGGGGTGCCAATAAAATCTCAGCCGGATTGAAGATATTGCCAAAATAGCATGATAATGCTGATCGATTCCCTTGTTGGCAACGTCTGTATCACTGCAGGGTAAGGCACTGATCTCTTGCTGCATTTGCAGCACAGTTGGAACTGAGAGCTGTTGCTCTCAGTTTTCCCTGAGTTGCTCCCACTACCAGCCCTTGCTGCAGACCATCTTTGTCACCTGCCTTGAGCGTGGCTCGCCTGGGAGTGGCAGACTATTCGTACCCCCATATGAATTTCTGTGATTTTTGGAGTTGCTCTCTGACTGGTTTTGAGGCAGTGTTTGGTAAGATAGAGTGTCTGACCTTCATTTGTGTGTCCTATATTGAGCTGCCCTTTGACTGGGATGGCTTTTTTGCCTTCTGCCTGATTTCTTAGCCACTTACCACCTTGGCACTACAACACGCTGTCAGGACAGATACCTCTGGATACATGCCATGCAAAGACACTGCTATGCCCTTGCTCTGTTTCCATTTTCCTCTGCCAGCAAAAGCACAATTTGTTCTTTCAGAACATGCTCTGAACCACGCCATACTGGCCACTATTTTTGTCACTATGGCTAGTTTGGCTTTGAGAGCCAGGACTTTTCTCTTACACAGTTTAGGTGATTGATGTGATTCTTATGCAATGTTGTATTATTCTTTTGCGCTGATCTTTATATTAGCTGTATAGTACCTCATAGATTAGGAGACTATTAATACTACTTAGAAGACTTTAGTTTATGTCCTTTTTTACTCCTTCATCTTCCGCTTCCTTATCTTTATTTTTAAAATTATTTTACAAAGGAAGTGAATGATTCTGTTAACAGCTTAGAAACTCAAGTTCAGGCTCCTGTTGACAAAAGACAGCAACCATCCTTGCTATTATTGTAATCGCTTTCTAAACTAGGAGATAGCCTACTGTAAATGCTTTTCTGAATTGTATGATTCTACAATGGATGTTTTGACCCAGAACTTTGTACACCACGCAAAGTGAACTTCTCAATCTTATGCTAGGAAACATTTCAGTACTATACAATGAACAATTTTCTATTAGCTGAACATTCGTTTCTTATTAACTACCTAATATTTTATATCTGGTGTCCAAAACGATTCAAAGACTGCCACGGTTGAGACAATCTTTCACACAAGTGTTTAATTTTGTGGGGTGGATATTTTCACGAGAGGCACTTGTACCATCTCTTCTCTCTACAGGGTTAGTACTTTTTCAAAAAAAAAACAAGCCTGATTTTCATGTTTTTGAGAAGACCGTTACTTTTTTGTCAGATCTAATTGAAGCTGACCAGATTTTATTAGGAAAAGGTCAGATATAAAAGCCCTTGTTCACAGGCAGCACGACAGCACGAGCTTTGTTTCTGAAAGCCATGGCAGTTAGCAGTGAGTTGACAGTCGATGCTGTTCAGTACAACAAAGTAGAGCAGTGCAATGGGATTAAGATGAAGGGAAAATCTCAAAACAAGGCTAAGAAATCTTTGAAGAGGAGAGCTGTGACAGTTCTTGACGATTTCAGTTTGTAAGACCAATTTTATACATAAGATTTACTGTTTATCTTATCGAGTTAAATGTTACTCTTAGTCTCTTCTCACCAGAAGTTGCAAGATTTTTATCCCTTTGCTCATGGATTGTGCAAATTCTCTGTGAGGCTTTGAACTCTGAATGGTTTCTCTAGCCCCTGCCTCAGTGAACAAGGAGGGTAAATAAATTGCAAGTGAAGTTGCATGAACTTGGTGAGGAAACTTTAGTTTTATTGACAGGCAGTGGCAACAGACTGCTTTGAATAGAAAGATTAACATTATCATCCTACGTCACATAAAACACCTGTAGCTGGGGCTGGTGAGCTGTTAAATGCATTAATGTCTGTATGGCAGAAGGATTGAAAATAAGAGTTGAAAAAAGTGAACCAAGGAATACTAAAAAAAATCATAGAAAGTCTTCTGAACTTTTCCATTAAGTTTATTTCTCATTCCTAAGAGGGAGATGTACTGGTTCTTAACAAACCTTCCATATTCTTTTGTTCCCTTTTGGTGTCTTACTTCACTGGAACAAGCTGCTGTGGTTTGTATCAAGAACTGCTCAAGGTGACTGGCAAAGAAATAGTCCTATTGAGTGAACCTGGCCCAGAATTTAATTTAAAATTGAACTTTTTATAAGACTGCAGAAGTTTAATTTAATCTTTTATATTCTGAGTTCTGTGCTGCTAACCATCCTGTTAGTGCTGTCTGGAATAACCAAATGCAACTGGAGAAGCACTGGTGGAGTTCCCAGTCAGTTGTAGCAGGAAAGACTTGGAGATGTTGCAAACCTGCTCACTCCTGTGAGATTTCCAGCTTTGTGTCTATTATGTGGGCATTCAGAGGTTATCCAAAATGAATCCACCTCATTCAGTGCTCATTTGGAGGGATTCCCTGGGGATTCACTTACCAGCTGGCATGCAATAAATATCTACTCTGCAATCACTTTATAGCAGAGTTGTATCAGCATTGATTTAAAATGGTTAGCTTAGGTTTTGGTGGAAGTCCAGTAGTGACAATGGGGAAGTGAGTGTAGACTTGACAGTTATATTAGTGAGAATTTGTAGCCCTTGCTGGTTATTAATAGCCATCTCTTTTCACTGCATACTGCAGTTCCTTAAAATCAGCAAATTCCTGTTTCTGCCAGAATTTACAGCATGTTTGAAATTCTCTGGGAAAAAGCAATAGCTGAACTAGTAGGTAGACTGCAGCAATTTCTATGTTAGTCAGTACAGTGGCTCTCCATCCCCATAGCCCCTGGTGTCCTCCAAAACTCTCACCCCCCACCAAGCGCCAAAGCCAGGCTCAGTAGAAGCAGGCACGACTTTGATCATGTTACTCATGCATGTCCAACTTTTTGGCTTGCCTGGGCCACACTGAGTGAAGGGAGTTGTTTTGGGCTGTATATATGTAGGTCATTCCGAAAGTAGTGCCTCATTAATTTCCATGGAAACTACAGCAGATCCAATGAGCAGTAACTCTGCTTGATGGAACAAATTCTCAGCTACAAAGCACTATTTTTCAATTTAGTAATCACATTAGCTATGCATTTTCACCAGCGATGAATTGGAGCCTGCATGCCACACTCGTCAAAACCTGCACCAGCAGAGGTGACCCACTGTTATTGTTGCCAGTGACCAGTGGGATATCTGACCTTGGTTTTGTGAAACTAACTCAAAAGTCTGGTTTGATGGCATTGACTGCAATTCTTAGCAAGTTCTCAAGGTGCTCATCAGATATTTTTAATGAAATTATACTCTTCTTGTGCTTCACCTTTGACAATTGTTGCTCACAAATGTGTGTACTGCCAAAAGCAATGACATGAATAAGGCGCGACTGTGAAGCGAGGGCTATTTCTCTCTTAGAAGTCTGGTAAGATTTTTGAGTTAAATGTCTGATTGCGACTCTATACATTCCATTTGAAAAATGTATATTGAATTAAAATGGAGTTGCAAATATGTTCTAAAATTGATGATTCCTTTTGGCAATCTTGAAACCTATTCTCAAATTCCTTTATCCAAACAGAAAGCAAAACTGTATTTTTCACTATTCTCAGGACTGTGTTTAGCCAATATATCGAAATGCTTAAAATTATTTGCCAGAACTTGAGTTGGCACTGCACTGTGCCCTCAGCATGCCCTGGTTTCAGCTCAGGTGACGTTAATAGTGCACTGATGGTTTGGTTGTTGCTGAGTGATGGGTGTGTGCCTGGGGCCAGGCCAGGCCACTTAGTGGGGCAACTGCCATGATGGCACAGGGCTGGTGGTGGCCACATTATGAGCTGTGCTGGGTAATATGTGGCCTGTGCATTGTACATTCCTGATGTTGCTGGAGTTGTGCTACTGGTGACTGTTGGCTAGATCTTTCCCTTCACTAGAAAAGGAATGCAAATAAGAGACATGCTAACGCCTTTTAAAGACAACAAGGGATGTAAACTAAGAGATATGCTCTTAAAAACAACAGCCTTCAGCACACAGGAGAGACTGGTTTTCTTTTATCACAGGTGGTTCTCATTAGTGGGGAGAGGGGAGTCTTGGCATTCCCAACAACACGTACGCTGTATCTGGAAACTGAGCTTACACTGTGAACGTAAAACCAGTCACCATTGCATGACATAATGCTGGCAAGTTGCCACCTTCTTGCTGTCTTCTGCCCTCAAATAGCTGTGCATTAATGTAAGAGTAGAAGAAATTGTCCATTTCTTGGTATTTGTTGGGATGTTGAGGTGCAAGGAATGGGGAAAGGTGTCAAAGATTTTACAAGTGCCACTGGACCATGATAAACTTGCCCTTTGGCTCTTATTTGGCTGAAGTGGGTGTGCAACCATTCATAACAGAGCCCTCCCACTTTTGCATCCAGTCCCATGTCTTGCACCCAACACAGCTCGACACTGAAAGAAGCTCTGCTCATTGTCAGCAAGAGCCAGATCATCTTCTATACGCAATGCATTGACTCATGATTTCCACACTCACATCTGAATACAGGCTCCTTTCCTGCCACAGGCTGCCCTGTGAGAACATGCAGGTGATGCTTGTGAAGAATTGAGCCTTTAATTGTCCTTTTTTTTTTTTTTTGGAACAACACAGATCTGTCTACTATGATCACTAAGCAAGTGCCTAAATGAAGGATAGAAGAATAACAGAGAGATCCAAACTCCCTTCCTATCAGATTCAGATTGTTACTGCTTTATGGCATTAGGAGGTATGGTTTATATAGATTGCTGACTTCTCTTGGCATAACAAGCCTCTCCTTACTGTTGCTTGCCAGCCTTTATTTTCATACCCTGGCATGCCCCGGAATTATGATGATAAATATTTAGCACTTATCTATCTCTTTGTGTTTTCAACTCAACAAATAAACATTAGCAAATGAATCATCCCACATTTCTCAGAGTCAGTACTAAAAAAAGTCCTGACTGATCTCAGCTGAGCACACACAGGGAAGTCAGCGTCTGTCTGCACAAGTGGCGGCCCACAGCAGTTCCTTTGTGAGGATGCACTTCATCTCTCGCTCATGTTCATTTAGCTGAAGGTGGTAACTTACAGATAAAAACTCAACCAATGAGGTACAATCTGCAAACTACTTAAAAATGGCTGTTATACAGTTTGGACTATAAAATCAGTTAATTAGGCATTTCCCCATGCTATATTGTTTATTATCCTTTTATCTTCCTTCCTATACCAAGCTATATTCTATTTCTTTTTTTCTGTATAAAAATAATCAGGATGGACAGCTTCCATTTCTGCTTTAGTGTATTCTTTGCTAAATAAAGGAATATCTTCTTAGCTCCTATTTTCTACTGCAGAATCTCTTAATTTGGGTCTCAATCACTCTTGCTTTACTTTCAGTCTGTTTCACTGCCAACTGAGTAATTGGAAAATCTCTATCTTCTTCATGCATCACAAGCAGACTGTCTCTATGTGACTGAAAAGTATCATCCTTCCATTTCAGAGGTGAAAAAGTTAGGTGAATTGCATAACCCCTACATGGAGTCAGAGCTTGGAATAAAACTCAGAGCTGTTGGTTGCAGCCTCTGTCCTCAGATTCTTTGATTGCAGACCAAATTACCCCAAAGTTAAAATGACTATGGAGCTACACTTTAGAACATTTTCTGTTCTTCTGCATACATTATTTTTAGAACTGATAGTAAATCTCTTCAGCTGGCAGACAGATACATGGTTGTGTGGTTGCTTGGTGTACTGAGTCACATGCATGTTCTGATCAGGTAGCACTGCCCTGCTAAGTGCCAGCAGCTCACCAGGGCCACTTGAGCATGGTCTCCTTTGTCTGATTTCAGCTAAAGCTTACATGCAGTAGACTAGTTGCATAAATCCATCCTTCTCCCAGCATCCAAACTTAGGACAAGAAGGCTGCCGGTGGGCTGCCTTCCCTGACTGAGGTCTGAGGTCAGGCTGTCCTCTCTGCTCTGCATGTGTGAGACTTTCTGGGGTAAGACTGTTGGCTTCTGTCCCTTCAGCAGCTCTGCCAACTCACTTTGAAAAACCAATAACCTTAGTTACTAATTGGCATGGACAGATATCGTTAAACCGTGCCTCCTGCTGTGTGCTGAGGTGTCCAAGTTTATCCTTTGGCAACGGAAAGCATTTGTGGCCAGAGATGTTTCTGAGCATGCCTTCAGTTTTCCTTCTCCTGTTTTCCACATGGCTCTGTAGAAACCAGAACCTGTTTTCTCATTCCTTTCTGAGTAGAAAATGCAATAAAACATTGAAAACTTTTCATTTTGCTGGTGCTGCCTGGGTGTTATTCTTCCCCAGATGGTGCTATTCAGTAGGAACTGCTTTTCATTTGGTTTGCAGCAAGTGTGTACATATGCATGGAAGAGGAGAGTGTGTCAAACCATTGTTCTCAATACCATCCAGAGTTCTCCTTTGCAGTGGCTTTTCTTTCTCTCTCCTCCAATCCTGCAAATCTGCTTTAGCAGGGGGGCTGGGCTTGGTGATCTCCAGAGTTTTCTTCCAGTCTCTACAATCCTGTGATTTTGTGAAACACTGGCTCAGCTCCCACAACCTTAGGGATTCCCAAAATGCCCCTTGTTTGTAGCTGAAATGGTTTGAAAATGCCTCAACAGGCAATCTTGTGGTAGAAAAATGAGAAGAGAGTATCTGGGTACCCTCTGCCCCAAAAATGGCAAGGGTCCCCATGGAGCCATTAGGGTAGGGCTATGGAGCCCGACCTTGATTAGGGGAAAGGATTGGCAGCCTCAGGGCTGCTTTCTAAGCAGTGATGCTGCTGCTTATAAGGGAGGATGCTGTTGGAAAAGAGCCTCTTGTTAAGAATCAGACAGGGGCCCTAAGGCAACTTCTGCAGCTTCATCCCCGTTTCACCTTATTCTTGCCTTCCTATCTGGTGATCCCTCTATGCTGGCAACTCATCTGTCAGGCTGTGATTAAAGAATGGGAAAAAGATACTGGAAGACGGTGCTTCAGCGTCTTTTCTTAGCAGATGTTCACCTCTGGAAGTACCAGTAAATGTCCCCAAAGGCTAAAGCAAAACCACCGCATTTCTAGTTCACTGATGTGCTGAAAAGTTCAATGTCAATATGAACATTCACCAGGAATTCAGAGCATTACAGTGGCTAATGAAATAGCCTGGGGATTCAGAGAGGAAATCCACCGATTAGATAAATCTTTATGTCAGATTTTGGAGATAGACTTTGTGTTAGTAACCAAGGCATTTGTATACCTACGTCCACTATTAATGATAACAGTGGGGAATTATTACCTCTAAGGCATTGAAAGCATACTATGAGTTTTTGGAGTAGAAGGTCACTACAGTGCTTGATTACCAGATGAAATGTGGTGTATCTCACAAATCCTTATGTTCAGCCTTAAATTCCTCTCAGGGAAGCTGCTTTATTTTAGATATATGAAGTATTTAAATGTCTGAATTTCAGTCATTTTTAATGGATGTTCAGTCTGTAACAGCTTCCAGTCACATAGTCTCGAAGAAAATTCCGTTATCTGGTTACTTTAAAGAAACAGGTTATGTAGCAGATATGGATATGACTTAACATCCTGTTTTAAAGTTGTTAATTCACTTGACAGTAAAGTGATTTTATTGTGGCTACTTTTATGGTCTTTTATTTTTTCTCTCTGAATAAAGATTTGTATTGTATTCGGAGTTTTTGCCAGCTCTTATATAGTTCACAACCCCTAAAGCTATCCTTTCATCTCTGCTGCTTCCTGGATTAATGGCTCATAATTTCTCTCTGTCCTCATTATATGCATGATAGTAGCACACAAGTTTTAAATTACTTTTTTTTTTTTTTTCATGAGGTTTCTCATGCAACATCTTTGTGTTGGAAATTAGTTCTCCTTTAAAAGAAAAGTTGCTGATGTTTAGAAGAGGGTGGGAGATGTACCAGGGCTGGTTTTGTAATTGCCAGAATAGCTTTGATCCAATAGAAGCTATGGAAACCAAGACTTAGTAGAAAATAAGTGCATAGACATCTGCTAAAGAGCTATAGAAATATGAAATATTATATTAAAACGAAAGTTAGAATGATGTACCCACGAAGCCTATATTCATTGTGTATATGCCTGTATTAAAGCGTTGTGATAGCAACACTCTGAAGGAAAACACTTCCAGTCTTAGTCTATGTTTTCAAATATTTCCAAAAATTTATTAACTGTTAAGCTGAAATTTATCATAATTCTTCTCAACACAATCAGATTTTTTTGTTGTTAACATGGCACAGTTCCACTTAGTCAGTTCTGAATTACCCATGTCTAGGGTCCAGGGCTTTTAAGCACTACAAATACTTTCAATGCTTTTTAAAATTTATATCACTCAGAAATTGATAAATTTAATAATTTTCACTCAGCTTGGGCTGAAATTTGTGTCTGCAGTATCTCCCTGCACAGTTGTTCTGCTGAGCTAAGAAGGTTGAAAGATTAGCTCCATCTTTGAAAATTCTTATAAATTACATGGAAAGATAAATGATAATTTTCCTGTTCATTACTTTTCCCCTTATAAAACCATGCAAGACCAAATGCCTCCTGTTCATCTTAACCCTAACACTTTAGGATGCTTAATGCACTACATCCCTACCACTTTCCCCCCTCTTTTCTCCCCATGTTCTGCTATTTATTTAAAAATACTGCGTCACTGCAATGTACCCTGGAGCATGAAACACAATGTGGTCTGAATTCCCAGCCTGTATAACCTCCTCTCCTCTCCTCTCCTCTCCTCTCCTCTCCTCTCCTCTCCTCTCCTCTCCTCTCCTCTCCTCTCCTCTCCTCTCCTCTCCTCTCCTCTCCTCTCCTCTCCTCTCCTCTCCTCTCCTCTCCTCTCCTCTCCTCTCCTCTCCTCTCCTCTCCTCTCCTCTCCTCTCCTCTCCTCTCCTCTCCTCTCNCCCTCCCCTCCCCTCCCCTTGTCACTTGTAGCATTTCCATTTTAGGGCTCATCTATTCATTATTCTACCTCAGTTCCAGTCATTGGTCTCCCTTCCTTCCACATGAGGAGAGTGCAGTAAGTGTACAATAGAAGATATCCACATGACGTAAAGACTCAAACTGTCAAAGTTCTAAAAAGATGGATTCCCCAAATCCAGCCCAGACAGCTGAAGTCTCTGATGCCATTGCTGTGAATAACCATCCAAGATGTACTGGCTGCAGCAAAAAAAAATCCGGTAATCCTAAATACTGCATCAGGAAGTGCAGCTCCTGAAGTGGCTTGGTACAAACATTTTCTTCAAACTGTAATCTTCGTTGCCCTGTTCTGGATTTAATTTCCAGTCTGCTGCCATGTCGAAGTTGCAGACTTGCATCATTGTTTTATTTTATTTTATTAGTCTATAGTAAATCTTTTCCTGAAACAGGAAGCAAGGGCTGCAAAATACTCTTTCCTGCTTGAATCAGTCAGTATTTGTAATGTACATCCAGCTTATTGTGGGTAAAAAGCAAATGTTAAAATGTTACACACAGTAACAGGAATATTTGGATGAAGATGACTTTAAAAAGGTGTTAAAATGTCTTGGAAGCTATGAAGAGCCATTTGTAATCTCATACTTTTCAACAAAACTCTGTGTAGTAGCGTTCTAAGTACACTATTATAAAAATAGTTCTTCTATGTTCCTGAATTCCATATTGATTTTATATTATGGTACAAATAAATCTTATATTACAGTATGCATAATTCATGGTGCAGTGTACATACACAAATAGCTGCTATGCATGAGATGGTTTAGGAAAGGATTACTATTCTGTAAAGTAATATATGTAATATTATACACAATATAATATTATACATAATAGCAGATATCTGTACCTTTCTGTCGCCCATTGCCAAAGCAACAGTGGATGTGAAAGAGTAAGCTGCTTTATACTCGGTATTATAATTACTCGCTGATATCAGCATTGTACTGCTACAATATTAGATTTTGAATTTCTTAATCAATGCCAGCTAATAAATAAATAAATAAAGATAAAACAAAATGAAACAAAAAGCAACAAACCAACCAAACAAAAAATACAACCCTCTGAAACTACATTTAGCAACCTTAAAGAAATTGGCATGGTTGTCTTTAAAAAGAGAACTACTGCAACAATTTATTCTCATGTCAAAATCACCCAGATAGTTCCTCCTTTAGTGGATATACTTGCTTGCTACTTAATCAAAATACGTGATTCTCAGTAAAAATGCACATTGTAATAGATTCCCTTGATAACAGAATCACGTTTGGTCCAGGATTTCAGACATCCTGCCTTTGCATCCTACGGAAACAGAAGCTTCTGGCATCCAACAGATGATGAAGCATTGCATGCAATAGTTGCACAGATTTCTTCTCATTCTTTTTTTCTGCCAGTTAACTGTTTTCAGTTTGTTTTTGTGGCTCTGACACCTTGAAAAAGAGTATTTAAGAATGTAATATAGAAAGTTGCATGTGTTACAACCATTGGTTTGTTTCTTTCTTATCTCCAGTCTTTTATTATTTTTTAGGGTATCAGAGATAGTTTTTCCATTCCTTAATTTTATGAAGGAGAAGCATTTTTAATGTCATAATATTAACATATGCATTTAAATTTTTGACGCAATCTTAACATCTCTGACCAGAATGATTTGGAATAGGAGGCTTTTGGGAAAATGCTTGACAAATCTGGGTGCAGGTTTAAGCAGTGATATGTTTGCAATGAAGGTTATTAGCCAAGAGTAAAGCCAGTCAGTTGCTGTCACCGTTCATCGATGACCGGTTAGAATGTATGAGAGCTAAATGCAAAGCACTGTGCAGTCTCACCAGCACTTGCAATTAGTTCACAGTGGTTCAACAATTTCTGACGAGACCAGAATCCACTGCTCTCTCAGACTCTTCAGAGGAAGCATAATCAATAGGACACGATGAGAGACATTTTCCTCCCACTGTGAATCACTTGATGTCCTCTTTGATCAAAAGCACTGCATGAATTATTTATGCGGGGTTTGCACATTGTCATGAACTAGGTTGGTCTCATGAGAAAAGCTGTTGTATGTCTTCTGCTTCCGCTTAGTGAGTCAGAGCTGAGTCTGTAAAACATTGCAAGTTATTATTTTGGAGCTTTCTGCAAAGAACTTGCAAGTTTTTTTTGTATTAATGTATTTTGATGCATATTCATGAGTGTTGCATGCAGCTGCTTCTGTAATTAAAGTGGCATTACTTATGTAATCTGCTGGTGCAGATGTTCATGAATGCAGCATGCAGGCTCTCGTTCATTACTGGAAAAAATGTGCATCTAATGATGGTGACTATGTTGAAAAATAGTATTTAGTAGCTGAGAATTTGCTTTATCAAACAGTGTTATTGTGCTCTTTGTTGTAGTTTCCATGGGAATAAATAGGAGGCATAACTTTCAGAGCAACCTACGTACTTCTACTCTAATATTTGAGTGGTGTCCAAGTACAATAAGTAGGCTGTATAAACAGGGGTAAGCTGTGCAGTGTGATGGAGGTGGATTATAAATCTTCTGCATCACTGGATGAGGCTACTATGAATTGGGAAGCTCAGAGGAGATACAAGAAGATGAGTGCTGGTCTGTTGTATAGTGAAAAGCACTGTAAAAAGTAGTATATAGGGTCGCACAGAGTTGTAGGAAGATGCAGCAACTGGAAAACTCATCTAGACAAAACTATTGCAGAAATTAAATGCAGTAGAAAACGGTATGTCAATATAAGATTTGCTATCACTTGAAATCATAATTGTATGCCATCGTAAACTGGAAACTTTAATTCAACCACAAAATCATTTGTTCAATACAAGAATTGTCATCTCCTATGCTATGCAGGAAGTCAGAATTATTTTCCATCCTGATCTTGGGAATTACGAAATAAATCCTGGTCTGAAATCAGCTCTTAAAACATCCTCTATTTGAGAGAATACACTGTGGTGGAAATGTTACATATTGTTACCCTTTCATTCCTGACGAGCCAGACCAAGAGCATGATCCTGAGAGAGTCAGGGGTACACCAAATATGTGGTGTATATTCACAAAGGCTGCACCAGAAAGGTATGCCAGTGCATTTGCAGCAACGTATGGCAGAGGGGATACATCTAGGATCTGAAATGGCAGAATCATTTTTACAAAGAAAAATGTTCCAGATCGTTTTTACCACAGGCAAAATTCACAGACTGAATAGATAAGTAATTACTGTGTTTGATAATTCTGTATCCAAGACACATATTTATGTTGTTTTTTTCTCTTACATAAGCATTTTTGTTCATATTTTTACCATGACTAGTAGTCAATTTCTTTTCTATACTGGAGTCATACTAAAATAATGCATGTTGGAGATGTTTTAGCAATGTGCATAGAGGAGTCATAAAATGCACTACCTCAGTAACTTGTTAAGTCAAATAGCTGAGAGTATAAAGGGATTTTTTTTAATCAAAATTGTTCTTCTGTTTTTTAATTCTAGACTGAGAGCAGAAAGTGGTGGGTTTTTGTGTGGGGTTTTTGTGTGTGTGTGTTTTGTTTTCATGGTCACAGCTTTGCCATAGAGTTACAGAAGGTGAAAGTGCATCTGCCAGAAGGCTGATTCACAGATTCAGTAGGAAGCTTTGCTGGGAAAACATGTGAATAGAGTAGGAATTAGACAAATAGATACTACCTTTATTGTAGGAAATGCTTTTCACTGTGATATTTCAGAACATGCCTTAGTCAGATATTCAAGTTCCTCTTGGTCCTTTATAGTTCCTAAAAATTTCCGAATTATTTCTGCTATATGTTTTTAAATAATGTGCAGAATGAGGACATTGAAAAACACCAACTTTGCTTCTTTGCAAGAATAGAAAAATGAATCTATTTGCATCCTGTAAATCTCAGGTTGTTTATGAAATGCATATTAAATGTATATTAAATGCAGAAAGTAAGCAGACTCCAGTAGTAAGGTTCTTTGTGTGTTTCTTCTGTATCCAGATATGCACTTTCTTGTCTTGTTTGGCATCTGGTTTCCCTCACCTAAGATGCATTCTGGCTTTACTAATTGTATATACATATGCTGGGAAAGACAAAGTCAGACAAAGATCAGAGCTGATAACAAATATAGCTGAAACTCATTACTACTGATCATAATGTCATCTATGTGGAATGAAATATGCAGAACTGAATAATGCACTAGTATATATTGCCTACTGTAAATGCTTACATGTTTTATGACGGTCATTCCTGTTTATTTAAAAGCTTTAAATAAGAGATGATGACTCTATGTCATTGAAAATGTTCTGCACCAGCAATTCTCATTGAAGATAATGGTTGAGTGTAAATATTGACTGAGTAGCAACCTGTAGCCCTATTGAAGGCCTGTAGACAGAAGGAGTATTTCCAAGACATCAAAGTGTTTTGAATTTGGACATAAGGAATTTGTGCTGAGTACCCTTCTAACTAACAATCTTCAAAAACTCAGAAGACCTTAGAAATGAGCAGCAGTTCTAGAGTAATGATTTATGAGACAGGATGAAATGCCTTAAATGTATTGCTGATTAGTTCACAACTAAGGTGGAAGAGGTACATTATGACTTGGTATTTGGTGAATGCAGGACCAGATGGGAGCAAAATTAATATCCTTAGTAGAAAGCATGGATAATTTGAAGCGAGTAGATGAAGCTAGGAGAATGAGATTTTAACCGAAACTGTACATTTTCCCAATTGGTAAGATTATGTGCAATATTTCTTCAGTGGAGATAAAAAGACAAGTTTTTGAGACATTGTAGTTACAGTACATTATACAGGAGAATGGAATATGTGATAATAAGTTCAGGTCTGCCTGGCAGAAGGGCTTTTCCCTGATTTCTATAGGAAATACTCAGCATTCACTGTCAGTGGAAAGACGTCTCACTTCAGTAAGAATTGGACTGCAACCGATTCTGAGATATTTGTGAAGCAGAAGCAGGGTGATTGGTGCTGTGCTTACGCAGAAAAGGTTAAAATGAATGAAAGATGGAGGAATGCACTCTGAAATAAAGATGGAAGATGGAACTCAATAACCCTGATCACTGAGGAGTCAAAATTACAAGTCAGTTGGCAGAGAGGAAAGCAGACAAAGCAGAATGTTCCTCTATGCTGACAGAAATATGAACAGAATACAATCCAGCATGTATTGCAGTCAGGTGGAGCCAAACCGTAACACTGGGTCTGAATTTGCCTGGATGCTACAGAAGTTTGAATCTGGGTCAACTCCAAACACAGGTCTGTCAGCTCATTTAAGTTACAGCATTTTATTTTGTACGCAGGACTTTTTTTTTTTCTTTTTTTTCCTTATCCTTTCCAACCATGGATCCACCCAAAAGCTCTAAGTCTTAAATTTTATAGCCTTTGGCTCTTGTTGACAATCAGAAGGAGAAGGGAGTGCTGATAAATTGTTTAGTAAAATACTATAGAGCACTAGTTCTGGCAGTTAATGGTATTATACCCCTGCCACTAATCCCCAGTGAATGAACAACCTCTCTTTCTTTCTTTTGATTTTCATTTAATAGCATTGAATGGGCAGATTTCAGGCAGTAATCTCTGTTCAGTATCATACTTTGTATTCATTCTCCCTTTCATGTTGGATTTTAATAGGTAAAAGAAGTAATCTTTCAGACCTTTACCATTTATTTTTAAATTCGCTGGCAGTAAAAATAAAAAATAATTTAAAAAAACCACGTTTATTGTAATGTTTTTGTTTTACTCTTTCAGAGTAAATCTAAGTTTGGGATGTTCGGTCTCCTTAAACTTCTCATATTTTCTCAATCAAATATATTTCTTGTAACAATTGGAAACTCTTAGGCATGTTGTAGAAAGTTGTCAATAAATCAACCTGTTACGATGAATACTGACATATGCTGTGGTGACTTTATGAACTAGCTGTGGAACTCAGCAAAATATTTCAGACTGAAAGGACCAGGTTGACTAGGACTTCCTACCAGTTTTGTTTTGGATACAAAGCATCAAACATATTGTCTAAAATTAAAAATATTGGGTTTTTTTTTTCTATTCTTAAGTGTTTCTTTTTCCAATGTAAGCTTCTTACCTAATGGAAATATGGTGAGATCCTAGTTTTTCAAGAAATAATCATCTCATCTCATTGATATTAGTACTGCAACTATATTAATACTAGTTATGGAATTAATTTTTCATTTTTTTTTTTTTCTCCATGATTTGATCATTCAGAGAAGTTGCTTTGTCGCTTTGCCAAATGTTGTCCCTTTCTGTTCACAGAAGCTGTGTGTTCAGTGGAGGTCTGTGCATCTGCAAGTTTTTTCCACAATTAGATAATTATTAATACTTTTATCTTTTTCTTTAAAAAAAAAAAAAAGAATTTTCAATAAGCCGTTTGATGTACTGAGGAGATGTGCTTTATAGCTGTATCCTGGCAGAGTGTATGGAATGGCTTTGTATGTCAGTTCAGTAAATCGCTTTGAAATGTCACGTTGCTGTGATTTGCCAAATGGCCATGCAGCTAGATTCTCTCCCTCTGTTCTGCAGCCTTGAGCTGAAAGGGCTTAGGTCATTTAAAGTTTTTACATTTGGCATGATAGGTGCAGTGATATATTCCCATGCTTTATTTTGAAAACCAAGAGAAAAAAAAACACACACACACACATATAAAAAAAACATTCCTGAACAGTAAATATCGTGGAATGAAGAAGTTCACTGCATTTTAGTCTAAGATCAATGTTTTGACCAGAGCACTGTAGGTAAGCAAATAATTCTGAAACAAAAAATATTTTAACCATGGAAGATTTGATGTTTATTCTCTAACTTGGTTGTTGGTTTTTTTTACATCCACAGGTTGTTTGGTGTCACTTCTCTTACACAGACAAATTGCTCAAGCACTTGGATGATCATCAAAAATCAGGAGTTACACTGGTATCACCACGCCAATCCAGTCTTACTGCTGGTGATGTACTACACCCTTGCAACTCTGATCCGCCTTTGGCTGCAAGAGCCCATTGTAAGAGTGATTCCCTTCTCTTTTTTAGCACTAATGACTGTTAGAGTGGCCTGTGCAGGTACTTCCTAGCAGAGGTGCAAGAATTCAAGTAAGCTCAGGGACAGAGACAGGTGCAAGTTGCTAACTTGAGTTCAGGCTTTCTGATCGAATCATAGAATGGCTTGGGTTGGAAGAGACCTCAAGGATCATCAAGTTCCAACCCCCTTGCCACAGCAGGGCCACCAATCTCTGGATCTGGTTGCCCATCCAGCCTGGCCTTAAACACCTCCAGAGATGGAACACCCACAACCTCTCTGGACAACACATTCTAGCACATCACCACTCTCTCAGTAATTTCCCCAGACATCTAATCTAAATCCCCCTGTTTCAGACAACGAGTGAAATAAGAACCCATATGTACCTTAACAACTTAGAAAATGGAAGAGTATAATCCTAAAAATAATTTATTTTAATCTCATGATCCTCTGAAATTTGACTTGAGTTCTACAGTTAAGATTTAGCAGTGCTGTAAACCACAGTGAAAGTAGTTTGTGACTGATCTGTGAATGAGTGGCTTTTGTAGTAATAAGTAAAGATGTTTACTGTTTTCTTATTTTAAGGGTGTTTCTTCATGTAATGGATAATGTTACAGTTTAATGTTTAAAAAGGCAGACATCACCTCTGAGTTTAGATGTTTGCTATTTCGGTTTTACATATATTGAATTTCATAATAAAAAGTGAGTGATGCCAGAACTGCCAGCTTCACTTATTAGAAAGTTGTATCTTAACTTTCCAGAAATCATGACTGGCTTTTTTGAAGTCACAACATTTTAAAAGATTGTGATTCAGTGCTCTCTGATATTGAGTTGCTTTAATTTTTGTATTATTATTATTATTTTCTTCAGCTGCAGCAGCTGGAAAAATGGGTTGTGTTTTTTTTTTCTTTACTTATATGAAAATTGAGATTTGTAGATAATAATATGATTTTAGCACTGGGGCCATAACTAATACTTTATATCTCACAAACTTCATAATAAAATCACAAGAACATGATGAGTTACCGCATGTGAAATGCAGTTAGAGGGAGCTGTGTGATCTCGGCATCTCTGGGAATTCATTTCCAGTCATTAGGCTCCTTTCATCCAACTGTCACCATTTTAAAGTTTGGTAATTGGTCTAAGTTGGTTACTGTGCTTTTTCTGTGGAGAGGAATTGGCCCGTCACAGGACACTGTGAATACTGAAAGTTCCTCCATGAACCAGAGAGAAACTATAGTGAACTTGCTTGCACATACTTCATTTAGACTACTCGTGTTGAACAGGATGAATATTCCCATAAGACACTAAATTGAATTGGATTGAATAGCATGGATATTCCCATGAGACACTAAGATCAGTCTCTGAGAACTGGAAACAAGTTGATTTAGAGAAGCTTTCCAAGCAATTAAGTTAGAGTGAGTAAATATTAGAAGAGAGTAGTTTAATGACAGATGATGTTTCTCAAAAGCATGGCTACATGAAGGGTAATACAAAATCTTGCCCCCCTCCCAGGGAAGCTTCAGATGCTAAGGAAATGATTCTCCCTGTGAAGAGAAATGGGTGTTTGAAAAGGAAAACATTGGAAAGAAAAGGGTAAAACCTTTAAGTTAAGCTTATTTCTGAGGCAGGTAATACAGTGCTGCAAGTATTTGTCGTTGAAAGGAAATAATGAGATTTGCAAAACTTACTATTTTTAACATACTTTTTCTTATGCCAATTTTTGTCCATATGCATTTTGTTTTTCCTTTACTGAAGACCTTGATCTGGAATTCATCTTTCTCTTTCTAATTTTCTCCTGCTAATCACTGTTGTCGATTGCTTAAATCCAGAAATAATTTTATTTCAGCTTTCATTGAACAAAATTTTGGCATGTGAAGAACATACGGTGCAATTGATTCATTACAGACTAAGAATGTATCCTCCCTTTTCACCCTCCAGTGATTTCAAATTACTCTGGATTTAGGACCTCACCACTAACCTGCTTATTCATAGAAGACAATGACAATATGCTATGCGCTGTTTAATGTAAAACAATTATTCTCTGTAAATTGCTGTAAATATAGTAACAAGTGTCTCACATTACAGATGTTCAGAAGAATCTCTTGAACAAAACTTGCTTTGAACAAATCATGTATGCTAGATTAGGTATAATGGAGTACTGATTCAGTCGAAAAAGACGTACTGTCAATGGTTTATGGGCTGGTTTGGCCTGGTTCCTCCCAGGTGGAGGGACCTGTGGATCCATGCCTGGAAATGGATAAGGGAAAAAGGGTAGAGAGATGGGCCCCAAAACAAAATAGCAGCAATGATCTGAGGAGAAACAAACTAATTTACTAAATAAGATACCAGAATGCAAGATAACACACTATAATACGATATAATACAATATAATTAGAATTGAAGCTAATAAATCAAACGTAATGAGAGAGAGTGTCTGAAAGCTGAAGGCGTTACTCTAATGCTGAGGCGAGACGTGTCGTCAGGACGAGCAGAAGGGAGGAAAGCCTGGTCTCGTGACCTTGCCTGGGGCTGTATCTCCTCCCTGAACGAAAAGTCCTCTGGGGAATGTAGTTCTTCTTCTCTTCTGGGACAGGTACACGGAACTGGAGCATTAACTCTTTAACTCCCAGTGCACTACATGATGTTATGATGTGGAATACCGATAACCAAAAATCATAAAACCATGACACATACGAAAACTAAATGTAATGCAGAAGCACTAGATTCTAAAAGTAGAATTTAGGACATGTAGACCTGGCGTTTTATCCTTCTTGCATGAATTGCATCTTGAGGTTCTCCTGAAGATAAAATTCCTACTGAATTTCAATAGGAGATCTCTGTGAAATGTGCTCTGGAGATTCTCTCTGAATCCTGCTGCTGATCAACAATTTTACAAGAACAATGCTCACTTCAGATCTTGAGTTTCAAGGTGAAGGCTTTTTGTGCATGCACCATAGTCTGTCAAAGCACAGCATGTATGACATTTCAAATATTGTATGGTGTGTCTGTGTGGGATTCTGTATGGATCTTACTTCTGCAAAATGCCTTTGGAGGTCAGTGGAGGTTTTGCTTTTCTTACACCTGCTATTTTGGATCCTAATTTTCTCTAAATTTGAGTCTTGTGAAATTCTACCTCTGCAAATTAGAGATAGATCTGCCTCTGGGGATTCCAACTTGTATTTGTTACTTGCAGGACTGAGTATATGAATAAGGCCCATTCATTTTGTCTGTTGAGTGGTAAGGAATAGTATAGAATTCAACAGAGTTCGAGGATTTTAATGTAGTGTCCTTTTATAGAAGAACTTTTTAGGATTGTCTGAATTAAGAGGAGTTTGAGAGTTGGTCAAGTAGTGGAAGAACTGGAAGATTTAGACAAGTCAAAGGACTCCCACAAGTTGTAACCATATGACTTGGGGTCCTGGTAGACAAGAAGCTGGACATGAGCCAGCAGTGTGCGCTTGCAGCCTGGAAGGCCAACTGTGCTCTGGGCTGCATTAAAAAAGGGGTGGCCAGCAGGAAGAGGGAGGTGATTGTCCCCCTCTACTTAGCTCTTGTGAGGCCCCCTCTGGAGTACTGCATCCAGGCCTGGGGCCCCCAGTACAGGACAGGGAGCTCTTGGAATGGGTCCAGAGGAGAGCCACTAAGATTATGAGAGGGCTGGAGCATCTCTCCAATGAGGAAACGTTGAGGGAACTGGGCTTATTTAGCCTGGAAAAGAGAAGGCTCCGGGGAGACCTTATTGTGGCCTCCCACTACTTGAAGAGAGCATATCAACAGGAGGAGGAACAGCTGTTTACAAGGGTGGATAGTGACAGGACAAGGGGAAATGGTTTTAAACTAAGACAAGGGAGGTTTAGGTTAGATATTAGGGGGAAGTTTTTCACACAGAGGGTGGTGACACACTGGAACAGGTTGCCCAAGGAGGTTATGGATGCCCCATCCGTGGAGGCATTCAGTGCCAGGCTGGATGCGGCTCTGGGCAGCCTGGTCTAGTGGTTGGCAACCCTGCCCGTGGCGGGGGGGTTGAAACTAGATGATCACTGTGGTCCTTTTTAACCTTGGCCATTCTATGATTCTATGATTCTATGACTGATCCTGTGTTTTCTTACTTTTCTTCTTCTAAGAAAGATTAAACAAAATTCCCCATCATTCCTCATAGTATCTTAGGCTAAAAATATGTTACTAAAATGACTGTCTACATCCCAGGTCTTTTGGTATTGTTTTGGTCATCCTTGTGCCAAACTAAATGCTGTTGATAAACAGTTCTTTATGGTGCATATTTACATTAAAGTTTTAAATGGCAGCAATAAGTATTTTAAGCACAAACTCTGTATATTTCTTGTTACACTTCGGCTAGGAATGCCCTTTTGCAATCAAATATAAATACACAATCATATCTGAATTTTGCTTCCACCACGTCTGAGAAGTAAAACCAAATTAATAACCATTGTTTATCCAAGTCAAGATTTAAAAAATAGGACCTTAGTGTTAAGACTGGAATGGAGAGTTTCAAGACCAGCTAGGATGTTTAGATGTTCTGTTCCCATGGGTAACTTTGCAGACCTCTGCCCAGCTTCCTGATTTATTCTTATTCTAATGTATCGACTGATTTTGCATAAGCAAAGAGAACCCTTACCACCAGCTAGTTCCCATAAAAAGCTTAATTTGAGGCCCTGTCTTTGAGACACCAAGTTCCTCTGAAAACTAGCTTTTATGTCATAATATATCTCTTTGTTGGCAGTAAGCAGGATTTAAGTAAAACAAGTATGAGAGCAGATGTTGAAAACCAAAGTTTGATTTTCAAAGCTTTCATGTGAAACAGAAATACAAGTATCTGCTAAGCAGAAAGTGCGAAACAGGCAGGAGAAAAATCCTAAATCCTGACAAACCATTTCTTTAGATCGAAATAAAATGTGACAATTAGTTGACTTGGCCAATTATTCTGTAGATAATAACAGGGTAAGTTCAGAATAATACTATTAAAATTTGTGCGTACCCTGCTACAGCTCAGCAGAGCTTTTGGATTTAAGTCCTATTAAACTCCTATAAAGTGAGACTTGGCCCTGGGTTCTAGGTTGCAAAAGTAATTGTGTACTTTCTCATTAGAAATGGTCTTATGGAGCTGAGTAGGCATGGTTTTAAGCATCGAGTCTTTCAGCTGTGTGAAGTTTTGGCTCAATACTTTAAACGACTAATACTAGTGGAGGTCATGAAGAGAGAAAGTAGAATTTAGTAGTTCTTTAAATTAAAATTTTCTTGGACTTTGGTAAATTCAACAGGAATGTAGAACCCCACTAAAACACTTTTTCTTTCATATTAGAGTCAAGCCTGCATGCTTAGTATTTCAGCACTTTTCCCCACGAGAAAACAGGTATGGGTACATTCAATCCCATCATCCAGAGGGTTTTGATGATAGTGAATACTACCAGATACAGCGTCAGTCCCCGAGGAACTACACTCATAACTGACTACCATTCTGATTCTGAACAAGACAGTCTAGCCAGTTCTTCACCCATCTTGTGATTCACCTGATCAATACATATCTTACCAGTTTGTCAGCAAGGATGATGTAGGACAGTGTTAAACAACTTGCTAATGGAAGCTTGCCTTTCATCCACTAAGTTATTTCTGCATAAAAAGCAATCAGGTTGGTCAAGCATGCCTTGCTCTTGGTAAATTCATGTAGGCTTTTTCCAGTCACCTTTTAGTCCTTCATGTGAGAATGAATGCACACGTAAGTATCTGTGACTCGAATCAGAAGCAAGCTGAGACAAACCTAGATGGAGGACCAGCACTGACAACATTGTCATGTACTGAGACATGGATTGCTGAGTTAGGTTAAAGATAGTTACGTATCCTGAAAAGATTTTGATCTTTTATTTTCAATTCTTCAGATGTTCGATGAAGGAGAATTGTCTTTTCACTTATGTATGCAGTTGAGAAGAGTTAACTTTCTTTCAATACACTGCTTTGAAAATTAAACATCTCTGTAATAGCTTATGGTATGACTGTATACTAAGGTAAGATGTGGAAGTCTGTGTAATTCTGGTGTTTTGTATCCATCAGTAGACATCCTGACATTGATGGACTAGCTGTTATAGAAAAGCTCTGTCATCATTTCTGAAAATGTCATCTCAGTCAAAGTCATCCATCAGACAGGGTGCATTAAATAGTAATAGATATTTCAAAGATATGTTGAGAGGGAGCATTAGGGGAAAATATAACTCTCTCTTGTGAGGTTTTTGTTTGGAGATTTCTAACTAGTCTTGTTGTTTGTATTCTTTAGCAGATGCCTGATGAAGAGAAATCTGAGAGCAGAGAAGATGACAAAGAAATACCCTGCAGCCCAATTCCAATGACAGCAGAGAGAAGACGCAGTCTGTGGTATGCAAGCCACTATACAACTGATGAGAGAAAAGTAAGACTGCAAGGGGAAGGGTCTCTGCATTAAATGTATTTAAAACCATCACTTAATCTTATTACAATTACTTTGAAATTAGTGGAAGCAGCATCAGCTAGGTCACAAGTAAGAACTGTGTCACTATAGGACTAAGTTAAAATATCAAGACTGTGTGGCAGAGTATGGAATTTATTCTGTAAAAATTAATAAAACAAAAACAAGAGCCAGACTAAGGAAGTAAAAGGACACATTCCTTGATTTTCACTTCCACATTGAAGAAGTTTAGGGCAAGTCCTTTGGCAACAGGCCACTATCTTTATGAAAAAGAGCTAGAAATTCCCAAAGCCTGATGTAAAGATCTGATCTGCCTTGTAACTTCTAATTACCGCTCGCACTGATAAAGGGGAACTACCAGCTTGTCTTCCTTCAGGCATACTGGTGCCCTTGTTGGATGTTTATGGCAGGGTAGGAAAGGCAGTTGCTGTAAAAGCTCCTAGAAAGATACAGCTTTCTATCATTAGTCCCCACCAGCTCCAATGCAATATTTCATTTGACCAGTTGCAGATAAATTTGTCTTATATAAATACTCTGTTAAGCCACGTAGACTTAAGTTCCCCAAAATTGCATCATAGTAATAGTAATGGTTAATGAACTAGCAAATGAATGAACTGAGCCTACTCTAAGAAAAAAAAAAGAAAAAAAAAGAAATGTAACAGTTACTAGGTTCTAACATTCAGCTATCTCCTTTTTTTTCTGCGGAAATTTTTCCCTATAATTCCACAGCTACTACAGAAAAGCTAGCGAAGGCATGCATTAAAAATATTCCTGAAAATCTTTTGCAGACAAACATGGAGTAACCAATAAGTGGTACAGAAAGAGGAATTTGGGACTTTTAAAAGAATTTCAAAAGTGCAGTGTTTTTTTTTTCCCCATGGAAGTTTCTTACTGACTACAGCGGAAGATATTTCTAAAAAGATAAAACTGTAGCTTTTGATCCTTTAGTGCACTTTTTTGACACATTAGAATTGCAGATGTTATCTCATGTTCTCATGTTCACTTACTTAGAATCATAGAACCACAAGGTTGGAAACGACCTGCAAGATCATCTAGTCCAACCGTCCTCCCATTACCATTGCTACCACAAGCTACTAAACCATATCTCGTAGCTCCAACTTAGCTCCACTTAGCGTTTATTACTCAGCCTTGGATAAAGCCAATGGTTTTTGTTCAATGAAAAATAGTTCTACTTGAGGAAAATAAAATTGCTAACAATTCTAATTCTAGGTGTCACATTGTATATTTGTATAAACATTACATGGGAAGTAGTTTTATAAAGTAATTCTAATGATCAATTAAAACTGGGATCATTAGAAAGACATTAGAAAGCAGTTAATCAGTATTATGTGATACTGATTAATTCTTTGAGCTAATACCTAAAATTTCAATGCAACAGTCTCAGTTTTTGTTCAGAATTCACAAAAACATACAGTAAAGATATGTCAATGGCTTTAGTACACTAAATACCATTTTATGGAGCATAGTGTACAATTCTGCTGACTTTTGAAGAAGTCTTCCTGAATTTCTAAATGTAAATGTTCTGCAAAAGTCAGCAAATATGCATGCCTGTATTCAAAAAATAACTTATTAATGCTTGAGCCATGCTTCTTTAATAATTTGTCCTTGCATTGCTTTTTGCAGCTTCTGTCAATGACCCAAGATGAATACAAGCCATCGGATGTTAGTATACTGCTAGTCTTTGTAATTTTGTAATTATTTTTAACCTGGGTGAATACAGATTACACTTATATATGTAGATACACACTCAGCTGGCATATTAAAAACTTCTCTATTTTGTTTAGCCTGTTTTACACTTTAACCTTGATTATCCTAAATATAATTATCTTCTGCTTCCTTAACAATTACACTGAGAATTACACTGAGAGAAACTGCTAATTAGCATTAAAATGGATCATCTGAAATTACACTTCTTGTAGTAGTAGTAGTATCAACTGGCAAACGATCTTTGTTATTTCACTGGGTTTAAATAAGATCTCAATATATGCTTTCTAATGCAAACCATCTTGAAACTTAATTTAGCTTCTTTGCTCTATTCTTTTCTCTCAATCATGTTGAAATGCTAAGGTCTTTTAAGAGTGACTGACAGTACTTGAGTTTAATTTAAAGATTAAAGAAAATTAAAATCTCTGCTTGCACCGACAGCAGGTGATTATTTGTCTTAACTCCTATAGCAGTCCTAAAAGGAGAAACATCACCTCTGTTCAGCATACACAGAGAGATGCAGATGAACTTTGAGAGCATCTACAACCAAACCTAATGTGCTCCACAGCCTGTGTTCAGGCTGTGTAACTGCAGATCACACCTAAATGTAACCCAGATACTGCTCTGAATGAGAGAGCCTGAATCAGCCTACACATGCCTGTCCATAGCTTCTACAGTCAGGGTGCTGGAACATGAACTCAGCGAGTTACTGCTTGTGTGCTGAGCCATGCAGTTGGCCTTAGGCTTCCCCAGCTGTGGATGTGTTAACTTAATCTGCCTTTACACGGTTTTTTCTTTACATTTAATTTTATAGGTGGGACAGGCCAAGAGCATGTAAATAGCCATTTAACATGATCGCTTTTGCTTGTGTGTCCACAAGCCTTTTATGCCTTTTCAGATTGCTCTTACGCACACTGAAGTGACGACTTACTTAGGGAATTTTAAAAAAAACTTTAAATCTTTTAAAGGAGATATTTGCAAAGTTCAAAATGCAGCAGTATTTTATAGCTTGCTAAAATCTATTGATATTGCATGAAAAAGTACCAAAAATAATTTGAGAAGCTGTTATGTGCTACATTTGCATGCGGCATGACCATAATGTATCACTTTCTTTGGAAGGAGCCAACAAAAGTTACTGATTAGGCTCCTTTACTGTTGGCAGTCCAACACTAGAGAAGCACAGGAGTCTTGTTCTCATAAGAGCTGCCCTAAATGCAGTGCTTCTGTCCAATCTTCTGACAGGTTCTGCTGGTAACAGTGAACGGGAACCCTGCTGACTATCACACCATCCACCCCACACTGCCATTAGAGAATGGTCCGGCCAAAGCAGACATGTACTCAACACCACAGTACAAATGGGAGCCCTCAGATGACATGTCAGGTAGTGAAAAGAATTGCCTGGGAATTACGCTTATTCCCATATTTTCTTGTTCTGTATCTCAATTCACTGCCTCTTGTATTTATTTTTGCTTTAGTAAGCTTCTTGACCTGCTGAAGTTTAAATAATTGTTCTTTAACAACAACTGCTTACCACTTGGCTGTTTTGTAAATGGGGCTGTAGGCATGTACTATCCAAAATACTTTGTCTCTTCATCAACAAACACAGTGATTGTAGGTTTTATGTTGTTTTACTGTGCTCAAACGTAATTTTTTACAGCTCCTATCTTGAGCTTGCTAACAGATGTAGAAGAGCTATCCAGGTGATTGCAAGTGAAATCACTCTGGGTTTACTTACCTGAAGATAGTTATTATACTACTTTTAGACCAGCATGAATTGCAAATAAGACTTTATTTTTCTACTTAGAAAAGGAAGAGGAGGAGGTAGAGGAAGAGGAAGAAGTTGCTCAGGAGGAAAAAGAAAATGTTAAATTGCATGCCCTGGTCTCTGTGTTCCAATTTATCATGAAGCAAAGTTACATTTGTGCTTTGATAGCTATGATGGTAAGTGTTGGCAATGAATGGATAATGCTGTTCATTTACAAATAAATGTGCCTCCTTGATGTTTTCCTGACAGTAATCTCATCTGTTGGTTTTCAGTAAGTGTTCACATCATGGTTAGAAAATATCAATACATTGTCTGTAGCACTGTGGGTTCACTATAGGTTATTCATGAATAATTCCCAGGCTTGTTACAGAACTTGCAGTAGGGCAACATGCAGGGTTCTGGGTAAAGCATCACATTTTCAGCACTGGGAGCACTAGGTTTCATTGACTGGGTTTGTCAATTAAAAAAAAAAAGGGCCCAGTTTTTTACTGATTCCAAAGCTTCTGTATAAGATGGACTGTCATGCTGTTGCTCCACTGAGAATTCTGTCTGCAAAATTGAAGTATTTCAAAATCGAATAGTAAAGTTTAAAAACATAGTTCCTATTTCAGATCGAAGAATGCAACTGATTGCTCTCTGTAAAATAAACAAACAAACAAATAAATAAATAATAAAAAAAATCTATCTTTTATTGTCACAGAAAGGTCTCAAGGCAAATACAACTTTGTCACTATCATAGGTTTTGCTTTTATTTTACTTGCTTCCCTAATTTTTCATTTTGATGTTATTTGTTTTTAAGCTCACTTGATGCATGTGCTCTGAGCTGCACTGTGGCAAATTTTCAGTGTAATGATTAGATCTCTGTCTATATTCCCAATGCAAGCTTTGCTTTTACTGTTTTGGAAAGGTTTCCACTGTGATGAAATTAACCAAAAAAAAGATTCTTGGCCTAATATTGCATTAAAAAAAATGCTGAAACAAATTAGTTTGGCTGGTTTTTATTTGCATATAGTTTCAAACATTGTTTGCTGTCCTGTAACAGGAAAAGTTTCTCACCTGAAAAGAGCAGACTCCTTGTGTAGAATCTGGATCTGGCTTGATGCATTCGGGACGTTAACAAGTAGTTCTTTTCATAATGCCATTTGTTTTTGAAGTTGCATGCTTCACCATATATTCTGCAATTCTTTTAAAATTCATTTCTAAGCTCGTATCTCAATATGAGTTCATAACCTCAATGTTGAGGCACTGCTCGCTTTTTTTTTCCTAGTGGTATATCTCTATTTCATATGACTTGATCCAAATTCATTTATAAATTCCTTTGTGGTGTGATCTAATGAATGTTCTACTTACACCAAAGCCAACTGATGCCTCAGTTGCTTTCTAATATGTGAACAAAGAAGTGACACATTAGTTTTTCATATACTTCTAAAAGACATCATTTCCAAGCAGGATGAACTAGACTGACTGAAATGTTCTTAATGTTTCATACTTTCCCATTTAAATTGAAACAGAATTTAAAATATTTTACTGACAGTTATACCAGCATATACCTGAATTTAGCCCTGAATCAATAACAGTGCTAGCAAAAAACACTTTAAAAAACAGTCCTTTCCCCCAAGTGCTTTATAGAGTAGTTTTCAGAAACTGTTCTCTGCAAACAATTTAAAACATTATATAGTTGTGAGTACAGGAGGCAACGTAACATGATTAGTGTAGACTAAATGTTCTTAAGGCAAGCTGTGTGCCTTACCACTGCTTTCCATTTTAGAGTGATTCCACAGAAGTTAGAATAATTTGGAATCTGCATGATTCTGTAAGTCTGTTGAAGGCCTTGAATGCAGGCAGGTATCAAGACATATTTTACTGCTGCTAAACTAAACTCTTTGTTGCTTGTTTAGCAAGAAGGTCTTTTGCACCCCAAACTTATCCATCTCTGTTCGTTCGGAGCAATCATAAGCATTGAACCTGCTCACTGTCTTTACAGCTGTGCAGTTAATGCACAAAGAGGGGTTTGCCCTCAGCTGTACTTCTTAAGAATCCATTTTCAACATGTTCTCCAAGGAGTTTATTGTAGCTGGCCCACTAGCAGTTTAATGTGGCTGAGAGTCTCGTGACAGTGAAAATGTGTACTAAGCGGAGAAGCATAAGTTAAGTGTAACTGGCAGTATGTCGCAATGTTGTTCCTGAATGAATCTATGGACATTTTTTCCCTCTTTCTTCTTTCCGTAAGGCATGGAGTATCACATATCACAGCTGGTTGACTTTTGTGCTGTTGATCTGGTCTTGCACACTATGGATGATTCGAGACCGAAGGAAATATGCTATGATCAGTTCACCGTTCATGGTTTTCTACGGAAATTTACTGCTAATATTACAATATATATGGAGTATTGAGCTCAAGAATGATGAGCTTCCTCAAGTATCAGGTTTTTTAGAAAGAAAGGAACCTGGAGAGTTGGCATCAAAGGTAAGTGTTACAAACAAATGAGATTTTTATGAAATCACAAAATACATTGTGACAAAAAAAAATGTAGATTGCTTGACATTTAAGAGCGTGTCCTCAGTATTTGACATAGCCAAGTTCAGTAACAGTTTTACAATAAAGGATGAGTAGTTAAAAAGCGCTGTGGAGAAATCTACTTACTCACTAAGCTAATGCCAAAACAAATGTTTCAGACATATAAGTAGATTTTCTTGATAATTTAGTGGAGCATTGTTAGTGGATAGAAAATTTGGCTTTATAAAATGGATCTGAAATAGTTGTAATTTGATTTGTTAGATAAATTTTTATCCTCTTAAGTCTCACCTCTTGTAGCTGAGATCATAAAGTCTCAGCTGCTTCAGAAACCTTCAGTATTAATGTTGCACATGGATGCTTCTGGCTATCAAAACTGTAAACACAGAACCTGTGTAGTCACTGGCAAAACATCCACTGTTTGCAACGGGAACAGAGCAAGGGCAATATGAAGCCCTGAAAAAGAGGTAACCTCAGTACTTGTGATTAAATAGACATATTGTGATTCTAGTGCCTTTACTTAGTGTGGCATTTTATAGTCGCTCACCTAATGTCAGGCTTGTCTTGGAATATGCTGGCAACTAGAATTGTGGTGTCATTGCAATTGCCAGTACTACTTACTTCTTGGCTGCAACTGAGCTTTAATTCCTTACTCTTACACCTGACACAGAATGAGTTGGAATTCATGTCAAAAATAAGAGTTTGTTGACCTCAGTGCATGATAGATGATAGATTTGTTCATTTGATGTCCTGAATGCACTACAAAAGGCATTGTCTTTGGCAGGTGTGCTTTTGAGGGAGAGAATGTGCATAAATAGGAAGTCGTTTTGTAGAGTACCCAAGAGGGCATCTCAGAGCGTGGAGTGAGTTGGCAGTGTTCCCCTTGAACTAAGTGAATTGCTTTCCACATGCCTCCTAGTTATAATTCACAGTTGTTCTGCAAATTATCTTCCTTGTTGGCAGTGCCCTTTGCACAACCATTTATTGGTCTTTAATGCATATGAAAATTAGTGAATACTGTATTATTTCTCCTGTAAAGATAGGAGAGGTTTAGTAAGAGAGCAAAAGCTCAAGGGTTTCTACAAGTTCCAGTGTAAATAGCTTTGTAAATCTCTAAGAAGTTTTAGCTGTTTGAATTCATCAGTGCCTTTGACATAGGTTCTTATTAGCTACACAGTCAAATATCTAAAACTAGATACTGTTAAGAAGGGAAGCTATTGTACATATATGAGGATTTGGCCACACACAAGAAACTAACACAAGATGCCTACTTTATTTTTATGCTGAATGTAAATTTCAGCAGCGGGCAGAGCTCTCTTGAGTCCCTCTGGCCCACTCCTTGCTCCAGCAGGGCCACCCAGAGCATGGTGCCCAGGCCCACATCCATGTGACATTTTAAGATCTTCAAGGAGGAGATCCCACATCTCTGGCAACCTTTCTAATGTTCAACAGTGTGTCCTCTTGTCACTTAGTCTTTTTTTGCTACTTACGTATTTATGGAAGCTCTTCATAGTCCTTTTCCCATGCCTTCACTCAACTCCAGGTCAGAGTTTCCTAAAAATATGTCAGTGTGCTCAGGCAGTGTCTGTATTTCTCCCAGGTTTTCTGGCTCATTGCTCATCCCCAGATGGAGTCCCATACATTCCAGTTCTTCCCTCATGCACTTCCTCAGCATCCCAGCCTGTTCTTTGTAAAGAGCCTGTATTCTTCCATTGCAGCACTGCAGTCATACAGACCATCCCACCATGTCTCTGTGATCCCCAAAAGATCATAGCCGTGCAACTGCATGCTCTTCTCTAATTTCTGTGTTGCTTATTTCCTGTACGACATGAATTAACGTACAGGCACTTCAGAGAGGCATCCCAGCATGCTGATTCCCCAGAAAGGATCTGGAAGGTTTCCCCATGATGGTGACCTGAAGGCACTTCCTTATTTTCATACAAATGCTTGAGGTGACTTTACTTAATTTCTGCTTTGTTGATTATGTGTTTCCTTTATTTCGCATAACCCTCTGCTTGACAATCCTGTCCATCACTCCCTCACAAAACTGCTGGTAACTCTCTCCTGTCATTCCTTGTGTAAAGCCCTTTTAATAAAGGTTAAATTTAAATAAAGACAGAATACTGTATTCTGCAAGAAGAGGAAAACTGAAAAAAAAACCTGTAGTTTTTTCTGCCTAATTTTCTGCATGCTATGAATGTGTTCCCTGGTCTTAACAGGAAATAAAACGAATAGTCTCAATGGAAATACCGGAAATGCTGAGGAGAACAACAAGCAAATGCAGCAAATGCAGAGCCAGTTACAGCAAAATAGTCTGTACTTCACAATATTGAAGTGTCTCAAAGATTGGAGTTCCTTTCCCCTGCAAAGCACGAGATGAAAAACAGGACAGCTTTTTGCTTTATACCACTGACCTTGTCTTTTTACTGTGTACAAACTCTTTGGCTTTTATGTTTCCTGTTTGAGATTTTATTCTTCTACTTTATAAAGTAGTGAAATAAGTCTGCACCACTGCAAAATATAAATACAAAATAAATTGCTTGATGAATGGGCAACATGGCTCTTTTCTGAATTTTGGCTGTCTCAGAATCACAAGCTGCTGAATTCACTATTTTGCAAAACACAGAAATACACTCTTCATTAAACAAATTTATTTCTATTTTTTCTATTATTTCTATTTATTCATTTCTATTTTTCTACTGTTATGGAGTTATGGTCTCTTCAAAGAATTAAGAGCCACCTTAAGTCTTGTAAATTCTCCAAATGCAAAACACATTCAACCATCTTTTCTAACTTTAAGACACACCATTTTTTTTTTAATTAATTGCACTTAAGCACCTGAAGTATCATAGCTCTGAAATAAAGAGATCTAGGATATAGCAAACTTAATGAAAAAACACTCACCTGACTGTACTCAATCCCTGCAGAAAGTGGAAGTGAACACAGATGACAGACAGATTGGGGTTATACCAGCCAATATATAATGAGAAGATCCTTCAACTTATAATACAGGAGTTAAAAACCAAGTAGAACAAGGTAGAATAGAACCATATAGGTAAATATATTTAAGAAAAGAGGCAGTGAGACGTTAATGGAAAAGTGCAAATGAAGCAATGCTGGTTTTAATGCAGTCTTTCTTAGATTACTTCCACAAAGGTGTGCTTTCACACTAATGCCATAATTGCCATTTTCTGATAGACAGAGAAAGCAAAAGCATGCAAAATTTATGAAGACACGTTTGCATTAGCAGAAGATAGGTTATACAATTAGCCTGTTGTTTCTGTTTTGATTTTTGTTTGCAGATTCTTTTCACGATTACTTTCTGGCTACTGCTTAGGCAACACCTCACTGAACAGAAAGCACTTCAGCTAAAAGAAGCTACTTTATCTGAGGTCAAAGTTGGAAGTGAAGAAGATGAAGAAAAAGGTAAAGCTACGTCCATTTCATTGGAGTCCTTCAGTCATAATAGAAGTTCAAGTTACTGTGTTTCTTAATGTAGAAATCAATTAGGAAGATCATAGAATCACAGTATCTTAGGGGTTGGTAGGGATCTCTGGAGATCATCGAGTCCAACCCTCCTGCTAAATCAGGTTCTCTACAGTAGGTCATACAGGCAGGTGTCCAGATGGGTCTTGAATATCACCATAGAAGGAGATGCCACCATCTCCCTCAGCAGTTTGTTCCAGTGCTCTGTCACTCTCACAGTAAAGTTCTTTTTCATGTTTGTATGGATACCTGTTACTAGCTAAGCATGATATTACAAAATCTATGTGTAACTATCTCTCATCAGATATAAAACTAAAACAGTTTTGAACTTCAGAAAATCAAATAAAATAAGAATTCTCTTTACTGTTAAACTGCAAAATACAAAAGGTAAATGAAATGACTCATTTGAAAAATGCTGTGGAACTTTCCAAGAATCAGTTTATTGCTGTGTCCCAAACTCAAACTAGCAGACAAATTGTTGTAGGAGATTAACCACAGGAGGATAAAAGTTTACATAGGAAAAAATAATTAACCACAGGAGGATAAAAGTTTACATAGGAAAAAGCAATTGCTAAATTCCTTGTGAGCTGAGCTTGTGCGTAAACACTTGTGCAAAATCAGAAATTAAACTACAGATTTCAATGAGAGAATAAGCATTTATATTTTCCTGTTATCCAGATACTTGTTCATGTGTGCCTGCTCATGGGGGAACACCTACCCTGCCCTCCACAAGCATCCCAGGCTGAGTAACTGGGAAATCCTGACCCCTTCACAAGGCAAAAGCAGTTGGTCTTTTCTGCAGTAATTTAGTTATAGTAGAAGCAGCAAGAAAAGTGGTAGTTTCTCTGAAAGAAAAAAAAAGCAAAAGGCAATGTTAGTGCAGCACTTATATTTTTTAAGCTTGTTTGGTTTTATGTTAATGCTTTTTCTTGCTTGTGGTTTTTGAAGGAAGCCACAGTATTCTCTTAAGGACATTTATCCCTTTAAACTCAAAAAGAGAGGTTTTCTGGTGGTGCTAGTGGTTTCTTTGTTTTCCAGTTTAAAATGTCTCTTGCCTGGGTTTCTGCTATGGGTAGTGTTTTGACTAATACCCATTATACAATCCTTAGGCTCTAACTTTCTGCTACAGCTGCCTGCATATCAGACAAAGTGAGGGATGGTGTCTAGATGTAGACCAGTATGCTGTAGGAGCATACTGGAGCCTAGGAGCAGGCTGGGGCTCATATGATGTTAAAATGCTTTCCTCTGCTTGGAGGCTTGATGATGATTCAGAAATACAGTCTGTTGCTGTGAATATTGTGTGTAAGTTTCTGTGTTGTGTGTAGAGGATCTACTTTCCATCCATTTCAATTCTTACTAAGGTCCCTAAAATAGAGGTCAATGTGACTCTATGTATTCGCAGAAGAGGGAGAGGTGCAAGAGGGAGAAGTGGCAGAAGAAGAGGAGGAGGAGGAGGAGGAACAGGAAGATGATGATGAGGATGAACAGGATATTATGAAAGTTCTGGGGAAGCTGGTGATGGCTATGTTCATCAAGTACTGGATTTACGTCTGTGGAGGCATGTTCTTCTTTGTCAGCTTTGAGGGTAGAATTGTCATGTACAAAATCATCTATATGGTACTATTCCTGTTCTGTGTGGCCCTCTATCAGGTAAGTGAAAACTGTTTGAACTGAATTTTGATCTTGAATGCAATGGTACTTTTAACTTTGTAGTAAAGCAGCTTGGATGTTATTATTAACAGTGTGTTTGTTCTTTAGTTAGATATAGCATAATAATAATAAGATTATTTGAAAGGATTGATTCTCCTTTGAGTGATAGGAAAAGTGCATATAAATTAGGTGCTATTAGGTAATGCATCTGACCTACCTACTCTGTAAGACTCCAGTGCACCTCACTGAGAACTGTAGAAACTTTATGGGAAAGTTTTGGACCTGTGCACATCCCACGTAATCAGCTGTTTTTGTGATGGCTTGTTCACACAGCTTCCATACCCATGGAGCATGGAATCCCTCTTCTTCTGTACCTTCATTGCCTAATGGCAATGAAATAGAATGACAGTATCTGTCCCTGGCCTTTATGTCTGTCCATGTCCCAACAGACATTTTTACACAGAACTCTGTGCTTAGTTGCGTATGTACCAGGACTGAGAACTTTATCACCAAGATCCGTGTCTGCTATTTACTTCAGGCCAGCAAGGAAGAGTGGTATTCTTAGTCTTTGTTTCCATTACAGCTTTGTCAGTATTTTTATCAGTGTCTTTGCCTTGAGCTTCTTTTAAATTCCTCAGTGTGTGATTTTCAGGTGCACTATGAATGGTGGAGAAGGATTCTGAAATACTTTTGGATGTCAGTTGTTGTTTACACGATGTTGGTACTTATCTTCATCTACACATACCAGTTTGAGTCATTCCCTGGGTTGTGGAAAAATATGACAGGCCTGGATGAAAACAAGTAAGTGTTTTCATTTCATTTTTTTCCATTGGACTTCTGGTTCTGGTGTGTTCTGGAAGCACTAATCCTTCTTGTAGTGAAAAAAACATCGTGAGACCATCCTCAGACATAGATGACTAAGCACTCAGCTCTGAAGCCATTGATTTATTGGAGTAGCGAAAGAGGAGAAAAAGGGCACGAGAAGGGCTCTGAGAGTCATATTTTCCCCTGCTAGTTTTCCTAGTGTTTTCCTAGTGTTCCCACTGCAGCGACAATACTTCTCGCTACGTCTTTGACCATAGGAGCAAGATCCAGGGAGAGATTGGGCAGATTTGCAGGGTGCCTGGAGATGATGAAGATGGACCGGTATTCCCGCTAGTGAGGAGGGGTGGGTTTCCTCCTCCTTATGATGTACTGGGAGTTCCTCAACAGGAGTTTATGTCAGAAATTATATACAGTATGAGAGGACTTCTGATGCAGAACTTTCAGTAAGAGACAATCCACCTGGTTCCTGTAAAGAGAATTGTGGCAGGACTGACTCATTTGGTTCTGTACATTTACAGTAGCTTTCTACAATTACTAAAGCCCAATGCAAAGCATCTACATTGTAAAACTTTCTTGTTTAGAAGAATTTAAAAATCTAAAAGCATATAACAAGTACTGGCCCTTATTTCCTCATTTATTATTAAATGATAGCACTGTCTCATGACAAGGAAAATATTTTGGTGTGAACAAATGACTTAGTGGATTATTTTTTTTTCCAGACTAGCAGACCTTGGTTTAAAAAGATTTTCTGTGGCTGAACTATTCACTCGCATCTTTATCCCCACCTCCTTCCTACTGGCGTGTATCTTACACCTTCACTATTTCCATGACCGTTTCCTCCAGCTCACCGATTTAAAAGCTGTAACAAGCAAACAGGACAATACTATTTACAGGTAAAGAAACTAAGTTAATTGACCTATTCATTATCTGTATGAAAATGCTAGTTCTGACTGTTTTGTAATGTTCACTTTTCGCTAGATGTTATTTGCTTTTGTTGTAACTACCTGAGTTAAGAAGAAAGGAGAAAAAAATATGCATTCCTTAGCCACCAGCACCTCACTAAGTATGCTACAACCAAAGTATCTGTCTTCCCCCACTTTCCACTACTTGTCAAAGATTTCTCATTTGGAGGTACATTTTCAAATATACTTATGCTTTATCTCATTGATTTTCACCTTTAGTGGGAGGTAGACGGTTAATTGCTATGTATGCCTTTTTGCAAGTCCAGTCAGTAATAGAAAATATGGCTATTAATTTGGATCACTTCAGTTTTTTATTGTCCTTTTTGAAGGCCAAATGGAGATCTTCGGCAAATACCACATACACATACACATTGGACAATCAGGCATTTTTATAAAGTTGAGCTTCATAAATTGAAATATCCCAAGCCTGTGATCACTCTTTAGAGTCCTGGCCCTTGATTATAGTAGTGAGACTATGCTCAGTGATGCTTAGCATTCTCATCAAGAATTTCACTTGAGTTTTTTCATGATGCTGGGACCTCACTTTCTTTAGAATTTTACTATGTCTAATTCTTAAATGTTCCCCTACGTAAAAAAAAAAAAAAAAAAAAGTCCTAGGATCCTACTCCAGGAGTACAAGGGAGAGAAATGGTTTCATATTAAACTCTATGCAGCACCTCTTCTTTAATTCTTTCAAGAGGCAGTTCATTTCGACATGATTTTTGAAATGCTTACCTATCCCGTGCTGTGTAACTCAGCTGCGCTTGTATGAATAAGGCCGAAATGAGCTTTTCCTGGACTATGATATTTGGGGAAATGTGCATCAGTGTGAAGTAACTGCACAAGCTCTGTTGTAGCCTAAACATTTTGCGCTGTGCTGACTATTGTAGAAAGAGCTTCCAGCTCCTATCAATAGTGATCCAATAGGCATAAAATGGGAAAAAAAAAACACCTGAGATGGCCCCAGGACTTAGATGGTCTCATCACGGTACAGCACTTCCTGCTTGTGAAACCACTACTTGCAAATCTAATATGCATGAAAGATACCAAAAATTTTAGTCACTGTTCTCTAAGTGCTGGTGTGAAGAAAATCACTATAACTAACATTGCACTGTTCTTGAATGATGGAACACTGATATTAAAGTCACAGAATGTTGTCAGTATCTTGTTGAGAGCAGAAAAAAATTAAAGAAAAGATCGGTATAAAAAATTAATTTTGTTGGATATGGATTTTATCTGTAGTCAGTAATATTTTTTCCAGGAGTAAGTAAGTACCTTTGATTGAGAGAGTTGAAAGTAGAGATCTGTTGTCACAACAGGTGTTTTAGGATTTTAATTAAGCAAAGTGGCAAGTGAAGAGGATTGATATATATTTTTAATTCTTAAACATGGCATATGTGCTACATTTTCCATTTTGCAATATTTCAAAATCACTGTTACTGGGTATATCATTTAACCTCTTCAAAAACGTTGAGAAGTTTGTCCAGTACCCAAATCAGAACATGTTTTCTGCTTTGTACAACCACAAACACTGCCTGACATATGAAAATTCAGTTGTTTTCTTCTCTATTCACATGATAAATCAATACTAACAATGTGCAGACTTTATAGTTCATAGCTTCAGGATGAGAACTGCAGTGACAGTTGTACTGATAATGCATAAAGCTGGATAAGATCTAGAACAACAAACAGTTCCAACTCAAATCATGCTGGAAGAAGAAATAAGTTGCAGGCACAATTAAAGCATATTAAAGACTCGTGTCTAAACCTTCAGTTCTCCCTTTTGCTTTGAAAACACTAGCTTTCACTCAAAAACTAGCTTACCTTCTGAAAGTGCCTTTATGTTGCTTCTCTTGGAAAAGAGAGGGGAAAAAAAGAGAAAATTAAAGAAAATGAACTTTATGAATTGTGGTGTAGTGGAGATAAGGGTTATGAGGCATGTTAATTTATACAGTATGATGCTCCATTAGAATCACCTTTAAAGAAAAATAAATAACTAATGGAAATAAACAGAAGCAAAAGAACTGTTTTTTAAAAAGTGCTGAATTATCTGTGGCTTTTTTGAGATGAGGCACAGTACAGGCTGTGCTCATATTTTGAGGGTCTTTGAAAAGAGCACTCAGTTCTAACAGAAGTTACAATCTAAATGCCGGAGTATTATATTTACAGTCTTCCTAGACTTTTCACTGCATGGTATGCATTAAACTTTCAGATTATGTTCTGTTATGACAGCGTGTCTCTTGGTAAACAGGAAAGTGTGTTCATTCCCATTTAACAGTTTCCTTTTCTCTCTCTCTAATTCATTTACCACTGTCATCTCATGCATTCCTGTGCTTTCATCTCCCACCCCATAGCCATGCCAAAGTCAATGGCCGTGTTTATCTAATAATAAATAGGTGGGTACTTCAAACTTTCCTTTTCTTTAAAAAAGATATACTTTGCCTTGTTTGTTACTTCTTAATTGCCTTCAAATAAAATATGTTCTTGCTGCACCGTACTGTGAAGTAAGCAGGGAGAGAATACTGTTCGGGTATTGTAGTCTTCTAAAGCTGACAAAGCAACTAATGCATTTCTCCTCCATATTTATATGTTGTGAGTTCATCTCCCAGTTGGGATTCTTCTCTCAAACTTTGCCCATGTCTCAACACAGGATTAATTGGTGCTATTTGAAATTGGCTGCAGACAATAGACTTGGTTGAGGAGGCTCGTTTACCTACCCTTTGTCTGTGCATGGAACGATGCATGCTTGCATGTGCACGCGTTCAAACTCACACACAAATGCACATCCCTGCCCACCTCACAAGCACTTCAGAAAGGGTTTTTTTGGGTCAAGTTAATTAAATGTGCAATATGTGTTTATTTTCAGGAAAAATATTAGTGTGTACTCATATACATCCAGTAGGCTGAAACCACTGCATGCTATGGCTGTTAATTTGTAGACCAAGTTGGGCACTACAGGATCCAAACTATAAAAGTCCATGTTGTTAGAGTAGTTATCCTTTTATGTCTTGAGAACAATTCCATAAAGGAGATATCTTTCCAAATACTTGGCTGGAGTAAATGTGGTCTTTAGTATAATCAGCTTTGAGAACTGAAAGATTATGCAATATTGCTAGCCTGAGGAAGACCGTGTGGCAAGAAGTGTCGGAAGTGGTGAGGGCAGGTGGTTTGGTGGAAGCTGGCAATCTGGAAGCAGAGGGGCCTGGCCAGGAGGCAAGACTGGGTGAACTCTCAGCTCTGGGGAGTTGGCAGTGCAAGGCTGAGGGTTGGGCCTGGTGGTGGTCATAAGGGTCAACCACATCCCACTGAGCTGCCAGCAGGCCCACAGCAATGAGACAAATCTGAGGCAAAGCTAGGGTCAGAGAAGTGTGGAGTGAACACTGATATGCCTGCAATGGCAAACCCTCAGAGTGAAATCGCTTTGATGCCTAACGCTAGCAATAACAACCTAGGAATAAATGAGGAGGTTTAGGAAAAAAGATTTCAAGTAGATTCTTTAATAGTGGGTAGGGCTTTTTATCTAGCCTCATATCTCCTGGGCACACTGTCCTGTGCTTCTGTGTACAGATGTCACTGATTGACATACTGGAAATTAAGCTCCTACTGAAGCTTCATCAGGTATATACTGCATGTACCCTTCTTTATAACCCCATCACCTTCTGAATACGAATGGGAGTTATATGCGTAAGAGAAGGATTAGGCCTCCCCTACAAAATCCTGTAGGATTCCTATGTTCCTTCCCAGTGTACACTGAGGTAAGTTAGTGAGACCTTGATTTACACCAGTGTGAATGTAGATTTTTCCATCACAACAGTCAATTGGGAAGATATTTCATTACCACGCAATTGCACCAGTGCAAAATTGGTCGTTACAGGGATACTTTCATTTCGTTGGATATCGCCTTTACAATGGATTCTGATTAATAGTATTAGTTGGGGATCTCCATAACATTGAAACTGAACTGAAAATTCAGTTTCTTTTTTTTATATATTACCCTTCTGTTGGTACTTTATTAGAGTTTTAGATAAGTGTGCAAAGAGAGCTTATATCATTTTAGGGAATATTAGATTTTTCGTCCTTCTATTGAGATTTGGATATCCTTTTTTTATATATTACCTTATCTATGAAAACAAAGTATATCGACTTTTTATTTTCTGTAGCTGAATATATAGCTGAGAATAAAAGATTTTTAGATCAACCCTCAGGTTGATAGCCTAGGTCATGATAAGGGATTTTTGTAATCGTTGTCATTGATGTATTTAATCAGTGAGAATTTTTCATGCTTAAGAGTTTCATTAAGCTTCTAAAGCTATATTTTCTTGTTTTTGTCTACCAGTATGTTATTACTTCTTCAGCATTGCTTAGTCTAATTTCTATGGCTAATCTCTTTTGAGCTACTGAAATCTCGAAAAAACAAAAACGGCACCTCCCAATTATTGTGATAATACTTCTGCTTGTTTGACATTCTCATTAACTGCTAAGTCTGTGTTCTTATTTTTCTAACGATCAGATGGCTAAATCTAGATTTTAGTTTCTTGAACTGTAAAAACCCTAGTTACAATTGGCAGAATTTTTGGTCTGTATGGTAATATGCCAGAATTTCACATCATGAAAAACAGAGCCCTGAGATAATAGCATAAAATATTAAACTTACTGTTGTCCAGAAACAGTCTAACAGGTGTTTGAAAATATGCTGAATATAACAATTTCAATATAGCATAACTAAACATTAAGTGATCTTATCATGTAACTACACACCTGCCAAAGAGAGATTTTATTGCAAGTCCTGTTCAAAGTGACTATTTATGGCAGTAAGTGCTGTGCTCAGAAAAGCGCATAGAATGAGGGAACTAGGGAAAACAGATATTCTGCAAATACAGGAGGTGAGTCCCAGCAACCCAGCTGGAGGAAAAACAAGCAAAAAAAACAACCAAACAAACAAAAGAACGTGTACAGAAACTGAAGAATTTCATCTGAATCCATTAGATGATGTCTGTTTTGTTAGAAAAGGTAAAAGAAATGCTGCATAAATCTCAGAAGAGTTGGCACCATAGTAATTAAGAAATAGCATTTCTACGTTAAATCAATTGTATACTGATCTTGTACTCTGAAAATTACTAATAGACTTAGCATAAAACAGTTAGAAATTTAAGAAAAACTCTGAGATGTAGAAAAGAGAGAGAATGAATGTCTCTTGCAAAGAAAGATATGATAAAATATACTGAAGCCAAAGACAAGGAATTTTTTTGCTTCTATATGTTGATAAAATTAGCTGGAAGAATACTTGCAAATTCTTTGGATTCCTTTAGATCTCTTCAGTCTTTCAATTGGAAGAAAGTGAAAATGTATTTACAGTAATCCACCAGATACTTGTAATGATTCAACTGCATTATGAATGGCATTGGACAGCTCTGACCATGTTTAGCACTGGTGTAAATAGGTTGTCCCCTTTCCATCTGTGCTTCAGCTCCTTATTTCTTTATAGCAGCGCCCTGTGAATGTCATGATGGCATGCTCTTGGCATCAGAACGTTCTGCAGATGGACTACGAGAATGCTTTATTACTTGTGGTGTAGCATGACATATTTGTCAATTACCTTCTTCTGTAACCCCTCTGTTCTCATCTCCCTTCTTCTTTCTGTTCCAATTATTTTGAGCAGCCTCAAGAAAAAATTACCAAACCACCAAAATGAGTAAGTCCCCTGTGAAGTCATGAAATGTTTACTCTTAAGCAATGTCATTTCATGCTTCTACATCTTAAACTCTGACCATTTTCCCCAGTGGGGAAAATGTCAAGTTTAAGTGTCAGTACCACTCATTACTAACTAATCTTTAGTATCTGAGTGAAAAGTAATTACTAATATATTCCAACTCAATTTGCAGTGTGTGTTTGAAGAAAGTACCAGAATCATTAACTTTTCCACTTCTAAGGCATTTTCCATGAACAGTTTATTTTTTTTTTCTAATTATACACCTTGAAAAAGAACAAGACTACAATGTCATTACTGCTCAATTTGCTGAGATGTTATTATTTACCAACAGACTGGTGCATCAAGATGGAAGCCTGCCTGACATAACTATGATGAATTTAACAGCCAGCAGTGAAAAGGAAGAGGATAAAATGCTGAAAGAGGCTGGTGAGAAAAGAATGGAAGAGCCAGATGGGGAGGGAGGGAAAGGGAGGGCTGAAAAAGGAAAAGAAGAGGAAGAGGAAGATGAGGAGAAGGAAGATGATGATGTAGACGATGAGTCAGAGGAAGAAGAAACTACAGGTAAGTTCCACGGTTTACAAATTTTGTTTTCCTTTAGCCTTAGATAACAGCAGTAGCAGATTGTTCGTGCTTGGTCATCCCTGCTCACTTCAATTGTCACCTTTTCCTTCTGATTTTACATACAATCTTTGCCAAAACAGCCTGAACTGATCAGGTGGCTCCTTGTCAATTATTCAACAGGCTCCAGTATGTTCTAGGGAAAAATCATACTATTTGCATAAGATTGTGAGAGAATGAAAACAAAAATATCCCTTTTGTCAGGACCAAGTTCTTCTAGGTGTTCTGGATTGTGTTAATAGTTACCACAAACATTAAGATCTCCTTTACAGTGAAATCTCTTTAAAATAAAGATAATATAAATACATTTTTAATCTCTGACACCATATGCTTTCAAGACAATTCACTTCAGAAGTTCCAAATGGCTTTGCTTCATTATTCATGTGCACATTAGTGTCATGTTTTTCAGTTCTGAATATGGAATGTGTAATTGATGCCAGATGAACATAATAACACTTAAGGGCACACATTGGTAATGCTGATGTTGTCATCACTGATAGTGCTAGCATGAACTCCTAACATGAATTATTTCCATATATCTGCTAGGAATATGAGCCATGAGTGAAAACAAGGGAGAGGCATTTAACACCCAGCGAGGCTGTACTGTCTGGAAATCACCCTACCACAGATTTAGTTGTTTGTGTCAATTTTTATAGGACTATGATACATAAATAGAGACAGGGTCATTGTCAAAGCAAAATGTCATTGTATTTGGCTTAGCTGCCCTACGGGCGCTCAGCTGCATCTATTTCTCTTTCCTGGCTGGGACATCTTCCCTCACAGAGATGTTCATGGGACATGGAAACCTTTCTTGGCCAGCTGTGGGTCAGAACAGAGAGCACCATAGCTGAGTGGATCTCTGTCAACGTTTTACGGGCTGTTTCGGCCCAGTTCCGTGACCAGCGGGGCAGAGGGATTTTGCAAAATCCGCGCCTCTGGAAAAGGGAAACAGGGGACCCCAAAATAATTAAAAACAGTGGCAACGTCTGAGGAGAAACAAACTAATTTACTAAATATGGTATCGGAATGCAAGATAACACACTATAATACAGTATAATTAGAATTGAAGCTACTAAATCAAATATAATGAGAGAGAGGGATTGTCCAAAAGCTGGGTAGGCCTCACGATAACGCTGAGGTGAGGTGTGCAGTCCGGTCAAGCAGCAGGGAGAGAGTCTGATGAAGAAGAACCAGTCAGATGACCTACCAAGGCCTTATATCTGTTCACCCTGAGCAGAAATGATAACAGTACAGCGAACAGGCTTCTGGGGAACGTAGTTCTTCTTCTTTTCTGGGACAGCTACCCAGAACACTTTACTTCCCAGTGCACTACATGATGTTATGATGTGAAATACTGATAACCAAAAATCATAAAACCATGACAATCTCAGCCATGTTTTGTCTTAGTTAACCACTGAACCATACCTTTAATCTCCTTTGTGTCTTACTCTAAGGCTTAGAAGAGCAGAAGTAGAAAGCTTGTTGTTCCCTGGTGAAGTATACTTTTTCACAAAGACCTTCTGTTTTTCTCCTACAAATGGTTCTGCTTGAAAATCTCTGCAGACCTAAGAAACAAGTGGCATCTGGTGATTGACCGCCTTACGGTGCTGTTTTTGAAATTCCTGGAGTACTTTCATAAGATGCAAGTCTTTGTGTGGTGGCTTTTGGAGCTGCATATCATCAAAATCGTCTCCTCTTACATCATCTGGGTCACAGTAAAAGAGGCAAGTAAACACCCGCTGTCAAACTCTTACCCATGATGGAGGCTTGTCAACATCTGCTGCATGGTGACATACCCAAGCATGGGGAGAGACCATGTGATAGACCTCACTGAAGCTGAGGCATTCAACTGGGCTCATCAGCTGCTGGGGACCTGCCTTGGTCTTGCATCTTGCAGTAATAGTCTTACTGCCTAGATGTTCTCAGTCCTCCCTTTTTTCCCCAGATATTAAGGTTTAGTTTAGTTCTTTGGATTCAAAAGAAGTTCTCCCTTCCCCACACAAGTAGTATCTGGCCATCAGCTAGGGATGGAGGATGTAGAAGATTGGGAAGGAGCAACTAGGAAAATTACTTAAATCAGATCTCAAGCTGTAGAAACAGCAACGTGGAACTGCATCTTAAGAAAATAAGGAGCAACACCATTAGCTGTGCCTTAGGTGTGGGCAGTGTGAGTCCTCCACCTGACATAGCTATTTCTTGAACAGGGTAGTAGGACCCAAGTCCTTAAATAGCAAAATCAAAATTCTTTTACTCACATCTTTGGGGGAAAAAAATGTCAAGTGTTTGAAGGTGAGTTCCATATACACATGGATCTGTATCATCTTTGTTTCATATGAACTAAAGCAGGACCAACATTTGGTCCCATTTACTTGACTTCTGTTGTTTCTGGGATGGGTATGCAGTGCTGTGGGTCTAAGAGTATTCATACTCTGTGTGAGACAACGTTCTTGTTAAAATATTAATTTTCCCTTCTTCACTTACCACATTGTGTCTGTGTTATTGTGAATATTGTTGTAAATGTGGTGATTTTTCCAGGATTTTTTTCATTTTCTCTATGTCCCTTTGTTTTGAATGATTTTATTTTAATTACTATGGAAAAAGTCAGACTCTCTCAGTTCTCTCATTACTTCATGTAATTTCTCTCCACCATGTTTTTGTGTTTTCAGGTGTCTCTGTTTAACTTTGTGTTTTTAATTGCTTGGGCTCTTGCTTTGCCATATGCTCAGTTTCGCCCATTGGCATCAAGTATCTGCACTGTTTGGACATGTGTGATTATTGTCTGCAAAATGTTGTACCAGCTCACATCTATTGATCCCAGCACTTTTTCCAGTAACTGTACACTGGTGAGTACAAATGTACATTAAAAAGTTTGACTGCTGCTTTCTTCAATGAAGAAGAGCAAAAGGAAGCATATCAAGTATTGAAAATCACAGTTCTCCTGTTATATTATTGTTGATTATCATTCCAGTTCCAAGCAGCCTTAAACAGGTTTTTTATAAACCACTGCATTTTCTTTTCAGCCTAGAGAAAATGAAACAAAGGTTGATTTAGAAGAACTCAAAACGTCGGTCCTCTACAGTGGTCCAGTTGATCCTGCAGAATGGGTTGGATTGAGAAAGTCTTATCCCCTACTTTTATACTTAAGGGTAACTTCTTTAATAATCTGTATTGAGATATTTTCTTATTTGTCTTTGAAATATATCATCTGCCACACACACACACAATTAATGAAAGCCACTGACATTAGGGAATTACAGGCTGGAAGAAACAGCAGAGACATGTTTCTGTTACATAGGACATTTCCAGATGGGGTTCAGTACCAATTAAGATAATCTGCATGTAGAAGTTATGGCTTTCTGACTCTACTGTCTGCTAAATGCACTCCAAGAAATGTAATATTCAAGAGCTCAAAGTAATGAAGAGGTGCATAGCTTTCAGTTACTGAAGGACTGATGGGTCTAATTGGAGTAATTGCCTCAAGTAACAGTGTATGCTATGAGCTGTTAATTTTTTTAAGTGCTTATTCCTTATAGCCACAGTTTAGAAACTGTAATGAGTAAAGGTAATAATTCATTCAGACAGTAGATATTTTTTTTCTTTTTCTCTTTAGCTAATGCATAAGAGCAGTATTTTATTATTCCTATCTTGATTAAAAAACACTGCAATAAAAATGTATCGTTTCCCAGGGGAAACTTTGCCTGCCACTTCTTGATTTAAGGAATCTCCAAAGTCTTGTATACACAATTTAAAGTAGTCAGAAATCTGTTGACTGAACAACAGGCTTTGGTCTAACAGTGGATTTATTCCTCATTTCTTCCCCGAGACAGGGAATTTTGTTTGAATCACAGAATCATACAATGGCTTAGGTTGGAAGGGACCTCAAAGCCCACTCAGTCCCAACCCCTGCCGTGGGCAGGGCTGCCCCCCTACTAGCTCAGCTGCCCAGGGCCCCATCCAACCTGTCCTTGAGTGCCTCCAGGGATGGGGCACCACAGATTCTCAGGCCAGCTGTGCCAGTGTCTCACTGCCCTCTGAGTGAAGAATTTCTTCCTAACATCTAACCTAAACCACCCCTCTTTCAGTGTAAATCCATTCCCCCTTGTCCTTTCACTATCTACCTGCATAAAAAGTCTGTCTGCCTCCTGCTTGTAAGCTCCTTCCAAGTACTGGAAGGCCACAATGAGGTCTCCATGCAGCCTTCTCTTCCCCAAGCTAAACAATCCCAACTCTCTCAACTTTTCATCATAGGACAGGTGCTCCAGCCCTCTGATCATCTTTGTGGCCCTCCTCTGGACCCGCTCCACATCTCCATGTCCTTCTTGAGCTGGGGGCCCCAGGCCTGGCTGCAGTGCTCCAGGTGAGGCCTCACAAGGGCAGAGTAGAGAGGGACAATGCCCTCCCTCTCCCTGCTGGCCACCCTTCTTTTGATGCAGCCCAGGATACTGCTGGCCTTCTGGTCTATAAGAGCACACTGCTGGCTAATGTCCAGCTTTTCATCCACCAGAACCCCCAAGTTTTTCTCCACAGGGCTGCTCTCAGTGAATTTTTCCAGTCCGTACTCATATCTGGGATTGCCTTGAGCCAAGTGCAGTCAGTGTAGTAGGTTTCTCTGTCCTCGCTAGATGCCCTTTGCAGCGCTTCTTCCTCTCACTCCCTTAGCCATGCACTTCCATCAGTTAAGAGTATATCTGGGGAAGATCAGTGGCTGACACAAGAATTCTGCATGGAGAGTGAAGTTGCGAAGTGGCTTGATGCTAGGAGCTTTACATCTATAAGTAGATAATGCTTTGTGATTACACGCTATTCTAGAAAGGTTTTCAATGTCTTAGCAAGAAAAATATATCTTCTGTGTAGAGAAATTCAGTCCAGGGCTAGACCTGAATTCCTCAATTTTCAAGTCTCACTGTGTTTCTGATATGCTCCCTTAATAATAAACATTCAAGAGGTCTGTGTTGAAGTGAGAAACCTATCTATTGTGGATTGTGTATACCTATCCCCAAGAGCAAGAAGCCCAGGGAAGGCAAACAGAAATAAACTCTTGTTAAAAATAAACAAACAAACAAATAAATTGAAAGTATCAGTGGCACCTGTCCTAGGACAGTTGTGTCCCAAATATTTCTCTAAGAATACATATCCAGAGATTGCCTCTTCAACTTTATTTGTGTTATCCTTGAGAGGCTTTCTCTGGATTTTAAGCAACTTTTAAAGCTGGTTAATATTTCTTTTACATTAAGCACAAGGCACGTTTCCCTAAGTAAGACAGAAAACTCATCTTGGAGCAGCTGAAGACTTAATTCTATTCAATCTGGTACTGGAACAGAAGGAGCTCTGCCTGAATGAAGACTGACAGCTAAACCAATTGCTCATTTGAAGGAGTATCCATGATGTATTTGCGGTAGTGAAGGTCCCTGTGGTTTTAGAAAGCTAGTGCTTGCCATCTGAACTGCTGCAACTGAATTTGTGGATGCTTGCATCTCCTCCTTCATAGAAGCTACGAAATATGAGGGGGAAAATGGATAGGTCAGTGCATTCTCACTTCTTCTCTGCAACTAGTGTTCATTATAGTATTTTTTTAATGAAGGGCTTATCTTCTGCATCTCAGTACAAAATCCAGCAAGTGATAGGAACCTCACTTTGTTACAATGTCAGTAGCTAAGAATAAGTTCCAGTGCATCTTGGAGTGCAAAAGCTCTCAATGGTAATATCCGTTTTAGTATTCATTGATTTATGATTATCAGAAAGTTTTATAACTTCTTGTGGTTTTGTTTTTTATTTAGTATCCTTCTGATTGTATCTCCTGTAGAATAACTTACTGATGCTGGCTATTCTGGCTTTTGAAGTTACAATTTACCGTCATCAAGAGTACTACAGATGTCGAAATAACCTTACTGCACCTGTAACTAAAACTATCTTCCATGATATTACAAGAGCACATCTGGATGATGGACTGGTAAACTGTGTCAAGTATTTCATAAACTACTTCTTCTACAAGTTTGGTTTAGAGGTAAATTGTAATATATTAGTTTTTTTTTTTTTTTTTCTTAGACTGTCTTTCCAAACCTTTAGGTTGTGTTATTTTTGAATACTAGTTTGGACTGTGCTTAACAGCAGGATACTTCTTACTGATCACTCATGTCAGACCTTGCAATACTTCCTACCTTTCTGCTACTGGAGATTTTCAACTTGGTTTTATTTTCATGTCTTGTCTTCTGCTACTTGTTTTTCATTGACCTAGCTTGCCATTTCTTAACCAAACAAATGATATGACAGATCGACAAGGGATGGAACTGAGCTATACTCTCACATGAACAAATGCACAGGAAATTAGGAAATGCAGGAGCAAAAAGCAGAGGGTAGCAGGCCATTTTCTCCATTTAAAGGTTTCTGGACTTCTTTTGTCACTGGCTGCCCAAACATGTACTTCTTTTTTATACATGCTGCCGTAACTGCTAACAGTCTACAGGAGCAAGTAACAACAAAGGTTATTGCTGCTTTGTGCAGCACATTTAAGACAAAGTTCTTTTTCCAAAGACCTTTACAGTAGACAAGAAACACTCAGAACATTAGGAAAAGCAGGTATAAATGAGTGAAGTGATTTTTCTGAAGATTCATGACAAATTCTTAGTATCTGGTACATGTCTTATTTTGTAGATGTTTGACTTGCCAGCAGCAGTTTCCCAGATGGAGCTTAAGCTCAGCTAATGTACTCCTTCTAAATGCTTCACCCAGTCTGGCAGCAAAACATCAGAAATGAACCTACCTTGAAGGCAAGCTATTGCTGTACAGGCATTTAAAAAAAAATAGTAGTAACATAGCTTCATTTCTGTTTTCCCACCTCCTCTGTATGCACACAGATACATGAAATGCACTTTCAAAATTGTCTGTAGAATAAACAAAATTATTTTTTTCAAAATATTTGATGGCTATCTGCAAAAAGCAGCTACTATTTTAAAGTGTCCCAAATCTATTCATAAGAATATTCTTCATCTATGCATTAAACACTATCACTCCCTCGCTCCTGATAAAAAGAATAACATGCTTATGGCCAGTTTGAGGATTAGGAATGAATGAAGGTTAGAATTAATCAGCAAGCTGTTTCCTTCAGGACTTAAATGTAATGTAACCTCATCCTAATCTGAGGAGATAGATCAGAATAGTGAAGTATACTGAATAAGCGAGTCACTGTGAATGAAAACATGCTGCATGGCACTGAGGATCTGCTTTAAGTGGAGCCAGAGAACAGAAATGGTTTGGGATAAAGAGTCTTAAAAGGAATGGAGGACTAAACTTGCCTTACAGCAATTGGCTGGATTTGTCTATAGCCAAAAGAAGTTATATTGTCTAAATCCCTTTTCATTTTGTCTGGTTCCCACATGAGGATACACTTTAGTTGTTGTTATTCCTAATGGTTCCTTTTCTTTCTCACATCTGTAAGTGCTATCAAAATATACGGCTGTGTAATATGTGCTTTACTTGGCAACAGTTAAACATTTCACATATAGGCTACTGTGGCAGTGCTCTTTCCATTTTGTATATGTAGATGTCACGTAATGAAAACCTGTGCTGTGTTCTTGTAGATGACACTCACAGAAGAGTGCTGAAAATTTGGGCAGTTGGAGTACAGTGGGGGAGGTTGGTGCTGTAGCCTGTTGGTTGGCAAAGGGTTCCTGTGTCAGCCACAAAGTGTGTCCGAGCATACAGTTAAAATTCAGACTAGTTTATCCTTGCTAAATTGACTAGTCTTTAGGTTGCAAATGTTTATTTTTCTTTCTTTCTTTTCCAGACCTGTTTTCTTTTATCAGTGAATGTAATTGGTCAACGGATGGATTTTTATGCCATGATTCATGCCTTCTGGTTGATTGCTGTATTGTATCGACGTAGAAGAAAAGCCATTGCAGAGATCTGGCCAAAGTATTGCTGCTTTCTGGCATGCATCATTACATTCCAGTATTTCCTTTGTATTGGCATTCCACCTGCTCCTTGTAAAGGTATGGATGCTTACCTTTAATGGACAGTTGCTGCTACTTGCTTTTACAGGGAAGTGCTAGAAAAATGATAAGCATTCAATAGTATCCAAGAGAAAAGGATGAAGTAATCGTTGTAAAGTACTGATTGCATTTTTACGTGCTTCTGTCACACAGACTATCCATGGAGAACTGGTAATGCCAACTTCAACTCGAATATCATAAAGTGGTTATACTTTCCAGACTTCATTGTGAGACCAAACCCTGTCTTCCTTGTCTGTAAGTATTTTAGCACATAGTTGAAAAGTGTTTACGTGTCTTTTGCTTAAAACATCTGCACAGATGAAACCAGACTTTTATTTACTTTCCAGCAGCGAGATGTCGTATTCTGTGGGAGACTGGATACAGAGTATGGCATTTTGTGTAGCAGAAAAAATCAATGGATTAGCAATTTCTGCATCTGTTTTTCTGTATCCAATTTTTAATAAATCAGTATCAAAAATTATGGATTATTTTCCCTTTTTAATTTATTTTTTTAATAAAGATCATAAAAGATAGGAAAAAAAATCAAGTACATTAATAAATGTCAAATTGGTGTTAAATGCATTGAAAACAACAGTCTTGGATATTCAAAGAAAAGTCTGCTAACTACATTATGGTATATTGCCACCACTCCCTGCACCTCAGTTAATGACTGAATTTTTCCTTGCAACCACTGCTTTCTCCTAGATGATTTCATGTTGCTGCTGTGTGCATCCTTACAAAGGCAAACGTTCGAGGATGAAAATAAAGCTGCTGTGCGAATCATGGCTGGAGACAATGTGGAAATTTGTATGAATCTTGAAGCAGCATCTTTTAGCCAGCATAATCCTGTTCCGGACTTCATTCACTGCCGGTAAAACCTGAATCTTTAACACTTGGAAACTGCAGAGCTTCATTTTTATAATGTTCTCTAGTGTGAAAGTAGAAAGGTGAATGATATTAAGAGGGGGCAGAGCCTGAGACAGTCTATTCCAGCTGGTCTTCAAATAGCGGAGCACTCTTGTGTGACCACTTCAGAAGAGATTAGTTCAGCCCTTCTGAGTTGTGCTGGGCATAACATTAATTGAAGGTCTCTCTGAAAGTTTGATGCAGTGTTAAAAGAATATACAGAAAGAATAAAATTTGCTAGCTGCTATTTTGTCAGATTAGGTGTTTGTTTTGAAATGCATGTTACCAGCAGATGTGTGAGTGTGAAATGAATAACAAAATTTGAAATACTGTCTAGCAAAAATCTCCCTGTTGCTGATATGCTTGCAGTTGTGGTCCCAGAGAAGTTTTGTCACTAAAATTCGTTCTCAAGATCAGTAAGATAACACTGCTGTTTCTGTTAGAAATGATTGCCAAATGTATTTTGAAATAGCTTTAAAGAGGAGACAATGGAAATACATTCAGTTGATTCAACTTGTCCAAGAGATTTATAGCCGCTTCTGAGCGTAGGGTGAAGATCTCTTCCCCTCAGTCTACATAGCAAACCCCATGCTCTAGACCCACTGACATAAATAGAGCAAGAAATCATAACCTCTTTTCAAAATATGCCATCAAGTGGAGATGCTTTCCAAGAGACATCTGCCAAATAGGACTTGGTCATAACCTCCTTTCAAAATACTCCATTGAGTTGGGATATTTTCCAAGACACATCTGCCAAACAGGGCTTGGTTGAGAGGAAAGAGTAGAGGGACTGGCTGAATTTTTCTTATTGCCACTGTAGTGTTGTACACGTTAAAAAAGATAATTCAGCAATTGCATCAGGCACTCTGGTATGCTTAATCACCTTGGTCACTGGCAAAGAAGTTCACTGATGGTGTGGCTGCTGGCAGAAAGAAGAGATCTTATTTTCCCATCTTACCCTAGACAAAAAAACTTGTGAAAAAACTTCACTAACAATGAGACTATATTTGAAAACTAGCTTCAGAAAGGAAACAGAGGCAAGAAAATTACTGCTTTTTAAACAGTCTCCTTTGGCATCTTTTCAAAGTTCCCTGGAATATAGTTGGTATTTCTAGTCATCTGTAGAAGATATTCCCAAATGGCCAAGTAAGAAAAATTTGAAGCACAAAGGATATTCTTTGAAGATTTTGGATGGGAATCAAAGTCAGGTTTATAATGGAAAGCAAAGTCCAAGCTGAACTGGCCTGCTGCCTCTCCACAGTTCTTTGGGTGAAGTTTTGTCTTTTGATTCATATGCATGGTATACATCAAACTGAAGCCATTGGTGGCTTCTTATGCATTCACTTAGCATGTGCTGGGAAAACAGACCTGTATATACATTATTAATGCTGTGCAGCCATTTAATTGGGAATCTGAAACTTGTGCTTAGGAGTAAATTATATTGTTGGTGGAAGACACAAAAACAATCACAAAAACCAAACACGAGAAAATCAAATAATCACATTTGTAGTGGTGAGCTGAGCAAATAACCTGTGATTACTTTATACTTGTTCCAGCTAAATACAGAAATCTGTGTAACTGTTTCATGTGATAGTTTTATGTTTTGTGAATAAGAAATGGAATGAAAAGAACAAGGCAAAGAAGGAAACAGAACAGTGACATTTTTTCTTGTTTGAAAATTCCATCAAATGTATAGAGAACTCATTAATGACAGGAAAAGAAGAAATTCCTGTGTGTGATATCCTTTCTTGTAGATGCTGGGGCAGGTAAGCTGTAACTTTTTGTTGATGTAGTTTGAAGTGTCCGCTTCCTGAAACTGTAATGGGAACATACTTGGAGTACATGTAGATGGGTATAAGAAGACCTTCCTTTATAGTGTGAACTTCATAATAGCGCTTGTCTTCCTGCTGGAATCTTTTCTTTCGTATCCCCTTCAGTCTATTCATTACAATGCAGATTTTCCCAGACTTTAAATTGTGTTAACAGTGAACTGTTGGACTTTGATATGCAATCCTAGATGCTTAATTTACTTCAGAGAAGCACCAGAGAGTAGCTGTGCAGTCTTTTAAAGTGACTTGATTAGAGATTATAAATCTTTTAAGAGGAAGACTCTCAAGTTCTGGAGAACCCACTGAAGATATACCTCAGAAATGTATGTATCTGGTCTCTATCCAAGACAATTTGGAACATAAAGGGCTTTATCTAAAAACATTTATTTCACTTTGTTTCAGAAATTTCAGAACGGTCTAAATATTTGTAACATGGGGAACAACCTGGTTCAAAGCTTATCCAAGCAAGTGAAATGAAAAATAGCATTTATACAAAAGTCAGTGAGAAAGAACCAAACAAATAAGTGAAGACAGCGTGGTTATGAATAAATTACAAAGCTTCGAAAAATAGTTCTCAGTATTTGTTTGCTTTCTAAGAAGCCTGGTGTACAGTTACTGCTAAGGAAAATTGCACTTGCAAACTGGAGGACCCTTTTGGTGTGTTTGTTCCCTCAAGAAGATGGCAGTTGGTCACTGTTCTACTAGGCATGGCTAAAAAATTTTTAACTGCAACATAAACAGTTGCAAGAAAAGGTCAAATTTCAAAATGCTTAATTTTCTTATTCCTGGAGAAATAATTGAGCACAACAATAAATACAGTCTATGGAAGAGATTTCCTGAAATTTTCTTGTCTTTCCACCCCCAGATTTCTCAGGGGATATATGTTTAATCTCAAGGGATAGTACAACTGGAGGGCTATGAAATGGAAATAAAAATGAAGGATAGTAGTAGGAGCTTTTAAAATGAAACAGAATTTAAAGCAACTTCATTGAGGATAATCCTTTCCCACAGTCTCTAATGCCAGAAAATTCTCTTTTCATTTCCCAAGCAGTTTTCTGATGTTCTCCTAGACATTGACAGGGAAATAATTTGGGATTGTAATTTACTTTTAGCCTCCTGAGACCAGAAATAGTACTAACAGTCAGTCATTGAACTGTCCCCCTTGGGAACCATCATCAGGTGAGTCAGAAGAAGTCTCTCGAAGGCAGCTGTAATGCCTTTTCTTGGAACTAGAGTACTAACTTGAGTTGATGAGAGAGTATCTGCAAATCATCATTACAGGCTTCCCATCATATTTGTATAAAGCAAATAAACATTTTGTTGCTTATAAAATGGCCTTAAATAACACAGCTTAGGATTTGGGGATTTTTAAAGCAAATAGAATCATGAAGGAAGGACTTTACTGGTAAGAGAAAGAGAATATCAGCTCTGTGAGAAGGTTTGACAAAAACAGTAGGGACTAAGTCCCATGGGATCCATCCACAGCACTAAATTCAAAGAAGTCGGTTATAATAAGGGAACTAATTTTAGGAAGCTTCAATGTATCTATTGGAAAAGAGAGAATCACTGAACCTGACTTCTGAAGACCAAAACAGAGCTACAGAGAAAGGTTTTGGGGATGACGGCTTGGTGAGAAATCAGCAGCGTTGGGATTTGAAGGGAAACATTGTGACTTGAACTCCCACCATGTGTGAAACATGTAAGGAATCACAGGTAGGAAAGAGTGGAGGGAAGAAACTGGGGAGTAGAGGTGAAGAGGCAGCCTGCAGTGTAAACGTGTAGGAATAACATGCCTGAAGAAGATAGAGAAAGTAGTCATTAGAGGAAGGCTGTGGGAAGAGCCTTGGGGTTGTATGGAGGTGGTGAGCCACACTCAGAGCAAAACAAGTGACTGTTAAGGGAAGGCAATGATACGGCATAACACAGCTTCTCCAGAAAGAAGCATCACTGAGCCATATCAGTGCAGTAGCACAATATTGTTTCATAAGTCCTTTCCCTAAACTTTAGCGTTCCTTCCCTAAACTTCAAAGTGCTGACCTTAGGACAAAGACCTTTCCTCAAAGGGATTATCAGCTGCAGCATCAATGCCTTGGGATGCTTGCAGGCGGATATCTGGACACCAGGCTTGCCACAGCCAAACGTGTCATTGAGCTCACTAGGAACCCAGCTACACCTAGAGCACTTTTTTTGCAAGAGGCTGGATTGCACTGCAGTTAAAAAATAATCCCTGTGGAAATAAAATACTGAAGTGATCATGATAAGGCTAATAAAGCTTTATTAAATAACATAGGTCATTGGATAGAGACAGCCATCTGAGGCTACAGTAGATTGGGTAGATGGATGGAAGAACTTCAGATTTTGTCTTCCTCTTTTTGAACAAGATGATGTAGTCTTCTAGAGTATCAGTGGATCTGCTAGTGACAGTGTTAGCCAATTAGAGTTTCTTATCTTTCATTAATCTTTCAGGTTTCTTTTGCATATTTTCTCATTTAGAAGTTACTGCACTACCAAAAGCCATGCTTTGATGCTCTTGGTACAGTGGTGTAGTGGCTAATCTTCCTCTGAAGTGTGGCTGTATTCTTGGCCTCCAGCTACACATACCCACCATTACTGTTGTTTGGCCCTTGCATTCATCACACCAGCAGTGACTTGGTTCATAGGCTGTAATGGTCAGAAAAATAGCCCTTCTCTCCCAGAATAGATAGGCTTTCACAAATTTGCTTCTTTAAATTAATTTTTAGAGCCAGAGCCAAAGACAGGCTAGTAGTGCACAGCTGAGGGAATGAAGGGGAGTGGGACTGTATCCTTGGGCAGAAGCCGGCTCTCAGGTTTCCTAGTTGTATTGTCAAATACCCCACCCTGAGGATGACCTGTCTTCTCTGAGGTTGGATGTGGAATTAATGACCACTTAAAAGGTGAGGTTTGGAAGGTTTACATGGCATTAAACTAATTATCTGTGTGGTCTGCAATGAAAGTATAAAATTATGGTATATATTATCCAAGACTAAGCTTTTTTTGCTGTCTATTAAAAAGTTTTCAGAAAAGATGTATACCCCATGGCTTGTCTCTCTGCGTTTGTGTAAGGTCGTCTTAGCTTTTTTGAGGTGATCTTGTGCTTTAGTCTTTCACTGTTACTTTATAACCTCCAGAGCAAAGAAATGAAACTCTTAAATTCCTAGTGTTTTGGTCCCCACGACTTATCTTTATTCCCTCTCTTAGAGCACTTGACTCACCTATAAGATTGTAAGTAATTAAAGAAAATTAGGGAGATGTTTGGAAAAAGACAAATAAAGGAGTATGAGGGTATTACAATTGAAATAAGTGTGGTTTGGGTAATACTTCCGTGTACCTGTGATTATTCAGGTGTAGTTCTTTCCACTCTGTTCACCGTGACTTTGTGCTTCAGCCAGCACAGAGGTATCTGAGACGTTCTGTGAAATTCATTGTTTAGGTGTGCCCTGAATGACTTGCTCTGACACCATATTGTAAGATGCCAACTTGAAGGTCAAATCTTTGTAGTCATTTATGTTGTTGAGATTGCTTGTAATTGTGTATTTTCAAAAATGAGAAAGATATACACTTCTAAGAACCACATCATGCAGTTGTATTGCCTCCTACCTTTTGAGAAGCTTTTCATACCATTTTTTTTCAATGTACTGATGTTGAAAAGTATTATATTTAATGTATATTTTAAACATTAGAAAAACGTTTTTATTTGATATTTTAAATCACTGCTAATAACATAACAAATTACTAAGGTCATAGTGAAAATATGGCTAAGTTATTGTCATGCTTTTCATATTCTCTCTAGTTTCTGTAAGTTTTAATCTGAGAGCAGTATTTGCTGTTGCACTGTGACTCAACCAAATGCAATGTGAATATGGTGGAATGCTTGGATGCAGCCAACTCCAGTTGTCTTTTAAGAATCAGAATTCATATTTGTTGAAGAGTATTAAAATATTCCTGTTTAACTAACTGATTTGATCAATTTGTTTTGATCAATTCATTTCCATTTGTGGATTTTTTTGAAAGATGTTGATGCACTTTGCCAATAGCAAAGAAATACTGCAATTTCAGGAAGGTGATTCATAACCAACCAACATGTAAATGATTAATATTAAAGAAACACCAAATATCAAGTCTTTTTTTTTTTCCTGGATAAACATCAAGAGCACCATTTTGAGTGCATATTAAACTAGTGAAATTCTGTTCAACTGATGCTTGTGCATCTTTATTTACCTAATGTGTATAAATTATTTGTTAATGTTTTATCGCCCCAAACCCAGCAGCGTTTCTAAAGCCATGACATTTTTAGACTTCACAGGCAGCAGTCCATAAATTTCTTTAATGTCTGTGGGAAATAAACATAGAGGAGCTTTCTCATTACCTTTCATTAAATGACTCTCTGGTTAGCTTCGGCAAGCTGCATGCATATAAATGTAGGACTATAAATATATACTCCTAGAAAGTTCTGAGCCTGAGAACATCAAGCAGCAGGGGCCTTTTTATGTGGCCTCATCCACTGCAGTTAGTTCATTTACTCCTTACATGGTTTGGCTCAGGTATATGTGTACTCCCATGGTGCCTTCTCCCTGCCCGGTTTCCTGACAAATCTAGTCTCATAGCCTGGGTGAACAGACCCTGAACACGCAGTGCATCTGGAATCAAAACACCGAATGAGGGGAAACCATGAATTAGATGGTTTTGCAGTGTTTAGCTATATGTTGCATTTGGTATTGCCTTTGGCAGATGTTCTTATTTGAAAGCTCACTGAGTCAATAGTAAGTCAAGATTCTGAAGACTGAAAATAGCAAGTTGTTTCTCACTCTTTCTCATTGTGCACCGGCCTGACTTCAGATAGCTCTGTCTCGCAGCTTCCTGGCAAACATTTCAGTAAATTCTAGCACATTTACATTCTGTAGAAACTTTCTTTTTACAGCTCAAAACCTTTACAGTTGATCTCTACTGGAGAAAGATATTTTTAGCGTCTGCCTTTGAACGCAAGGCTTTAAACTAGACTGAATTCCCCAGAAGTCACTGATAAATACAGAACTGTTTGCACTGAAGTACTATAGTTGGCTTCTGATGATAGATTTGCTATAGCTTTACCCAGAGTTCTTGAAAGATGATCTCAGGTAGCTTTTAAATTGCATACACCACATTGCCAGATAGTATCACTCTGTTGTGAATCACAGAATCATAGAATGGCCTGTGTTGAAAAGGACCAGAATGATCATCTAGTTTCAACCCCCTGTCACGGGCAGGGTCGCCAACCATAAGACCAGGCTGCCGGCAGCCACATCCAGGCTGGCCTTGACTGCCTCCAGGGAAGGGCATCCACAACCTCCTTGGGCAACCTGTTCCAGTGTGTCACCACCCTGAGTGAAAAACTTCCTCCTAATATCTAACCTAAATCTCTCTTGTTTCAGTTTAAAACCAGTCCATGAAGTTAAAACAGCCATGAAGTTTGGTGAAAACTGTATTTTTCCCCTCTTGATCTCATGTAATGAGTGCCCTGACTGAGTGGAGTATCATGAACGAGTTGGAACCGAGTACATGAGCCAGACACTGATTCTGGCATTAATCCCATGCAGGTGCCCAAATGCTGACAAAAACCCTGCAGACTGTAGCCACAAGTAGCAGCCAGTAGTGCACATAGAAGAAATTTATCATTGTCCTCAGAAAATGACAATGTTTTTCCTTCTTCTTTTACTTCCAGGTCCTACTTAGATATGTATAAGGTGATAATCTTTAGTTACCTCTTCTGGTTTGTGCTTACTATAATCTTCATAACGGGAACGACGAGGATCAGCATATTCTGTATGGGCTACTTGGTTGCCTGCTTTTATTTCCTTCTCTTTGGTGGAGATCTGCTGCTGAAACCCATCAGGAGCATCCTGCGCTACTGGGACTGGCTGATTGCGTACAATGTTTTTGTGATCACCATGAAGAACATCCTCTCGGTAAGCAGCAGCTGCATTTCCTCTGAGCGCTTTTGTGGCTCCATAGGAACTGTGCACAGTACACTGAATGGCCATTAAAACTCCTTTTCAGGAGCCCAGCCTTTTGCTAGTGCAAAGCAAGCTCCATTTTATATCAGAAACTGCAAGTGCATATCCAGAGAATGCTAATGCATACATGTTATAGGAAAGTGTGCCACCCTTGTCTGGCTCTGAAAAAGCTTGAAAGCCATTTTCAAAGGATCATATTCTGGTTTCTCTGCCTAGTTAAATTGTTCCTTAGAAGTCTTGTGAAAATTTCAATGAAATGAGTAAGAAGTGCAAGATTACACCGTCAACAAATAGTGCACATTCAATTAAACTTTTTATGTAAAACCAGAATTTTCAAGTCTAGTAGTAGGTACAGTTGTGTGATGTAATGTAGTTAGTGAGGTTGACTACAACATTACAAACTGCATTCTGTTTTCCTTTAGAACTAGTGTGAGTTTCAGATGAAAACAGACATTTTATAATTAAAGGTTAAATACTTCTGCAAAGTATTAATGGTTTTCTTACATCAATTAACTCTTTAGATCAGATTTTTGCAGTGGCACTAATAGGTGATTGAGACAAAGCAGTACTTAAAACTTTATGAAAGATAAATTTAGATTTATTCCTGGCAATTGCCTTTTAGCTTTGAGCATTTGTAGTGCTGGACTGAAAAGAGCAGACATTTTTCTTTTTACATTTATATAAGTCACTGTACTGAAATAAAATTGATTTATATGTGGTTTGAATTTGCAAATGCTCTAAATGCTTACATATGTGCTTCATTTTATGCTTGGGAATTCAGTGGGGCTGTGCGTACGTTCAGCTTGTCTGTGTATGTTTTCAAGTTTAACTTGGTGATTTATAAAAGTTGCTTAGCTGTCACACTGCATCACATGACAGACATATCACTTTCTCTGCAAAAACAAAACTAAACCCACATACCTGCTATCCCGTGGATAACCAAAAGAACAAATTCTTGCATTTAAAGTGATGCGTGTGTCTGGTAAAGACCCTCTGACTAATCTCCTTTTTACTAATGAGAAGTAAAACAGCCAGTGGCAGTCTAAATATTTGCATGTGATTTAAAGAGATGCAATACTTTTCTTATCTTTATTTCTGCTATGCCTTGTTAGATGAAACTGTTCTTTTACTTTCCAGATAGGAGCATGTGGCTACATTGAGTCTTTAATTCAGAATAGTTGCTGGTTGATTCAGGCATTTAGTCTGGCTTGCACAGTTAAAGGCTACCGTATCCGTAAGTATAGCTCATTTTTCTTTGTAATTTCCTATAAACAGTGGATCACCTTCAAAATCTTCTAACATATTTAAGCTGTATCCTCTCTTGACATATTACCTTGTGCAAATGTCTTGCATGTAAGTGCAGTTAAACAAGTTTTATCATATATGGAGTTGCAAGAAAATACCAGGGAGACCTCACTGTGGCCCTCCTGTACTTGAAGGGGGCTTACAAACAGAAGGGAGACCAACTTTTTTACATGGACAGATAGGGATAGGACAAGGGGAAATGGCAGAGGGTGGTGAGGCACTGGCGCAGGCTGCCCAGAGAAGCTGTGGTGCCTCATCTCTCGAGGTGCTCACGGCCAGGTTGGATGGGGCCCTGGGCAGCTGAGCTGCTGGGGTGCAGCCCTGCCCATGGCAGGGGGTGGGCTTGGTGGGCTCTGAGGTCCCTTCCAGTCCAAATCATTCTGTGATTCTATGATCTCATAGAATCAAGGGAGATACATATACAAAGGGAACTATCAAGACCCCCACTCACATACACACATTTACCTTGCTTTAAATGTAATGTCTGGTGAAGCTGGAGCTTAACTCAATTTCCCTGTATATACCGTTGATGACATAATTGGGAGTATGGTTTCACCTTCCAAATTGAGTTCACCACTCAGCTGAAAACTCCCACTCCTCCCTTTGTTCAGCTGCTCAAAAGGTAAACCAGTTCAGCTCATTGAAATGGCAAGAGGCTAAGCCAGCATAAAAGTGGTAATTTTTTTGCAAGCACAGTGTTCTTAGGTAATTTTTTTAATGATCATTCTCAAGTTTGTGATGGTAACAGAGTGGGAATGGGTAGTATCTGTGGATGGAAGTGAGAAGGGGTGAAGGAAGAATGGGGAGCAAGACCCCAAACCCCTCAGTGAGCTATTGTTTATTGTTTATTGTCCTACATTGAAAGTATGAAAACATATGATTTTTTCAATATTTTTTAGCAGAACTTAAAACAGAACTGTTTTAACCCTGTGAGTCTGCAGCAGAGTTCTGAATTTCCATTTCAAAAATCCTTGTGTCTGACTCTAATGGATAAGAGGACATAAAGATAGGCAAAACAAAGATGCACATTCACAAGATAATTGGTGCCTGGTGGTTCGTATTATCCAAAACTTTTTGAGCAGAATCAGAAACTTAGACATGGTTTTCTGACTCCCCAGGGGATGAGCACAGCAGGCTTTGAAGCTCTTGTAGCTTGAGCTTCCTGACCCGTTAGGCTGGCTTGCTTGTAACGCCAGCTTTGAGCCGGAGTCTGTCCTTTGAGTCCTTCTCTCCCTTCTGTAGGGCAGGGGAGGCCGTTCAGTTTATAGTCTAGCTACAAAAAAACACCATTTTAATTTTTGAGTATACCCAAGAGAATTGTCTTTAGAGAATAAATAAAGAAAGAAAGGAAGAAATATCCAAAGCCAAAATCTAGAGGCAGGAGGAATGGGATTTCCTCTCTGCCTTTCTCCTCCTATCCCAAAGGAAGCAGTTTTGTGGTTTCAAATGCTTTTTCTCATCTGCAATGGAAAGAAACATTCGAGGATTGCTGTGAACTGGGTTGTGGAGAGGAAAACGAAATATATTAACTGGTAGAAGTCAATTAGAAGATTATTTTGACTAAAACAAAACACTTCATTCTCATGTTGATAATGTTCTTAATAGAAAAATGAGACGAAAAGTCATTTTGAAATTAAAAAAAACCTGAAACATGCCATTCTGAAAAGTGCTGAAATCAAATATTTCAAGCTAACCAAAAATACTTTCTTTTTTTCCAAATACTTACTAAGACAGAGTGAATCTGCTTCAAAATTCCTCACTTCTGGTGAATTCCCTGTTTTCATGTGATATCACATTGTTGGAAGGTTTCCAGCCTGCTTTAAAAGAAACTATAGCGTACATCAAACAGAAATGCATGTCAGTTTCCTGAAGAAAAATTAAGTTAAAGGACCTCAATTCAGTTCAATTTAAAAGCTTTATTTTAAACCATTTTAATGGCATTATTTAAATGATTAAACATTATAAAAAATACTTAATGCAACAGTTCTTACATTGATGATGGTTTCTATTTTCCAGCAACCAACAACGCAGACTGTAAACTACCTAGTGGAGAAGCAGGAATCATCTGGGACAGTATATGTTTTGCCTTTCTGCTGCTGCAAAGAAGAGTCTTCATGAGTTACTACTTCCTTCATGTGGTTGCAGATATAAAAGCTTCCCAGATCCTAGCATCAAGGTAACATTGAGTTAAAAAAATAAAATAAAATAATCAGCTTGAATTACTCAAAAAAGCCCTACTGTTTATAATAATTGCAACTCCAACTCTGACACAGCGCATGAGAAAATAATTAAGAATCTGATAGAAATTAAACCCACCAAACAGTATCTGATGCTTTCATAGCTTTAATTAAAAGCTGTGGAAGTCAGTGTGTGTTGCAGCAGTCTCTCAACATCAGTATGCATAGGAGCAAATGTCAACAAATGTTCTAAGCCTTGGAAAGAAAACATTCTGAGAACGGAGTCTGAGAAAATGGGCTGTAGAAATCACATCTCCAAAAAATGTCCCCTTGGGAAAAATGCAGAGAAGTAATGATGTCTGATTCAGGAAGACATGAAGTGTTGCATTGCTGAAATCCAACTATGATATGGCAAAGAAGTGTCACTTTGGGTCTGTTACTTATACTTTTCCACTATTGTCCATTCACAACCATCACTAGCACAGCCATTCTCCATTTTTGTTTGTTTGTTTGTTTTGTTTGTTTGTTTTCCTTTATCTTTTGTTTTGTAATAAGAAAGTGGATAGAAATGAAACTATTTGTAGTTTCAGTAAGATTTCTGAAGGATTACTTCGGTTAATTTTGAATTAAGTGTATTATGACATTTCTTTCCCCCCCCAAAAAAAAAACCAGATTGATTTCTGTACACATTTGAGGGCAAATTTGACTTGCATATCCTAAAAAGAGCTCTTTTTTTTAATCTTCCTTTCCATTCCTCTCCAGGAGTTTCTTTAAAAATCAGACATTTTTAGCTACATGTGCTGACCAAAATTCTCTGCTGCAAATGGGACTATCTAAAGATGTATGCCTCGGTCCCCTGCTGCCTCTCTCAGACTTTTGCTTTGGGGTGAATTTCAGTGTTAATGCCAAAGAGTACTGGATACTGTTTTTTTCTATCTTTTTTTTTCCTCCCTATGCTGTGTTCACAGTGAACATAGAACAAAGAAATATCATGAGTATCAAAATAACTCCTAAATTGGAGAGTTTGTATCCAGAAGGAAGAGCAGACTAATCTAAATTGCACTTGAATGTATTGAAAAAAAACGTTTGCTTGTTTAGTTTCTACTTCCGGCTTTGTGTCTCTTGGTGAGATGCTGAACCTATCCAGCAGCAAAAGGGAAGACATAGTGGCCTAAGCCAGAAGGTCTGTAAAGATAAATGTATTAATGACCAGGAACTACTGAGATGGTACAGGAAGAAGGGTCATATAAATACAGCAATCTTATGAACTTTTTTTAGCTAGCTGTTTGCCTTGCTAAAATCAAACCTTTTAATTTATTTGGACTATGAAGAAGGTCATATTTGGATTCAGACAGTATAGCCTGAGTCTGTCTTCTAGTAAAAGTTAATTGTGAAATAAAAAGACCTTACCCAAATAAGACTGTGGTTCAAACAACAGCAACAATTCCCCAGTGTCAGTTTTCAACAGTCTATAAGAATCCAGGAGTGATCAAGTTGCTAAGAAGAACACATCATCCTTTGTTGTACTTTACCACACTTGGGAAAAATATATATATATATTAATCTGGAAATAAGCATTATTGTGGTTATCCTGCATATTACATGGAAGAACCAAAAATCTCTCAGAAAAGATGGTTAAAAAATTAGTTAGAAGTAATCTTCTGAATCTAGGGATGTTCTTACTGAATTCTTGACAAAAAAAAAAAAAAAAAAAAAGAGAGAGAAGTCTTTAAATCTATTCTACTTCTCTGAGAAAGTTTTTGAGACTCTTCAAAAACAGACAGTTTTTGAGAACTCTTGAGTGAATAAAGAATGAGTGAATGGTAGAGACTCATGTTCTGGATATCCAAATCACTGAGTCAATTGCATTTCTAATGAAATGAAGTTAAAAGTCATATTTTTTTGGCACACCAGAAATCTGCTTAAGGGTTTGTGTCATCAGGTAGAAAGCACTGTAACTTTCAGAGGGTTAAAGTGCTGCTGAAGCTGTTCATTATGGTTCATTATGGTTCTGGATGAAGACAGAAGTCCTGAGCTGGGCTTAACTCATAACTTCTAGACGCTATGAGGCAGAGGGACAAGATGATTACAGTGAAGAAACAGCTATAACAACTATAAAGATCAGCTCCTGGAAGTGAGCAAGAAGTCCTAACTCAGCCTTGAACCTGTCCACATTCTGCATTCTTTAGGACTGGAAACTCAAATCACCCTTCAGTAGCTACTGGAGCTCTTAGAACTTTTATGCCAAGTAGGGATCACAGTGTTTGACCCCAGCTCTTGAAATAATTGACTTTAAAGGGATTAATTTTCTAGATTCATTAATTATCTCTTTCCAGCAAATGATGTGATTAGCTGTCATAAAAGAAACTTGGAAACATTTAATCTTTCCTCTCTTTTCCTTGCTTCTGCCCCCATTTCTGCTGTAGGGGTGCTGAGCTTTTCCAGGCTACAATTGTTAAGGCAGTAAAGGCAAGAATTGAAGAGGAAAAAAAATCAATGGATCAACTGAAAAGACAGTATGTATTTACATATATATATTTATAATTATACACAAGTATATACGTGCACATGTATGTGTTTTTATGTTTTTCACTGATTGTTGGTATTTATCTAGCACCTTATTTTATAGAAATTATTAGTAGGTTTTTGAAGTATGGGTTTGCAACTAAAGAACAGTTGCTCTGGGTGTTCAGAGATGTGAGGCTTTTCATCATTACTCAGTTTCAGAGTCATCTTTTCTAGAAAGACAACATATTGCGTAGGCTTAATTTTCATTTAAAAATGGACAGAATTCTAAGACAAGGGGTTGCAAGGTTGACATGAAAAATTATCATGAAATGTTCTGATGTGCCTATTGAAATGGAAACGGAATTTTGAAATGGAAACAGATATTTTGTAAAAATAGAGAGAGAAGATGTGAACATCCCTACTCATTCTGAAGGTTTTTCTAAATCTTAAAAATCTATTGATGACAAGTTAACAAGATCATTGTCTAACTGTTCCAAAGTTGAGTATCATAGCAATGTGACCACATTTAAGAGAGATTTTATGTTACTACATGGTATGCTTTGCTTTCTTCTAGAGGTCCAGCTCACTCTGTAGTTTTGGGTTGTTCTATTTTGTGTGTCATGAAAGCATGTGATGTGAGGAAATGTGAAAAAAGATCTTTCTTTTTTTCCTCTTTCTACCTTTCTTCCATTAATACCCTGCTGTTCTCTTGATTGCTCTCTCCCTCTCTCTCCTAAAAGTAGGAAGAGGGCAATGAAATGCCAGTTCCACTGTGAAACTCATGAAAAGGCACATTATTAATAATGGTAGGCTCATTATTAATTAGAAGTGCTTATTAACCCTGTCTCACTTGAAGGTGCAAGTGTAGATGGTTAAAACATGGGAGACTAAAACATAGTAGCCGGATTAGAAAAAAGCAGAAATCTGAACAGCAAAGCGCTGAATTAGGAAACCTGTATTTAAAAGCCAAATGAGTAATATCCTGGCCCTGCTGTAATTAATGACAATACTGTCATTGAGTTAAGCATTATTAGGATTTCATTCCGTATATTTGAATTCCTAGTAAAAGTTGTTGCATACCTGTTTATTCAGTTTAGCTTGTGTTTGGTTACAACTTACATAAATATACATTTTACCTTCAAAGAAAATATTTTCCTTCAGTTTAACTGTCCTGGAGATTATTTTTCTTTACGCTGTCTACTTTTTTGTTGTATCCAGCCAACATTGTTATTTAGTAATTGCAAAAAGCTTTCAAAGTCCCTCCATCACCATGCATGAAAAGCCATATCTGCCTCCTAACCAAATGTCAAAATCTCCTTCCATTTCATGACTGAAACAACAGAAGGCTGCAGGGTCCTTGCTCCCTGCTGGTTCACTTGGGGTTTCCTACCAGATGTATTGGGCTGTTGCTGATACTGTGGTGTGCTTGAATCAACCTTTTTGTAGTTGGAGACATGTGCCTTTCTCAGAAATCATTCTTTTCATTAATTCTACACAGTTCAAGATCAAGGAGATGGTACTGCTTCCATCTCCTAATTTATGTTTGTATAAAACTCACTAGTTCATATTTGCAGGATCTTCAACAATGGAAGATGCCTGTTTAAAATCATTCAGTAATGCCCACTCTTCAGTCAGTGGTTTGTCCTTAACATATAGACAGATTAATGATCAAAATGCACTCAGATATTTTTATTAAAAATAATAATTTGTTTCTAGTCCAAATTGTGTTGAAATGATTTGTTATTGTTGATTTCATTTTTCTTACTACTGCTTTTTAAAATGTGACAACTTAAAAGGCCTAAAAGACCAGATTGTGCTGTTTTCAGAGTTGCAAGAAGGAAAATTGGAGGTCTGCCTGCATCTGAACACAGCTGAATCAGTTTAAGTCTCCTGTGGTTAGATATGCAGGACACATGAGAGTATTACGGTTGGAGATGGATGTAGCACAGGTAGTGGAGGAACAGCCCCATTCCTGACCAAGTGGCAAGTTTCAGGAAAACCACTGCATTAGACAGAGGTCCTTTTTTTTCTCAGAACTTTATTTGCTGTATTGTAGCTAATTACAGCAATTCTTTCATTTTCCAATAGCTGGAAGATAGTTGAAGGGGAGTAGGTAAAACTATCATGTGGTAGCAGGCAACTCAGCTCTGACTGAGTCAGTGGGTGATCCTTCAGGCTTGGCCCTTCCAGCCAGCCCCTTCGGAGCCATTTATCTTCCTGTTTTTAAAGGCAAGATTAGTGACAGTATGTAATGGACCCTTCTAGTAGAATTGTTCATGTGTGTATGAATGAATTTTAACAGCTCTTTTTCAGAGTGTTTTTAAAGGGGTGAAGACCATAATATAATAAGGTTCTTCCTTTTGCTAGAATGGATCGCATCAAAGCCAGGCAGCAAAAATATAAAAAGGGTAAGGAGAGGATGCTAAGCATGACACAGGATTCCACAGAGGGGCCTGAAATTCGGAAAGTTTCGGAAGAGGATGATGAAGGTACCTTTACCCATTGTCATGCCATAACTGCAATTGAGCGCTAAGGACCTAATAGACAATAGAAATGTTGGGCAAGTGAGAAATCGTTCTTCAAATTGTTCATCATGGAACAAGGTTGATAGCTCTGTAACATTTTGGAGCTTAATTCAGCCAAAAAATCTGAGATCTTACATTGCAAGAAGACTTAGAGAAAACAGTCTGCTTGGAGGTTACTTTTGGTTAACTTCAGGTTGTTGGCAAAGAGCTGAGTAGCAGCAGAGGTTTGTTTTGAGCAAAATTATTGTGTATAAACCACAGTGCTACAAATAGGTGGAAAGCACATTTTTCCAGCAAGGTTTTTTGGATGCTGTGAGGCTTTTTTTCAGTTGCTGAAATATTTGTATGCTTTTTTAATGTTGTTTAAAATGTGGGAATGGATAAATGTTATCTATCTAGTCCCACACTTCCAGCACTGACTTAGGATCAACATTTACTGGATCTAAAATTTTGGCGCCTGAAATTCAGAGGGATTTAAGAGAAGTTATTATTCACTGTTATTACAGTGAAGTGCGACTGTATGTTTTAAAACACAAAACTGAACTTTTAAGCTGTTTTAGCATAGATTTCTGTTCAAACTGCTGCATAACCTGGAGTATTTGTGCTGGGTGGTCATGCTTCTAAATGACTTCTATACTGAATACATTCAGTAGATCTAACATCTGATGTGCTCATGAAATTTTGCTCTTTTGAGAGAAATGAAAAATGATTAATCAGTATAATGAACGTTTCTCATTTTGTAAAATTAATGTTTGGACGTATTTCATTTTAGGAGAAGCAGACAAAGAGAAAGCCAAGGGCAAAAAAAAGCTGTGGTGGCGGCCTTGGGTTGATCATGCTTCCAGTAGGTTTTCTCAATCATTTTACAAATATGTGGATTTAACCCTTATATCCTTGACCAGAATGAAGGCATTCCCTGACCTGTTTGTTTTATGCCTGATTTTATGATTGTGACTTGATAGAAGTCTTGTTTATTTTAGCAAATAATTTCTACTTCCAAATATTCAAATAGGAAGGTTAACCATATTTTGATATACATATTTATTTTTATGTTGGAAGCATAGCTTATGACATTTGGGGCATTTTTAGAAAGATATCAAATCAGATAAAAAATATGTGCCAAAAATTTTGGCCTCAAAAGTCTTAACTCTCCCCTACTGCAAGGAAAAATATATTTAACCATATGAATGTGAAGGTTTGCTAATGTATTCTAAGATAAGTCATAATTTTATTTTCATATGCACACATCATAGATCTTTTTTATGGTCCTTCAGTGATTCTGTGGTCAGCTGTAGAAATATGAATACCACAGTAAGGCAGCTAGACTGTTTCCACATCGGGAAGCACAGAGCTCAGCTGAGTATCTCTGATATTGTTATTTACGTATTTTTTGTGTTTATTTGAGAGCAAAACTGTGTTCAGCCTTGTGCACAAGAAATTGTTACTTTCATATCATTGTTTCATTGTGGTATTCTAATGTATTTCCATCCCAGTCCAAGTAGATAATAGAGTTCTTCCGTACACTATTCATTGGGTGAAACAGAAGAAAACTGAATAGACTACAGTCTCAAATCTGATGTCCTATTGGATCTTTGTTCAAGGAAATCAGATGTAAACTACTTAATATGTTCTGAAGATTCTAAAAATATTCAGATATCTAGCACTGATCAGAGTTAAACATAAATGTCTGTATTATGCCTCGTCATTTACTTTATCAAGAGTTACTCCTAGTAATAATTTTACACATCTGCGGACTCCCTAATTTATGTTTGTGTATTTGTTTGTATCTCCAGCATATATATTTGCCAACAGTATTTAACAGAATATTGGATACTTATTTCTATCAAGTCACAAATAAATTATGTCTCTATTTTTATTTTTCTAAAGGGCACAATGCCACTTTAGAGAGACCTATCCCTTTTCAAAAGTCTTGTGAAAACAAACTTCTTTTCCTGTAGTTTTCACTAAGAACAATAACAACAAAACAGATTAAAACTCTAGTTTGTGAGTTTTTGCTGTAGAATTCCAGTTTACAGTGATTTTGAAGGAATGGGATATGGTCTCTTGTTTATTCACCACTGGTCTTGTAGTGAGAAGAACTGCTCAGAGAGCAGCATTGACTTCGGCTTTTACTTTTTTCACCCTCATTATTTAATTTAGGTGGCAACTTATGTTTTGGTATTTAAACAGTGAGCACACTTGAAATTATTTACTGCAATAATGCAAAACCTTGTGGGAAACATCATAGACCCTGATCCTACATACAGTGATTGCCTGCCATGTGCCTTGCTTCCCCACTCATTGAAACATGGCACTTGCACTAAGTGTCTGCAAGTTTACAAACAAAATAGAATGATATTTCTCATCTATCATTCCCCATCTATCCTTTTGAAACACTGTGCTCTAACCCTGCAGCGTTCTCCAGTGGCTGTTTTTCTCAGTAAATGGAGTTGTGGCTGTATATATGCTGTTGAGGTTGCTAAAGCTCAAAGTTTTATCCCAGTTCTGATGTTTAATTTAGATTGTTATTTTCATTCTTAAACCACTTGTTTTAGTTTATTCTACATAAAGATACCTCATTTGATATTCATAGGAATAAAAATGCAGTCATGAATTTGAGTCTGAGTGGAAAAGATGAGAAAAATGTATGAGGCTTTCCTCAGTGAAACTCTCTGAGTTCTTAGTGTTTGTGGATCAGATATGGAGCCCCACAAAGATCAGCAGGAGCTAGGGCCACATGCTTAGAGGTCCTCAGCTTCTCCTGAGGTGCAGATTTGTGTCTGACCAAGTGGAAAAAATGGAGTTTGCAACTGTCCTGGGGAGTTCTTTCCCTCTGGGCACAAACAGATGCTAATGTTATGTGACTTGTCCTGCAAGACTTACCTCCTGCCTCCTCCATCTCGTTCCACAAAGCCTGCAAGTACCTTTTCTCAGTATGAGAAAGTCTCATTCTGCAGTAGGAAGAAGGGCCCTGAATCCAATCTAGCCATGAATTATTTTATTATTGCAGTTTGGACACTGTAATAATCCCTGCAGGTGACTGACATACTTCTTACTCTACTTTGATGTGTGCAAGAGTGCATTATTGCTATTCAATCATACCTCCCTCTTTAGTTGCAAAAGGGGTGTAATTGCTATATTATGGTGTACCCTTAGATATACTCTAACTGAAAAATTTTGGAGGTAGATCCTTTCTAATTTGTTTTCCGCCAGCTCAGGCCTTCCAGTTTTGGCCAGGTGCTTCTCTGAGGCTGTTTACAGCTGCACGGTGGTGTAGGTTTCTCCTAGATGCCAGACCTTATCCTGCTGATCTTTTGTGTGGACAGTTTCTGTTGCTGCTTATGAGACACTTTTTTATGGAAGAGAACTGCAGGCTACTGGTTCTTAAAATACATTTATATCCTCTGTGCACTTTAAGCAGGCTTTCTTAGAAGGCCCTGTGTGAAATGATTAATTTGTTTGACCCAAGAGATTTCCAGACTTCTAACCTCAGTTCAACAATTAGAACTGCTGAAGTCTCTGTCCCTCTTCAAGGCTTTCAGGGGTGTTACAAAGTCACAACTAGGCACATGATTTTGTCTGTGAGGGAATTTCAGATGTTAAAATTATGACCTAATGGAGATCTGGCAAATTTCACAGTGTGTGTACCCTGAGGTTTCTACTATTGTTTTGTATGACCACCTATGTACAGAGCATCTCTGTAGAATTCAAGGTATGATTGAATAGAATTAAAGCTATCGTCAGTTTTCTAGAGACCTGTAATGAGGGTTAAATACACTTCTCAATATAACTATGTATTGCTCCATATACCCAAATTGTGAGACTTTTCATCTGAGTAACAGTTCCTTTAAATATTTCAGCTTAAATGCAGAAATTATTTACCAGTCTTCACTGCTGAATGTAATGCTGTGATTTTGATTTTTCTCTTGCTCATTCTCTTATTTTTCATTTCTTTTGTTTCCCTTGTTTATTCCTATAGGCCTGTTACCATCTGAGAAATAAAAACATTGCTTCTGTTCAAGGATATAAGGCCTAGATTAGTCACTGTGCATCTTTATTGTATCAAGGTTTCAGATTCTTTCTGAATCCATGGGCAAAAAATTGAAACTCATTTGCGTTCACATTCATAGAATCCAAGCGATCAGTTCTAAACAAACCAAGGTTTTCCATTACCTCGCCAAAATGTAAAAGTCTGAAGAAAGTGTTAACTTATACCATCCCATAGTTTGAAGGATGCCTGAGCATTTTAAAGAGCTTTTCTTTATTTTTTGTCCAGTGGTACTGTTTATGTAAATTCATTCATTTATCTGCTGGGCTCTTTTTACTCCCTCAAATAACCTTCACTTCTCAACTTATTCATACTAAACTGCCATTTGTTTCTAAGAAACGTACCTTGTAACTTGATAAACGTCAAGCTATTTCCTTATGTTTTCTTCTCATTGTCTTTCCTTAGTTCTTGTGTAGTTCTCATCCATGCCCCAAAATGTCACAAACTAACATCAGATAATTTATCTGAGACCTATTCATCTCTTCTGTATTTTCATCTCTCCTGATTATGAGTTCGTAAATGACTAGTTGGCTATTTATAGGTCTTGGGGCAGTTCAGAATAGAACTTTTCAGAAAAATAAGAAAATATTTTGTTTCACTTAGTGGTCAGAAGTGGAAATTATTATTTGTTTGAGACGGACAGTGAAGAGGAAGAGGAAGAAGAGAAAAAAGAAGAGGAAGAGCCTCGAAAAAAATCTGCATTTCAGGTAATTTTGAGCGATTTCCTTGGTAGCTGACAGTTGAAAAAAACAATTTAGGTCTCTCTTAATACAGGCTGATATATTCTAGCAGCTAGTACATATTAAGTACATCTGAAAAGTATTGGAAATGAAATTTCTTGCCAATTTAAAATGCAATTTTACTTGTTTTAAGCATTGCCAATTTCCTACAACAACTATAATGAAATCATATCTTCACTCACTTCTGCCAAAGGAAAACAAAAATCAAACACAAAGCTTCCGAATCTGAGCTTTATTTTTCTGTATTGCTGTATAGACAAGCAAGGAGGCTGTCTTTCCTGCCATAGAGTGCTTTAGTGATTTTCTGGTTTTGAGTAGATGCTATCATTCCATGAAGAAATGACCCAAAAATAAACAACTTCTCATGGAAAAAAAGCGCATGCTTAAAAAAAAAAAAACATTTTAGTTGTTGGTTTTTTTTTTACTAGTGACACACTAATGCACCAGAAAAATATATCCCTGGGTTATATAGAGCCTTATAATATAAAAAGTAACCACAACACTTTTTCTCATTTCTTTTACAGGATAGTGTTAATTAACATGTTGCATTTTAAGTGATGGACTGTGTTAAGTAAGAGGATATAATGATAAAAATATAGCTGAAGTTTCCTAACTGGATTCCTATTAGTAGACTGCTTGATCTTTGTAGCATCAATTATTGAACACACTGGCTTAAATTAAGGACCTAGGTGAAAAAGTCAGTGAAACACTCATGTACATAAGATTGCTTTAATCTTTATAAAACTGAAATTTTAGCTGTTGAAGAATTTCAGAAATACTGCAAATGTTTTTGGTTCTCGACTCTAAAATCTCAAGGAAACAAGTAACTTCTTGTGGATATGCCTTTCCACACATTTACAAGCTTACTTTGCCCCAGAGCTGGTGCATTACCAAAAGCCTGGACCAAGGAAGAGCAGGCAGCTTCCTCTGTGACCAGTGACCAGTTCTGCAGTATGTTAAACATGAAGATGTTGAGTGGCTTCATGCAGGAGACGTGTTGTCTGGAAAATAATATTGTGTTTGTTTATGAAAATTTGTTCATCATTAGATCATCTATGCTTCATATGCCTTCCATCACGATGCATGTGGTCTTAATACTAGCAAAGTGAACTTAGTCTGTGGCACAGTCTGCTGAATAATTACTTTATATTCTTTTTTAGTGTAAATAGTTTACAATAGTCACCTCAAGGTGAATTATAAGATTTTATTTGTTAGATAATGCAGGTATTATAGACATCGCACATGATCTTTTTTCCATACTGGAGTCAATTGATGTAAATCCTTTCTGATTAATCTGGATATGATCATGCAATAGATATGTTCTATTAATATCTTCTTATTTTCTACTAATTGCTCTTGCTTTGTCCTCCTTTGTAGAGAGCTATTGGAAAATTTGCTTCAGCCATTTTAGCCTTGCCAAAGTCTGTCATTAAACTACCCAAAACTATTCTTCAGTATTTAATCAAAGCAGCTAAGGTACTTGACATTTTGTTAGTGCTCGATATGCGACCCATCCTGGTGTAACATATACCTCTGTCCTTGTCTGCATTTTTCCTCTAATATAAATGATGCAAAAAGTAATGGAGATCAAATCTTCATTCCTACTAAATGCAATACATTTCTTACTTTTGGAGTGATAGAGCGACAAGAAGAGCAGTCTGTCTTGCCTTAAAGTGCAGCCCTGGAGAGAAAATGCAGACCCAAATTCTTGATTTCTTCTGATACTGTTGTATAAGATGGTTACATCTGGTTGCATGCTTCTTATGGACACCTTGGTAATTGATCTCAGAAAGCTGGTAAAATGTTTATAAAAGACACATATTGTTGCACCTAGTTATTGTCTGAGAACTTTTCTGGCTTCATAGTCATAAAAGAGATTTGTACATTTTCACATCCTCCTTGAATTTGTGTGATTTCCTACCTTTGACCAGAAGTAAAAACCTAAATATACCTGTATACACCCAGCCAGCTCTTAAAATGTCCACTGTTTAACATATGTATTCATAATACCTTTATTAAACAAATACCTTTTCTTCATTCTAATCTCCTACCCTCTTCCAAATCTTCCTTTTATCTCTGATATCTTTATTCATACTGTGACTGTGGGTAGCATACACCATCTCAGCCAGCTGTTCAATTGGAGATGTTGAGAGTTTTTAATTTTCAGTGAGTAATGTGTTGTAATGTGTTGCTATTTCACTTAAGGATCACCATTCCCTCAGATCACCTTCATTGGCAAGCACCTATTACAAAGGAAAGAGGAACTGATGCCTCTGATCCCATGCATTTGCACACACTGTGCTTGTTTTGGATAAGTCAGATATATTAAAATAAATACACAGATCTTGAGAGATTTGGTAGAGGACTTTCTTATCAGCAGTAACAAAATAATTTCCTCTCCATGATCGTGCAAATGGACAAAAAAGAACAAAGTATTTTTCTCTTTATGTTCAATAAAAGTCAGATTGACAGTTTAAAAAATTGCTTTTAATATTCCAAAGCAATTTGTATATGCTAATTTTAAAAATATGTATAATCCAAATAGCCACTTATTGTTGTGTCCTGTAAGGGGCAGCTCCAGCTTCTCTGAGATACAGGTGTGTTTCTGTCACTCTGTGCATGTTTGTCTTGTGAATTAATAGAGCTATTTGATTGCAGTGCTTTATTTTCACTCTCATGCATGTAGCTGTGGGCCTCCCTGTCCTATCTGTTACAGTCTGTGTTGTTTAGAAATAGAAAATAATGCAGTGCCAATTAAAGATGATTTTCATTTTCAAATGAAAACCATAACAGGAACAAAAGAACAATTTTTGTCCCAAGTGTCTGAAAAGAAGGTTCAGTTATTTCACTTTCTGTTCTTCACATTTTAGGCTGAATGGAAAAAAATATATAAAAGAAGTGTTACTGCTTTTTTCTCTAGCCTTCCCTCACAACTTGAGCAGAACTGTTCAACAAGTTAGTTCTTGGTAACTTCTTTTTATATATTTTTTTTCATGCCTAGAGCATTAATAAATATTTTGGATCAATTCCATGCTTAATGTAATCATACAGGTCAACAGACTGTTGATCTGAGTGAGTGCTGTGAGCAGGATTTGCCCCCATTAGATCCCCTTGATATATGTAAGTATCACTGTCTCCATTTTTCAGCTGAATAAAAAAAAAACAGTAGCAGAAGAGTTCATGAGTGATTTATGTGAGGCACCAAAGGGAGCAATTCTCAAATTGAGGAGGAAATTTGAGGAATTCTTGAGTGCTGGTTTTGGGACTGTGCAGAGATAGTAAATCTACTCATTTTACACTGTGAAAAGGAAAAAAAAAAAATCACCTACATTATAACAAATGTACAAACACAAATACCTGAACTAAAAAGCTGCAGCATCTTTTGATGCTTTAGTTAGTCGATTGCAGCTCTTAAAGTTTGCATTGCTCTGCATCGTGTCTGCAAAATGATAAAGCAGACATATAAAATGAAACGACTCAGGTGAAGGAGCCCATATACACAACAGGGTATTAATTCCCAGAGTTCAGAGCATGAATTTCTGTGGGTTCTAATGAAACTTGGTTCACCCGCAAGTGTTTTAACTTTTGGTTTTATGCTAGCAAAAATAGCACATGAAAACTCAGCAGATCCACAGGAGAGGTGTTTGGTTTGGGATTCAAAATATTTGCTTACCCCTGCAGATCTGAATGCGTTTACTCAAACTGTGTAGTCCTGCTTATGGCTTATTCTATGGCTTACTCTCAGAACATGAAGAACTTTGAAATAAATGAGTTTGTTCCTTCCAGTTTGTTTATCAGGCCTGGATTACTGATCCTAAAACTGCACTACGACAGAGGCGCAAAGAAAAGAAAAGTTTTCCAAAAGAGGAGAAGCGAAGGCTTAAAGTATATGGGGATGGTATGTACGCTTCTGTGTCTTGAAAAGCATAACCATGTGTTAGCTATACTTCTGTTGTTCGTGGTAGTGAAAGGCAGCTGATTTTTAGAGGACAAATGCTCTCCATTCTAGCTAGAAATTGGAAAAGGATCTTCTGCTGTAATGTACCTTTACTGGTCTGTAGCCATTTCTTCATGAAGAAGTGCATTAACTTTAGGCTGTCTGGATGGCTCTCCCTGCCCCAGCCCATGGCAAGGCCAGTCAAGCTACATCCTTTTCCTCTATGAAATATGCTTTAGATGAGATAAAGGACAGGAGAAAGATACATGTGATTTCCATGTAAGACACAGTAAGGAGCCCAAATATTCAGGCAACCCTAAATTCACAGTGAATTCAGCAGGTATCAAAAGGAAAACATGCAGGTGTTAATAGCTTTTTACTGGCACTTTAAACATTTGTGCCTCTGAAAAAAAATGAGTTGATAAGAGATTCATATCTCTTCAATGTTTGCTCCTTTTCAAACAAGAAAAGAAAATAATTTAGAATTTTAGAGATGGGAAGAGGAGGGCCCATTCAGGCTGAATCAGATGAATTGTTCCTCCATTTGTCATCTTCACCTGTCAAAAAGCTTTACAATTTGACAGCTGTCAGTGAATCTGTAGCTGCGGTTCTGGGTTACTATGTAGCAGATGTCTTTGCTCAGCAGGCTGCATAGTAAGAAAATGATACTGGAAATTGCAAGAGAGGAGTGGTCATCTGTGAACACCTTTACCGACAGGGTAGTCCCCTAAACTGAGTCTTTAAGAAATGGAAATCTGCTTTCTCTCACAGTAGTGAGGTACGAGTCACTTCTACTTAGTAACAGGAGCACTTTCTAGCTTGAATGGGGTCTACACCTGAACTTCAGTAGACATATCCTTCGTTGTTTCACTCACTGCTTTCAACAGGAAGTACTGATGCAGACTGCGAAGACAGTGAAGAAGAGCCTGTCAAGAAGAAGTCTGATGGCCCAGGTATGAAGACAGAAAAAAAATTTCTCTGCTGTTACAGTGCAGTTGTGAATGGTGGGGTAAGCAGTATATCACAAAGACATCATTGCAGAGATCCCAGGCTAGCATAAAAGCTGGCAAAATCCATTCCGATCTGTACAGGGAGAACTAACAGCTTTCAGATTTCCTATTGCCAGATTTACAAGTCTTGAGCATAGGATCTTACTCCTGGAATATAAATTACTGCACTTATCCATTCTACATTTTAATAAATACACCTGCAGGTTCAAACATGATCACTTGTGATGCGTTTTCATTACAGACATCTTATTCCCAAGCTTAGCTTCAAATCCTGATTCCATTAGAATCATAGAATCATCAAGGCTGGAAAAGACCTCTGAGATCATCCTGTCCAACTGTCCAGCTACCACCAGTATTTCCCACTAAACCATGTCCCTCAGTACAACATCTAAACATTTTGTGAACACCTCCAGGGATGGTGACTCCACCACCTCCCTGGGCATTCAGTTGTGTGTTGCCCTCTCCATTGATTTTGAGGATCTGAAGTTTTATTATTGGCACATTGACTTTGCAATTTTTCTGTGTATTTTAGCAAAGATAAGATAATGCTTTAGCAAATAGCTCCTCTAAAACAATGAGATTTTTGCAGTCTTACCCCTTCTCATGCTTGAGGATGCTTCACATAGCAGAAGAAATGTCAGCAGCTTGCAGGATCTTGCCCATATTGACAGTTTTCCTACGATGAAGTGCAATGGATCATAACTCAAGGCTTGGCTTTCTTTCTAATTGCCGTAAAAGAAGAAAAGACACTCTCTTTGGTTCAAAAACCAATTAGAACTGTATCTCTGAGTGAGCCACACCATATAAGGATAGATGAAAATGAAATATCATTTCTTTTTCACGGAGTTTTCTGATTGTGTTTTTAAGGCTTTATTATTTGTTACTTTCTTCTGGTCACCTGTGTTAAAGCATGAAAGTGAATCACTTGAATGCATCTCAAGGGAAGCACAGTTGGTGCTAGAAAGGAGTTAGGGAAAGGAAATGAGGTTGGTAATTAATTTATTTTGGAAGTAGTCAATTTAATATGCATTAACCATTCCTAGGTAATATGTAATAAAGAAGACAGTTGAAAAAATTAGGAACTAATTGTTATGAAGCATTAGTGTCTTTATTAATCTTGGATCAAATCCTGCCTCATACTCTCAGGCAGAGAGAAACCATCTCTGCATTTGACCCTTTAAGTTAAAATAACAAGCTCTGCAGAAAATAAACATTTGTTTCCCTTTTTGAAGAGGTATAGATGCAATCGATCCCTAAAAGATTATTTTTAAAAAGTTTCAGAGAACAGCGAAGCTGACAGAACAGCATCATTAAAAATGTATATTAAATCACCTCCATCCCAGAGAGAAAAATGACCTTTTAGCTTAGACTGGAAGTGCTTGGCCAAGCGCTGTTATGAGACTATGGCACACCAGTGGTAATCAGCTGTAAAGATAATTGTTTTAACCTGAGAGCTGTGATGCTCCTGAATTCAGTAGCAGAAATTATATAATGGAGAGGAAGAGTGTGGGTTAAAAAGGCAATTGATATATTGTAGGTTTCTGTGTATGACTGCTACATTTTATTTGAAATTATTCATACTATTACAACTGGAATTCAAAGAAAATGAATGTCTCTAGAAGCAGAAAGAGCTTTACCTTTAATTTATGATGAAAAGATTTTCATAGCTTCAAGATATGTATATTAAACTATACGTGAAGAAAATTTAACTAGATAAATCATAAGATCTTCCTTATTCTAAATGATACGGAGAAGGCCTGAAAAAGCCAGAACCCTGCAAAATGTTATTGAAATAATGGTATGGCCACAAAAACTTCTCTATTCAGAGATATTGGGCTGGTTAAATGACATTGCTCAGGTAAATGGGACGCGCTGCCATTTCAGCAGCTACTTTACTGGAATGTACTACTATTGTATTGTCAGTGCATATGCTCACTCAACACTGCCTGAACACCTAGAGATACATGCATGTCACTCCATAGGAAGTCTTATATGTTATTAGCCTGGATTCTTTGTAAGGAGTGAATGTGCTCTCTACAGTGTTTTGCTTGCCATCTTGTGGTGCATGTAAGAACTGAGGTTGTTCAAATCATTGTGCTTTGCTGCTTCTGTTGGCTCCTTAGTATCTACTTCAAACATTTTGTTCCTGTATGGTGGATTATTGGCAGATTTCTGTTATCTCTTTGTCTGCTTACTCTGAAAGTTATCTATATGCCTAATGCTTTGGGATTTCGAACCTAGGAGGGGGAAGTAGCTCTGGAACATTCAGTGGATTGGAAAGAAAATTTTCAGCATTTGTGTAACACTGTGTAAAAACTGGAGCATGGTGTGTATGCTGGGGAATGAGAGAAAAATAAGTTGAAACTGCTGCTTTTTAGGTCCAGTCAATAATGTTACATGAATTGCTGAAATGAAAAATTAACTTGAGTTTGCTGCCTTGATTAAAAGAGAACTACTCTTGCTGGTATAAACTCATAAGCATTGCTCATGGGAAAGTGTACTTTTGGCAAAATAGTGCAAGAGTAATGTTTTGTAAATGCTTTATTTGATTACTGCTGATTGAACTAGTTGATCTGAGATTGCTGATGATGTGATGCAATCTATTCTAAAAAAGATAAGCTTTAGAAAGAGTAAAAATGAAGAGATGTGTTCAGGTGGTTGGAAAACCGGGAAAGATTCAAAGACTATTTAAACAGTTTGGACTTTCAAACTGAGCTAAGCAAGGTTCAATCACAGAAGTCAAGTTCCAGGCATGGAGAAAAAGCACATGCGTCAATAGTCAAGGGCTGGCAAAACAGCTATTAAGATCACTGGAACTGGGGATGTTGAACAGCTCTCAGGAGATGCCCAAATCTTTGGGTTTCACTTTTGCAGACCTGTACATAAGGTGTCCAAGATCAGGGACTACTCATATGACTAAAGATTGTGGGATCATGAAGTTATGGGATGGAAAAGGGATTCCAGATGATAAGCTTAGACACGCAGGCAGGAAAATGGCCCAGACAGCCAAAAGGCCTCCAGCCATCTTCAGAGATTCCTTACTATGACAAGTCTCGCAGCTTGGACTATTATTAGACAATAAAGGAAAATTTAAACTAATTCCAAGCAGGAATACAGCAAAAGACATTTGCATTCATTAACTTTCTTTTGCTTTCCCTCCCCCTTAGATAACATCATCAAGAGGATATTTAATATTTTGAAGTTCACTTGGGTCCTTTTCCTGGCAACACTAGACAGTTTTACAGCTTGGCTTAATTCCATCTCAAGAGAACACATCGATATCTCTACTGTGCTGAGAATCGAACGTTGCATGCTGACCAGGGAGATTAAGAAGGTAACGCCTTTGGCCTTTTTCTTCTGTTAATGCCATTACCAGCCCAGTGAAAAATTAAAGATTGTCTTTTCAGGTCAACTGTGTTAAAGAGAATAATTGTAAAAACATCACTTAAGTGCACATTTTAAAAATACACCTGGAGTCTTCTACTGCTTGCTATTTTATTAATATTTAAATAATAGTTTGCTTGATTTATTATCTGGGTGCAAAGCAAATGTCTGGAAAAATAATTATTTGAAAGGTTGATATAAGATTTGGCTGAAAGTCTCCTGTGATAAAGTCTGGTTTTGAGGAGACATGATAGATTCAAGTAGAGAGGAGCAGGCATGGCATCTTAAACAGCTCAAAAACTACCTCAGACTTCATATTTCAGCCTTTTTGTAGGTCATGTTGCCTTGGAAATGACTGACAACCTGCAAGCATAATTTTCTTCATTCACAGTGAAGATATGTGATCCCCCAAAGACTAGTGATATATTAGTAAAACCCATAATTATCAAAGATAAACACTAACAGTGTAGCTAGAAATGTATACGGATCTTCAAAATGCAAGTAGGTATTACATTGCAATAGTATAAAGCTCTCATTTTAAGCGCAGGTATTTTTACTTATGTCACTAGCTACCCAACTATTTCTGGAAACTTGGCATAGAAGTCTCATTTTTAGTTCTTTTCAGTTCTTAGAAGCTGCACACGATCTCAGACATGAATAGTTCAAAAACTTCATAAGCACATTAGTATCTCTGACCATAATATAGCCCCTTGCTGCCTACCCACAGTCAATGTCTGCTGGCATGATAAGCAGGCTGCCCATGACCCCAGGAAGTTCAAGAAGCAGGCTTTCCTGGTCAGGAGAAAATCTGTACTGTCTGTCATAAGATACAGAGCCAAGAAGAGAGGGCTGCTTCAGTGTTAAGTGTAGTTATGATTATTTTCCCCAAGATGTCTACTGTTAGATGGATAATTACTATAGAAAGAAAGAGAGAGGGAGAGAAACAGGGAAAGAGAAAGAATGAGAGAAAAGAAAGAGAGAAAGAAAGAGAAAAAAAAAGAAAGAAAAAGAAAGAAAGGAAGGAAGGAAGAAAAAAACGAACAAACAGACGTGGCATATTCAGAGTAAACCATTCTCTTCTCTAGCAATTGTCCCAGTATGTAGCAATGAATAGTCTCAAAACAGAGATTATACCTGGACCATTATGGTTAATAGTAGCAAAGAATCTATATTCTTGGAGTTTGGCTTTTTAATCAGCTTTTTACTGTTGGCTTCCAGAAGATCCCACGATAAAGCTGTACTGTGATTTCATATTGTGTGGACTTCCTCTTGTTCATTTTAAACTTACTTCCTCATCACTTTGGGGTCTCCTGTATATCAGAGTTGTATTCAGTTTACCTCTACTCTTCCTAAATCTGCATAGAATCCCCTCCTGTCATTCTCTTCTAAGTTACAAAGTCCTGTTCTCTTTAGCATCTCTTCGAATGTAATCTATCCTGTGGCACGAATCATCTTTATTGTCTTTCTTCATATTCTTTCCAGTTTTAATATTGGCCTTATTAAGACTGGATGACCTGAATTATACACACTTTTAAGGTAATGGTGAGCCACAAATTTGAACAGAAGCATGTTACATTTTCCTTTGCTAGTAAGATCTAAGAGTTGTGTTTCAGTGTTTAGTTAATATTGACTAAAGATTTTCAGGGGACTATACACTCAGATTCCAAGACCTTTGAGACTGACAAAATTAGGCATAAAGCCTGTCGTTATATAGGCTGTTTTTCCCATTACACTTCTTTGCCTTTATTAGCAAAAAATTTTCATTTGCTGTTTTTTACCAAGATTCTTAGTTTTATGAATACTTAAGTACTGCTTCAGTCAACTTCACAGCTGAACATCCTAAATATTTTCCTTTTTTCATCTGCAAATTTTATCACCTTGCTATTTTCCTCCTTACGCAGACACTAAAACTCCTTGGAGGACCAGTTGATTACCTCCCTTTGTACAGAAAAAGACTTTCTGTTTTCTCTAGTGTTTTACTGAAGGATAAGTACAAGTAATATAGTCACCTTTATTTCGTGGCTGCTTAATTTATTATAAGGGTCACTTGGGATCACTCCTGAAGCCACCAATCTTCAGATCAGTGTCAACTTCTCTGTCTCTGTCACTTAGACCATTTCAACTGTTGTTTCCTGCAGAGCTCTTTGGTGAGCACAATCCAGTCAGTGTTTTTTTCTCAATCTGATATTTTATAAAATAATCACTCCAGCCATTCCATGATTTTCAAGTTATTCTATTGACAATGTCAGTGACTTTTTCTGCAATGAAGAGAAATGCAAAAAAAAAAATGTTATTTTTTTTGTCCAATTGCCAGTCCAGTTGCACCTCTTTATGCCTTGATCACCTGTTGATAGCCTGGTTTTATGGTAGATGATTCTTATGATATTATTGGAAATATTTTTTATTAGATTATTTTTGATGTTAGGTAGTTATTCCTCAGCATCTTCTTTTGGTCTAATTTCCTGAAGTTTTACATTTAAGTGTACAAAGTTGAAATTGAATCCTCGCTTCATCAGTTGTGGGGCACTTTTACTGTCCTAGCACTTGTCATTTATCACAGACCCGAAATAAGGTTAGTACGTTGTACGTGCTGTAATTTCAAAGGCAGGTTGTCATAATGACACAAAGATTTATTACTGCAGAAACAGCAAAGTGTGTACACAAGTTAGCCTTATTAAAAAATTAGATTCAGGTTTTGTTTTTAATTTTTTTCTGATGCAACTTCAGATTATGAAAATTTTCAATATGAGACAGTGTCAAGGTCCAGAGTTGAGGTACTAATAACTAATATTAAAGGAAATATGACCTTTAGAGTAGTTTTATTATCTTAATTGCAAAAAGTCCTTGCATAAGGCTTCATTATATGTCAAGACAATGACTGTTCAGGAGTAACAATCTTTTCTTTCAATGTATCTTCTGGTCTGTGCAACTACTAGTGGATTGAGTTTGATGTGTTTCTGTCAGAAAAAAAAAAAAAAAGGCTATAAAATTGTCAGTTTTATTCTTATTGCAAGTCTTAGCATTCTAACATTATGGCAGTACCACAGCCAGAAAGACTGGATACTTTGCCCAGCTTTGGGTTGACAGTTAATAAAACCACCCTTTCGTGATCTTGAAATCATGTAAAAGGAGTAAATAGCTTCCATCTTCAATGTGATTTTCCCAGTTTTTCAAATGTATCCATACTTCATGAGCAAATTCGTATTTTGGGACACAAATGAAGGTCTAGATCAATTTACACAGGATGTGTTTCATTTTTTTCTGTTTTAAAAATTTGCTACTGGCTGCTAATAAGATCTATGATTGTTCTTGGATTCAGTGAAGCTGTCTAAATGATCTGTCTCAAATTTGCTGAAGCCTTATGTATAGGTTTCAACCCATACCTCATTTTCACACTAAATGATCTGTACTGCACCTAACTGGGATTTTTGGACATTCTTTGATGAATATACCTCCCCTTGCTGTGTACTTCTACTTCTTCTCTCTTTCACAGGGAAACGTTCCTACCCGGGAGAGCATCCATATGTATTACCAGAACCATATGATGAAACTTTCTAAGGAGTCAGGACTGGACTCAATTGATAAAAATCCTGGGCAAGCTTCTGGTTTGCAAACATCTGAAAGAATGGATAGTTTAGATTCAGCAGCTTCTCGAGACAGTATCTCCAGGTATTCAACTAATTCTGTTTTTTGAAAAATTGGGGGATTGTGCAATAGATGTACTTTTAGATAACATTTTAGTATCGTGAGCTTTCCAATCAATGTTGAACACTTCTTTTGATTGATCCGTGCCATGTGAATAATGAAATTTCTTCTGTTTGTTACTGCTCCTTTACACTGGTGCACTCAATTGTAAGCCGATGACTTAAGTCCTTTTCCACTGCACCACTGCTTTCTGTGGTTTTTACACTCACCACTCCCATAGAATTAGGAGTCACTGACAGGTCTTCTGTCTTGTCAAAAGTAATGGAAAATAAGAGACTGCTGAGTATGATTATGGAATATTGTGTTAGGAATTCAGGCCTGGATTTTGGGGCCTGAATTATGAATATTTTGCTTTTGGAAAATAGATTATTTTCTGTTACGCACAAGGTAAAAAAAAAAAAAAAAAAGGCTTTGACTTGAGAGAGCTTTGAGGTTTGAGGGAACAAAATCCTTTTCTCACACCCACAGACCATCTGGGGAGTCTGATTTCCTAACTATTATGACTGCAGTCCAGCAGAGCAACACAGTTTGTGCATCAAACAAACATACTTGTTTATGAAAGCCACCTTCCTCATTCTTTTCTGAAGATGGATTCTGTCAAGTCCCTTTCCAAAACTACTGAGTGCTCCTGCTGCTCCACACACACAGAGGCACACATGTTAATTTCCTTCCCTTACAGGGGCAGCATGTTCTCACTGTGTCCCTGGTGTTCTTGACTCTTAAGAGACCGCAGAAATTGTGCAACAGCATCTTGAGGGGTAGAAAGGAAAGCTTTGGAAATGAAGCCATTTCATAACCCATTGCATTCTGCTCTGTCCTGTCCTTCTCTGAAGTGTAGCAGTGTCACATTTTCTTTGATGTACCCAACAAATTCAGTAGCTTCTGTGTACAGTAATGTATGCTCAGCTTTCACTAATGACATATGGGTACATGCTAGCAGACTAAAAATAATGAGGGCTTACGTTCCTTTCTGATGTTATTGAAAAGTAAGTGTAAGAGAGTGCCTGTGAGTACTGTGCTTCAACAAAATATTCACAAATTGCTCCCCACGGTACACACTGGCCTTTGAGAGGTTCACTCCAGTTAAAGCATCAAATCCTAGCAAATCTTTTTTGGTGGCTAGCTACCCAACCAAGCAACACCTTTGTGTTTTGTCTCAAAGTTTTATTGGAGTCAGATTACATGAGAAAAATGTAAAGCCAAATTCTATTACCAGCTCACTTGGAGTCAGTTGGATATCTGGAGGGCAGAATTTAACTCCATGAAGTTCAGTCTCAATTAAGTAAGGAATACTAATAGCAGTCCTGCTTTCACTAAATAGGTTTTGGTTACACTGTTTTCTATAGGTAGAAGAAGCTAATGTTACAGTATAGCAGTGTTAGCAAGAAATTTAACTAGAAGTGAAGGGAACCCAATTCCAAAATAAATCATAATTAAGAAAGACAAATCTTGCTATTTTTATGTGTAAATTCAATGAAATGGTATCCAGTGTTGAGATCCAGTTCCTTTTTTTTTTTTTTCAGTTTATTTGTCACCATGCTTTGAGCATGCTTCCAAATTTCAAACTCAGAGAATTCAGTGATTTTGTGGAGCTGCTATGCAACAGGAGAAGTTAAAGCAAATATAGCAAATGTTTGCAAACGTGTTGCTGTCATTTCTGTTTTCCCAGGAGATGTCACAGGAACTATTAACACAGGAATACCTAAAGCAGTGTTGTGACTGATTTCTCTTATCTTGAATTCTCTTTCTGGTTATATTCTTGCACTGTCAGTATTTGCAAATTGTCCACATCTGCTATAATATTAATGACCAGTAATTAGAGGAAGCAAAAAATGGGTCTGTTGATTAAGTGATTGTGCCATCTGTTTGTTAGAGCACCTTTGCATGTTCCTTCCTGGAATTACAAGAGAGTGTATGAGCTTGTTTAGAAATGTGAAGTGTTTTAAACTTCATATAAGTTTATCAAGTGAATTATTTTTTTGAATTGCCCAAACAATAGAAGAGGACATTTTGCATTTCAAAGTAATAATTTCCACTAAAGCATCCCTGTGATCATTGATCTAGGATTGCAGTGGAAAACCATTAGGAAGAGGTAGAGGGTTTCTAGCCACTATTCTGATTATCCATTGGTGGCCCTCCACAAGATTCTGCTGTAGATATTAGATGTATAAGTAAGATGGGCAAGTTTGGAAATAAAACTTGACTTCAGAAGCAGAGAAGCTATTCTATTATAATAATACATATTCTTTATGACCAGAATTGCTGTGGGTATGCCTTCAGTGCTCTGAACAGTGAGTTCGAAAGGGTAATTCACAGGGATAATAATTCACCTGATCAGTTGCAGGAGCTGTAAATTTCTTGTGAAGTTCAAAGCTTATTCTTCTAAGTCTTATTCAGGGATGTTGTTCCTATACTACATATATCTCTAAAAGGCGTTTTGCACATTATCCTTTGTGGGATTTTCTCTTAAACTAAGGGGCACTTAGCTCTTATTTATCCACAGTCCTTTTACTGTATACTAGCTGGAGATTTGGCAAAGTATTCGTAATGGGATTGTTTGCTTTCTCTTTATGTATAAATATTCTCATGTGTTCTAAAGGCAAAGCGCAATGCTCATATAGGACAGGAGAAGAAGATACTGATACTATTTCTTAAAAAGCTCTGATGAGCACCAACAGAAGAGACTGAGAGCTAGCATGGTAGAGCCTTGACTGACGAGCTGCTTCTTAGATTAAATAGCTTGTAGATTTCATGATCTACAGTTATGAAATAGAAGGCAGAGGCAGAGCCAAGGACAGATTTCAGGACATCCAGAGTTCTATACTTGGCTCAGTTTGTATTCATTTCTATTCCTTCACAAATAACTTCTGCATTTGTCAGCTCTGGCTGTGTGTAGGCCCTTACAGGGGCTAAAGGTGAGACCCCCTTTCCCTCTTGTACAGGTGTGGTTGGGGTGTTATCAGACCCCATTTTTTGTCTGTGCTTCCCTCACCACGTGAGAAAGAAGGGCATGGAGGAGAGAGTACTGGAGAAGTTTGCCTTGGGAGGCAGGAGAAGCTATGACAGGAGAGTGTCATTTTGTGTCTGGACCTAGGCCTGACTTAGGAGCATGTGTGATAAGAAATGTTTGGGTCCTTTGCTGGCAGGTGTAGGAAGTATATTAGCTTATAAAGGTAATGCCAGTCAGTAACTATCATAGAATAAGAAAGAAAAAAATTATAGGTACATCTCTTAAATACTAAACTCTCTGGAAAGGATAAATTTGTTTAACAGAAGGGAAGTCATAAAGTAAATTTCCCACTCATACAGGATAAAAACATCTCTGCTATATATATCCCCTTTTGAAATTGATACCTGATAAACTTTATATAAAATGCTTAAGCTTAGTCAGGGCTTTTAATGAACCTTCAATTTTAAATTCCTATTTGTTAAAAGATTTCAAGAAGCTAAGAATTTTCAAGGTCTCTGATTTAATGAATTTGAAAAGTCACTCAGGAAGATCGCTCTCTACAACTACCTGAAGGGAGGCTGTGGCAAGGTGGGGATTGGCCTCTTCTCCCATGTAAGCAGTGATAGGACTGGAGGGAATGGCCTCAAGTTGCACCAGGGGAGATTCAGGTTGGATGTTAGGAAAAACTTCTTCTCTGAAAGATTGGTCAGTCACTGGAACAGGTTGCTCAGGGAAGTGATGGAGTCATTGACCCTGGAGGTGTACAAGAAATGTTTAGATGTTCTACTGAGGGACCTGGTTTAGTGGGAAATATTGGTGATAGGTGGATGGTTGGACTGGATGATCCTGGAGGTCTTTTCCAACCTTGGTGATTCTGTGATTCTAAGATATGCTTGGATTAAATTTATGTGATTGTCAATCACTATGACAATGTCAGCTCTCCCAAATGTAAATCAGTTCATTTAACTGGAGTTCTCATTTTGTCCATGTCTGGAAGCATGCTCCTGAAGATGTTTATACAGAGTATACATATTGTGCTACAGGCGTCATCTCAGACGCACCTCCAGATAGTCAAAGTTCTAGAGCAGCTGCTCAGTCGATATTTCATCTGATTATTTTCTCCTCCATTTAAAACAGCTACCTGAGCCAAATTTTTGAGAGGACTAAATCTGGGCTATTTTTTTTTCTTTGTATCAATTGACAAAAGTTTTTATTTTTCTTTTTCTGGGACCCAGGTCGAATCTCCCTTGTTATGAAGGACAGATGAAATGTGTTCCATTGAAAGGATATGATTGGGTACTAGCCGCTTTGATTTCAATAGCTGCTCTGCTTCAGGTGCTTGGAAAGTTCCAGATGGACTATGCTTGCTTTTAAAATACTTAGGAAGAGGTGTTGCTTTTTAAAATAATAAACTCAACCTTTGAGATGTAAAATGACATGTGGATAATACTGTAGCACACAGGCATAAGGTCAGTCTACAAAAGTAAATTATGTACCTCCTGCCATCTTCCTATACTCTAGCACCAAAACATTATTGATTGTACAACCTGGTGGCAGCACTTATGTGCATATATAATAGAAAGTTCCTAATGACTTTCATTCTTCTGAATCAGGCTTCCAGTATGTATCTCCCATTCCCATATAAGCTGACCCATCGAAACCCTGTGCTATGCATACAGCCCTGCAGGTTTCATCTGGAGGATACTTGTGTGCATTTGTGTGCACAACACATAATAAAGTGGTTTGTAAAGGGTCTCAGCTAAATGAAATGACAGGACAGGCATGCCTCTGCCATTAGTCTTGACTTTAATAAAAGGATTTGCAGTACTTTTGGTGTCTTTTTGGTATTTTTTATCCAGTCTAGGAGCAAAGTATTCTTTTACCTCTGTCCACTCTGTCAAAGACCATTAGTGTAGGTAGGTTTAAGAATAAGTACTTTTTCACTGTATATACTTAGCCTTTTCCTTCTCCTCTTGCTTTAGTGCAACAATGGCGAACAGTTACTTTTTGCCAGCAATTTTCTCTTTATTTCAAGCTAGCAAGACAGAAGTTACACAAAAAATGCCATTGTACTTCCCTTGTGACCTCTCTTCCCATATTTTGTGCTTTGGACACATTCAGTGTTTTCCAGGGAAGCAAATCCCCAACTGCTGTTGCTCAGGTGCACAGATGGAACCAAAAGAAAGATGAAAAGTATAATGTAAATCCTACTCTTTGGGATCCTTTCTTCTCTCATTAGTTCTGACATTCACACAGGTGACTGCGTGTGTTAAAACACCAGGTCACTCAACTTACGTCATAGACATCTGTGTATTTCAAAGATTTTTACAGGAGAAATAATGATTTTACCTACCATATGTCATTAATGTGTATGCTTCTTTCCTATTGCTATGTTATATGCTTGTATTTAAACATGTACTTTCTTCCTCATAACTCATCCCTTTCTTCTTTCCTCTAGTAACACATAAATGCTCTATGTATGGTGTGTGTCTCCGGTGTCCCATTGTATTTGATAAATGAAAGGAGATAAGGGTTTATCATATCCTTTCAGGATGTACATGTTTCTGATTTTAAAACAGCTTTTAAGTTGTGTTTGAAATAAATGAGATCTTCTGGAAAGAATCATCATGGCTTACTACTAAATATCAAAATGAAAGCCATCCCATGCAGAGCAGGTTATATTTGGCATGCATCTCCTGGCTAAGTAACATATCCGGTTTGGCTCTTCGGTTTGGAAAGAGGATTAGCCAATATCTGACAGCTATTTTTCTATTTGTGGAATATAAGCTTATTATGTTTTAAGAGCTCTTTTAAGGAAATTGGCTTGTACCTATGTAAAAAAGTTCAGCATAGCATATCATTCATAAAAGAGAATTTGTACAGAGAAAGTCACTTCCCAAAACATTTGGGGGGAGTTTGGAAATTCTAGGGGAGAAATGGAGAAAATAAATGTGGTAGGATGTTTATACATAAGTAAGTGCACCCAGAAACCATGTATTACGTCGTGTTGGTTTCATGTCTCTTTGAACGGTGAATATATGGGTGTTAGCCTTCTATAGCTCCTATATGAATATGACCATTTACATGATGACTATACAAATCCTTATCTTCTCTCTGAACTCTTTGTCTCTGTGTCTGTTTTGCTGCATGGCGAGCACATTCATTTACTGAACTGTGTATAGTAATATCATTTGTATTTAACACTGTCTTTATAACTGTTTGCGCTGCTAGCTGCTACACTGAAGCAACCATGCTGTTCTCAAGGCAGTCAACCCTTGATGATTTAGATGGACCAGACACTGTTCCTAAAACAAGTGAGCGCGCTCGACCTAGGCTTCGTAAAATGCAGAGCATGGATATGTCCTCCTCATCAGCTGACAGTGGCAGTATAGTGTCAAGGTGCTTAACTCATGCATGCTTCATTCACTCCTTTACCCATACCATTATACTTATTGCAGTGTATATAAATGTGCATTTGCAGATATGTGGTGTACAGAGTGGTTTGCATGGTTAATGGAAGCTTAACTGCTTTCTGTGTTGTAGCATGATTTTGAGGTTAAGACTCAGAGTCATAATCTAGGACTCCTTTGTTTCTTCACTTCTTATTCTGTGTTTTGGATTTTCATTCTCTATTCAGGTATTTTTAAAAGCCATTCCATTACATTAAAATGGCTATCCAAAAACAGGCCTCTAAATCTGTATTTATTTAGTAAAAATAGAGTCTGATTTTCAGAGGTACCGAGTTGATGGCTGTTCTTATTGAAACTGGAAGCTGGAAGTGAAGTTTCTCAGCTAATCGGTTATCCTAAATATGGGCTTAGGTGTCTAATTTTAGAAACTAAGATAGGCAAGTGTTGGCACTGTTCTTTCAGTTCCTAGTTTTCTCCCACATAGGAAATATTTTTAAATGTTTTGATTTCTTTACCATTGATTTACAGTCTGTGAGGTGTTGGAATTAATAAAAGGAAAATTGCAATGAAAAGATAGTGAATATTATTAATATCCACTGGAAGAGAACAGTTCAGAGCCACTCACTCACTTCTTAGCATGTCAAAATCAGGGATTTATATGACATTGTGAAATAAAAACAGTGTTTGAACCAGTAATATAAATATGGAATTTGAGGCATATTAGATCATTCTTTTTCAGAATTTTAAGTGCTTATAAATTTTCAGTGTTGATAAGTTTTGAAGTGAAGTGCTTTTATGTTTTTGAGCATTTTTAATCAGATTGAGTGCTAAAGGAACATCAAAACATACATCCCAATAATACTGTTAGAAATTCTTACTAAAATTTGTCTCACTTACCCACAATAAGTTTGGAAGAAGTGTAGAAGGAAAGAGATGGAACTTTATTTGGGATTTTGGCAGGAGATGATAGTGCCAACTGGCTTAGCAGTGCAGGTTTTTCTTAAAAGATGTTAATTTATGTGAAATCATGGCCTTGTTCATTTCCTCGGAGCTATGTTAAGTTTGGATTTGCTTCTATTGAGATACAAGAACATCCAGCTAACAAAAGACACTATGTTGATGCCTCTTGTCTAACCTTTGGAAAAAAAAAGAGTCATGTTCTAGGGGAGAGACGACAAAGTACTTGTGAGGAAAGAAAAGAGTAAAAGCAAGGCCAAAAAAATATGTAAAAAATGATGGTGTCCAGATTCCCATCTGGAGTCATCAAGCTGCATGAATTTACATCAGCTGCGTTGCAGAGCAGAGAGCGTTAGGAGAGAAAGTGATTATGGACTTGAAAAGCTGAAAAAGAAAATAGCCCCATATGGAAGAAAAGCAGGCAGGTAAGGTAAAAAATGAAGACTGTAAAGAAGAACATAGGGCAATCTGAAGGTAAGCAAGATACCCTTTTACTGAAACAGCTTTGTACCCTGGATTGTATTTCTCTATGTTTGCAATTTACTTGTTCTTAGAATCAGACATCATGTGAGTTTTCAGTTGGTTTTCCAGGTGTATACAGAGACCATAGGCTTGTTAAAAGCACCATGTTTAGAAGGAAAACGACAGCTTTCTATCGTTCACCACAGAGCATGCTTAAATAAATGTAATAGAAGTTCTGATTCTGATGAGAGTGTTTGAACTGCTTTCAGAAAACTGGTGTAGTTTCTCTTGATGATGACAATTTCTCCTTTCCTGGTGTGGAAAGAGAGGGAGGCACAGTGGGTTCATTGGCATGCCATTCAGAGGCAAATGGACCCAGAGGGTCCATCTGTGTAAGAAGAGAGTGTATTGTTTTCTGTTGAATGATGTGAACTTTGAGGGCCTGGGAGTGCAGTGGCATTGCTCAGCTGTCTACATAAAGGTACAATTAAGAAATGCTGTTTGGTGAAGAGCCTGATAAGATTCAACTCTCTCTCTTCATCCTGCCCCTGACAGCGAGCCTACACAGGTCACCATGCTCTATTCTCGTCAGGGGACAACAGAAACTATTGAGGAGGTAGAAGGAGATCATGAAGAGGAAGGAGCTCATTCTGCTTCAAGGCAGGATGAAGAAGAGGTGGAAGATTATAGCCTGGGTTCAGAAGGAGCTGCGTATACTCCTGACACCGATGTGCCATTGTACTCCACTGTGGATAGCAATGCAGAAGCACCACCTTCCTACAGCAAAGCTGTCAGCTTTGAACACCTTCCTTTTGGCTCCCCAGATGACTCAGCTGGAAAGAGTCTCATGATGGTGAGCCCAGATGACAGTCGGACGGACAGACTTAATGATGCAATTCTCCCTCCATTGACGCATGAGCTAACAGCTAGTGAGCTGCTTCTGAACAAGTAAGTACCTTGGAGTGGGTGCAGTTTTTGGTCCCAGTTTGTGAAGTTTTGACTTTTTTCTTTTTTTTCTCTCAACACAAGCCAATATTGTTGATACAGACCTTGTGCTAAGTTTGATTCAAAGGAAGAAGCTCATTTCCTGTGCAGTTGTTCTAATTACAGATTTCTAAAATGATTCAAATCCATGTTGGAAAAATTCTATGCTTTCTCCCCAGATACCATAGCTAATTGTTCCAATTAGCATCAGATTTCTGTACTCTAACAGTCATGGGGTCAAGAGCTTTTCTAAACATTCCTTGTGAACAGGACGGGGCTTCTCTTCTGCAGACAGCTGTGATTTCAAATAAGCTTCTTCCATGGCTATCTGGGAAAATGTTTCTCTTTTAATTATTTTGGATTACTATTAAGGAAACTCTGACCTTTGACAGAGTGTATGTTTAAGTCAGTAGGATCTGAGGGCTATGTAGAGAGACCACTCTTCTGAGTGCTTTCCTAAGGGATAAGGATGCTCCCTCTTTGCCTCTCAGGCAACATAGTGAGTAGTGCCAGCGGTCTCAGGTGGTGTCACTGTTCTTCCTCTGCTTTCTGGCCTGACTCAACCAAGCAACAGCTTCCACAAAGTTGGAGCTGGATAAGATGACCTGTAATGTCATGTCCCTTCCAACCCAAACAATTCCATGATTCTATGAAGTCAAGGACAAAATCTTAAATCACTTTTCAACCTGACAGCATCTAGAAAGAGAGGCATAGATCTGATTTTGTAGATGCAGAATCCTTTCTTCTGACTGTCCATGCTTCTTTTGGATTTCCAGCTAAATCTCCTCTTAGACCAGGGCACTCCTTAAGAAAAGCAAAGAGAACTGATTATGTGAAATGTATATAATAGTTTCTTTCTGACTTTTATGTTTATTTGAGCAGATGATTAATTAAAAAGCAACAGAAGAGCACTTCCAATTATTCTGGTATAAGTTCTGAGAGTTTAGATTCAGGCTATTTGATTATAATACTAAATTCCATCCTTTTTTTTCTCTCCAGTATGGTCACCAACAGAATGTTGTAACTTTTCAAAAGGGAAAATAGTGTCAATTTTAAAAGCAGCTGTTGTGAATTTCATTTGCACTTCTCTGCTCCTCACAGGATGTTTCATGATGATGAGCTAGAGGAATCAGAGAAATTCTATGTTGGTCAGCCTCGAGTCTTGCTTCTTATTTATGCCCTGTATAATACTCTGGTGGCCCGGTCAGAAATGGTTTGCTATTTTGTGATCATCCTTAACCACATGATCTCTGCCTCTATGATAACACTGGTGCTGCCCATCCTTATCTTCCTTTGGGCCATGCTGTCTGTCCCTCGACCAAGCAAACGTTTCTGGATGACTGCCATTGTCTACACTGAGGTAGGCTGCTGTTTTTGCAACCCTGTATGTCAGACACAGAAATGTTAAGCTGTAAGCTCTGCATGGTCTCTTTTCTGTTTCTTATGTCTAAGGTCCAGTGGCCTTTGGGCTTTTCTGTTAATTTAAATGTTTGCCAAGTCCTTAGCAATGTCTATGGCATGAGAAGGTCTTGTTTGTATTTTTCTTCACTGCTGTGGGCAACATCCTTTCTGGCATGTAAAGCAGTTATCACAAAAACATCCCGTTTACAAATAGCTACTGTATAGCTGGTAATCAAGCAACAGTATACACTGCCTGTGGCATCTCAGGTACCACTGAGCACCATCTGTTGGTAAATGCTGAATTTTGTCCTTGATGGCCTTACGACTCAAGAAATATAAACTGTTGTTCCTCTGTATTAACGAATGTTTGCTAATCATCTCACAAAACTGACAAAGCAGTCATATTTCTCTCTTAATGTTATGAGGCTGCCACACTTAGAAAACACCTAAAGTCTGTTGTGTTTCTGAACAGGTAGCCATTGTCATCAAGTACTTCTTCCAGTTTGGCTTCTTTCCTTGGAATAAATATGTGGATTACACAAAAGATAAACCTTATCATCCACCCAATATTATCGGGATAGAGAAGAAAGAGGGCTATGTGCACTATGATCTTGTTCAGCTCCTTGCTTTATTTTTCCACAGATCCATTTTAAAGGTGAGCTGATTTCATGTGATTTTTTATCTTGTATTTAATTTTTAGTCATTCGAGTTATATTTCAACACCATGAATTTGTCGTCTCCCTAGTGAACACTGTGATAAATGCCTGCAATAAACACTGTGACATAAATACAAATAAATACAGTAAGTACAAATTTGAAATGCTCTCCTTTTCTTTTTCCACTAGTGCCATGGATTGTGGGATGAAGATGAGAAAGGGGACAACTCCAGTAATAAAGGAGATACTGATGACGAGCTTTCTCTGCCAGGAGGCAGGAGAGACTCTTCTGGGTCTCTGAAGTCTGTCAATCTTGCAGCATCAGTGGAGTCCATCCATGTCCACTTCCCTGAGCAGCAGACAGCAATCAGAAGGAAGAGCTCCAGCAGTACATCACAGCTTTCTCACAGGTCCAGCTTCTCCTCACACAGATCTAAGAGAGGTAAATGTTGTGGCATCTTGGGAACTTAAAGAGCAAATGTTCATTTCCCGTAAGATCATACTGCTGAAACCTTGTGCCTTTTGCTGTGGGGAAGCCAGAAACTACTGAATACTGTTGCTCCTCAGTGAGGAAATAGGATATGAAGCAAACCTTCTTTAAGTTCAAATGAAGAGCTGTAATTTGTGATTCACTGTTTTTAAAATGACATTATCCAAAAGCTGGGAAAGGAATGTCCAGTGTGGCCCAGATCCAGAATTTCTGGTTTAGCATAATCCCTAGCTAGAGGGAATTCAAAACACATGTATTTTTCGTATTTACATTCAATGGAACTTGAAGTGAAAAAAAAAAAAAAAGGTTAAGGATGTTAAAGTGGATTACCTTTCCCATCTTGTGAAAAAGATGGGCTTGCAGTAGCCTGAATGTATAGCTCCAGTTGAGATGACCAAGTCAGACCAATCAATTTTTTGCCTTTATCACTCTTCTTCTAGAACCTGTAACTGAATGTTTTCGAGGCTTTAAAATATCAGAAATAAATTACCATAAAAATTTATTTCAAAGCATCTTTCATGTGAGAAACTTAGGTATGAGGTAGAATTCTCCATATCTCTTACTTTCTAATTTTTGCATTTAAACTTTGATTTTGAATTAGCTTCTTTCTCTTCTCTTTCCCTCCCCCTTTTTCTCAGGAAGCACCAGTACAAGAAACAGCAGTCAGAAAGGAAGCAGTGTGCTAAGCATCAAGCAAAAATCTAGGAAAGAGCTTCTTATGGAAAAGTTTCGAGAACAAATGATCAAAGCCAAGGCCTTTACAATTAAAAAGTGAGCAATGTGAGGAGTTGGGTGGGCTTGGGGAGAGGTTCCAAACAGCTGACTAATGGAGTAAAATGTTTTAAAGAGTGAAGGTTACTTCTGCTAATTCAAATGGATGAATGGATATATATACTATTCATAATATTGGGACACTTTCACTCTTAAGGCACGCCAACTGAACTTCAGACAAATGGGCAGAGGTTCAAACAGCACTGCAAGGGTGTTCATCTATCTGATGAAAGGTTAAGCACCCTATGTGAACTGGCTTGGGTGACTATGCATATTTCTACTGAACAAATGCTAATACAATGCTTTAGCAGCAAGGGACTGGTGTCTGTGAAGTTTGTGAAGGCTGTCAGAGAAGCGTAGAAGTGTATTTTTACAAGGATTACTCATATCACCTCCAGTCACTCTTTTATTCAATACAAACTACAGCATTGTTAAATCGCATTGTGGTCATTGTTGTTTTAGGACTCTGCAGGTGTATGTGCCCATCAGACAATTTTTCTACAATCTTATTCATCCAGACTACAGTGCAGTGACTGATGTGTATGTGCTGATGTTCCTCGCAGATACAGTGGACTTCATCATCATTGTCTTTGGATTTTGGGCTTTTGGGGTATGTCAAAGAGGGCATCTATGTAAATCCTTGGTTGGGAGCCTTGCAAGAATTGCTCAGTACCATGTGATTGTTCTTGCTCAACAACTCTGTTACATTTTTCTTTTCAGAAACACTCTGCAGCAGCAGATATTACCTCTTCATTATCAGAGGACCAGGTTCCAGAGGCATTTTTGGTGATGGTGCTCATTCAGTTTGGTACCATGGTGGTAGACCGAGCACTCTACCTCAAAAAGACTGTCATGGGAAAGGTCATCTTCCAGGTCATCCTTGTTTTTGGGATTCATTTCTGGATGTTCTTTATCTTGCCTGGAGTGACAGAAAGGTATAAACCCTTGTAATCATACAATATTCATTGAAAACTGATTCTTTACCAAGTTATTTGAATATGAATTTGACATAGTTATAGCTAAGCTTTGGAATCATAAACGAATTTCTTCTTGATCTCATTCCTAAACAGAATGTCAGTGTGCCTTTCCACAGCACTAGCTATGGCCAATGTAAATTTGAGGAGGAAGGAACTAGATTGTACAAGTATATAACGAAATATTCTCAACTTAGTTCAAAATCAAAGCAGGTGAGAGAAAACTGGCCTGTAACTGAGTACTCAACTGAGAGAATGTTGGCTTCTAGATCAGTTCCCTACTCCCTAGACTGTTTTACATCTTTTATGAGATAGTATCTGAGTACAAACTAAAGTATTCCTAGGAGCAGTGGTCAGAATTTTGTTCCTTTTGCCTTCTACCTGTGCCATGCCTTCCTACCTTTATGCCCTAGTTTCTCAAGATAAACCTTGCTCTTCTGGCTGCACACTGATTTAGACAACTTAGTGGAAAATGTCTCTCCCAGAGTAACCTATAACGTGGTGCTCTTTTGGAATATGTGAATTTAAATCCCTTTAGACTGATGAAGGTCTAAATACCATGTCTCTTCTGAAGAGCAGAAGTTCTCCCCTGGTTCTGCCACATGGCTCTAGAGGTGGTGTGGATATTGTCGCCTGCTGCATGAAATCTTGTATCACATCCCTGATCAGATTGACTTGAAAATCTGACATTTCTAATTGCATGGCTCAAAGCAATCTGCACTGCAGAGATGTTACTGTTCCCTCTTTAGCTCTTGGCTAACTCCACTCTAGGACTTCAAATTGCCTTACTCCATTAACAGCTCAGGGAATTTGTCTGTGTCACCTGAACACAATTCATTTTGTAAAGTTATTTCACAGGTAAAAACCAAAATGTGGGCATAACGTACACACACACACACACACACACAAAAAAAAAAAAAAAAAAAAAAAAAAAAAAGCAAAAGAAGAAGAAACAGAGGGAGAAAGAATAAGTCTGTTTTCCTCTTAAAAATGGATTGTTTTCTTTTTCCTCAGTACAGTAATAATTGCACTCCTGTTTTTAAGAGTTTGTTTTTCAAGTGGATCTCTTATCCACTGAGCACTGAAAATTGAGATGAAACTTTTGGCTTTATTTGGACACTTTAAAGAAAGAGCAATAAAATCATTTTGATATTTTGTGTGAACTCATGAAATATTTATCTCACGTTGTTAATCTCAAATCTGAATCTGAAACTCCTGTGTTCTTTATAAGTCATGCTGATTCTTAGAAGCCCATGCCAATTTTTTTAATCACGATAATTTTGTGGGATGTGATTGAAAACAGTGGGTCATGTCTGATTTACAAAGCCTGTCAATCATGCAATTCTAATATGTTATTAGGCTGCACTCAGAAGCTGGACTGCAGCAAATGCTAAGATAGTCAGGGGGGTGAAGCATATGGTGTGTGAGGAAAGGTTAAGGCAACAAGTTAATCCTGCAGAAGATGATGACTTCTCTTCACCTAACTATTAGCATTAAGATGAAGCTTAGCTGTTTTCAGAGGTGCACCTTGATAAAGCAAGAGGCCACAAGTTGGAGAAAAGGAAATTCCAGCTAGATATGATAACAAATCTTTTCACTAGGACGATAGTCAAACGCTGGAGCAAGTTGCAGCAACAGATTGTAAGATCTACATCCTCAGAGATATTTAGAACTGTACAGGCTCCTGAATGATTAGGTGTAATTAGAGCTTATTCAAGCAAGGGTTGATGGAAAAGACAAACCTAAATTCTTGTATGGGTCCGTGGCATTGGAGGTACATCCATGAGTAAAAATAACCATTAATTCTATGTAGTCATTGCCAATGTTAGCCCTCTGAAAAGTGAAGAAAAGCAGTGTCAGCCCATGACTACAGGAGATGTGCCATAGTTGAGATTCATGTGGTGTGGCTAGGCACCTCTAGAGCCCTCACTCTTCTGAGATGCTGTTCCCATTCTCTTCCCCGTGACCTCGAGGTGACTACAGATGCTGTTTATAGACTTCCTCATCCAAATTCTTTCAAATACTGTGTCACCAGTGCATTGAGGTCAGAGGCCAAAGGCTTTTCACATATTCTCAGGAAAGGGAAGCTGCCAGGAGCTCAAAACATTTCAAGCTAATTTGGTCTTACACAGATACGATGCTCATCATTTTCCTTTATTTGTCCTTTCCGTTACAGGAAATTTAGCCAGAACACTGTTGCCCAGCTCTGGTATTTTGTGAAATGTGTTTATTTTGGCTTATCAGCGTATCAGATACGCTGCGGATATCCAACTCGTGTTCTTGGCAACTTCCTCACAAAAAGTTACAACTATGTGAACCTGTTCTTATTTCAAGGGTAAGTCTAAACCTACTGCCCTACTCCAGTCTGCCTTAAGATGAGGACCTTTTTTCGGATGCTGGGACTGTTCGTGACTTTTCTTTACAAGTTATTGGAAATGAAACAGTAAATCTCGCACAGCATATTCCTCTGTATGTGCCACATGTCCTCTGTAGTCCAGAAAAAACAATTTCAGGAATGCAAATGTCAGGAATATCAGTCTCCTACCCTGAAGCTAGTAGCCTGAGTTATCAGTCTGACATTCAGATACAAAGATAGGGGCTGCATGCCCTGGCAGACGACAGGTAATTTTATTTGTTCTGCAGTCCTAAAAAGTAGTAAGGCATCAAATCCCAAAAGAGATAATTGGAGCAGGCCTACAGGCTCTACTTCTGCAGGTGGGGAGGAAGATAAAGAGATAGTAAAAGGGGAAATCGAATCTCCACTTTGAAAAAAAGTTTATTTTGTGTACCTTTTGTAAAGTGCTGCACATCTGAATCTCTTTAGGAGTTAGAAGTGTTGGTGCGAGTAACAGACAGCCTCAGAATGTGAATGATGTTGTGATTAAGCTAGTTCAAAGCATGTATGTATTTCACAGAAAACCTGGAATAATCTCAGCCCTTCCAAATATTTTCAGCATGGGCTTGTGTCACTCCAATAGGAAAAGTTGTAGAAGAAAGTTTTCTTCACATGAAACAGTCTTTATGATCTGGCCAAGCAGAAAAATGTGGAAGTACTAAATGCACTTTGAAAAGCTGCTATGTGCATGTTGCTTTCCTGTTAGCCCACCTCCTTCTGCTGCTTAATTCTGAGTCATGAAGCTCAATCCTGTATGCAGTTGAGGAGTGCCCATCTACTATAAGAAGGCAATGCACCACTTGGTGTAAAGAGGTATAAAATAAAGTCCCACCATCCTGCAAAAAGGCCATGTTCCTCTGTGCTCCCTGAGTAGAGGAATTTGTTTACACAGGAAGTCTGTCGTGTACTGTTGCGTCAGTATCTCATACACAGCTACTGGGTATAATGGTGCCAAAGCATGTTTATGGCCTCACAAGGGATCCAAGTGGAATGTGAGCTATGGCAAAATATATCACCTTTAAAACACCAGCATTAGCCACACTGTCTCATAATATGACTGCACAATTTCCAATTAAACTGCTTTTTAGTACTCATTTTTTTCTCCTTTTTCTGGCATGTATGCTTACTATGCTTATTTAATGTGGTTGCTCCATTTTTTACTATCTGCTGTGGTCTCCCTTCAGATTCCGCCTGGTTCCATTTTTGACTGAGCTGAGAGCAGTAATGGACTGGGTTTGGACAGATACCACTCTCAGTCTTTCCAGCTGGATCTGTGTTGAAGATATCTATGCTCATATATTCATCCTGAAGTGCTGGCGAGAGTCAGAAAAGGTGAGGAAGATCCATATGAGTGATCCAGGACTCCTCTCCCCTGTGCAGAAATGAAGGAAAGTAATCACAAGTCCCTAAATAATTTGGAAATCCACCATAAGTGCAGATACACCTGGTGCTCATGTTCGGAAATATTCAGACTGTTGGGCTCTTTATGTTAGCTGACAGTCAATGCAAGTGAAATTTCAATTTCCTTTGTGCCTGATTTTTCCACCATCGAGATGAATTCCACAAACATGTGGCTGCTAGTTTAATTGCATGCCTGAATTTCAAGGCCAGGAGTGAAAGACTCGGTATTCACGCACTCTCATTATCCATAACTACTTAAATGAGTAACCCACAGTAGCAGGGAAACTGCAGCTCCAAAGAAAATTTGTGTCAAGGAAGAGTTCATGCCTCCATGGTGTAGATCTCAGGAATGTTTGTTTCATTAAGTACAGAGGGAACTTTTAGCTGATTCCTTTATTCTGGGAGAGTCCTTGCACATCCAAAAAGAATGCAGAAAAACAGATAAACCCACCACTTGTTTGACTAAAATTTCAGTCTCTTAAAATCATTTAAGCTTCAGCTCAAATTAAACTTGCAAATTCTGGATTCCTCATAACCGCTATAAAGATTGCAACCATATGCTTGCTTATTTTGCCAATTTGAAAAAGAAATTAAGCGTTCTTTTAAGAGTGACCCAACCAGTCAGAAATTGTCCATCTGCAATGAAACAGCTGTGTTTTTAAGTGTTACTGACGTATTACTACTTTTATTATAATCCCATCTCCTAATTGCACTTACTTACTTTTCAAGTATGTCAGTTAAATTAACTCAGAAGTAAAGTGGACGTGAATCTTGTAGATAGGCTTTCTCAGTATGCCTTACCTTTCTGCCATGAATAGAGCATCACCAGAGGCTTCAGGAGGCTGAAAATAATAATCCTGTTCTACATTGACCATCCATCATACTGCATTTTTTTCACTCTGCAACAGGATTGCTCTGCATTACATCTAGCATAGAACCTCCAAGTCTAAGCTTGCATGTGTGTGCTAGTGCCATGTAGCAGCATAACTACCAACAACTTTATGAGTACTGTTCTCTTGTTTAATTCTCTTTGTCTCCTCACATTGAGTGGTATGCTTAAGTTCTTTGGCTCTCAGAGTCTCTGAGCTGTTCTGTAACAGTGTTAAAGGTGCCTGAACTAATCTCATACAGACAAATAATATGCCCCTGGGCAATCTTGATATGATATTTTAATGAAAACAGTATTTTGCAGTGCAAGACAAATGCTTTGATACAATGCTTTTGAAAAGTAGCTAATTTGTTTTAAATATAGCATTGTATTACAAATCTAATACTCTCTGAGGGCTTTATGGATTCGTGTTGGAAAGCAAGAACAATTTCCTGAAGCCAAATTCCTGAGGTGCAGTACAATTCACTGCATATTTATTTTGCACATGTAGTATGCAGTGTGTGAAAGGCAAGATCCTAAAACACCGTGCAGTGTTCAATCCTGTAAGAGAACACACTACAATAGATTAGAGTTGTGATAAGGCATTTTACAGGATAGTAATGCTATGGAAGTCTTCAATCATGAGGCCAATAACAGGGGGGTGGAATTATGGGCAAGGGGGGAACAGTACTGCTATATGATCTGCTTTTTAGAGAGAAGGATAAAAGCAAAATCATTTTTGGTCTCAGAAGCTAAGAAAGGGAAGGATCCCACATCAACACTGTCAAGATTTTAGAAACAGCAACAAAGATTGAGGCAATATTCAAATACAGTTGGTGCAGCATTCACTATGAACAGATTGGATCAAACCTGTGAACAAGTCTTAGCAACACTGTGTGTGAGGTGCAAATTGTCTGTAGAATACTGCAGTAACGGTTCTACTGATTGTACGTGTCAGCTGCTGGGAAAGGAATATATTTTTCCCCAAAATAGTTTGCAGCATCTCAAGCTCTATGATGGAAATTCTGCCTTAATGAAGTTTGTGATAAAATGTTTTGTAAAGAAACGTGCAAGAAAACTGGTCATTCCCAATATCGCAGAGTTTGAGGCTGGGTTTTTGTTTTTGTTTATCTGTTTCTTTGTTTGGTAGGGAGTCATCTTCTTCTTGCTGTTTTGAGGAAATATTATTGCTGCTATTATTTTACATTTGTTTCCTGAAATTTCTTGCTTATGCTGTTTCAGATTAAACATTCAAATTACTCTACCCAATTTTTCCGATCTTTATGGTTGTGAAGAATCAAAACAAGAGGGGTTTACACAATTTTTCACACCAGATACGTACTTGAAATGGGTTCATTTGGCACTTTTCTCTGTAGTTGCCAAAATTCAGTGCCTGTTCAGGTTTGGCAAAAAATCTCAAAATAATTGGCCCGATGATGGGTAACAAATGACAGCAGGAGACCGGAGTCCTTAAGATTCATTCACCCGTCAAATCATACCAAGTGTTTCACTGATGGAAAAGACATTACCGTGTTGCTGTTTGCTTTTGCAGAGATATCCCCAACCAAGAGGCCAGAAGAAAAAGAAAGTTGTGAAGTATGGAATGGGTGGCATGATTATCATCTTGCTGATTTGTATTGTCTGGTTCCCACTGCTCTTCATGTCTTTAATCAAATCTGTTGCAGGCATCACCAACAAGCCTCTAGATGTATCAATCACAATAACTCTAGGAGGTTATCAGGTAAAAAAGAAGACAGACCAAAAGAAGTCTGTTTTTGCGCTGTCTTTCCTTGCACTGTTCCTTATTCCATGCATTGCATTTTCCAACTGAAACTCTCCTGGCTTAAGCAAGAGAACACTCAAACTCCCACGAGTGATCCCTTTTGGATATAAAAACATCAGTTCATGATTGATGTAAAATATTATCTTCACTTGCCAGTTAAAAGCAGAACCTACTGGCAGTTTAATTTGAATAAATTATCCAACGTCAGGGAGAATCAGGTAACTGCCTGCAGGTCCCCATGATGAACGTGAGATAATTAAGTGGAGGTAGCTTCCTTCTTAGTGGAATACATTCATAGCCTTCTGTTGGAATGGTGGACTGTGATGCACAGGATGCTGTACTGTCTGTGTAGAAGCTGATGTGAAGTAAATGTGACAAGTGTGTGTTCTTTTGTTTCCCAGCCTATTTTTACAATGAGTGCTCAACAGAGTCAGCTCAAGGATTTGAATCAGACTGGTTTCAGTGCATTTCTGGGAAGCTATAGGGGTAACACTGTAAGTGAAATGTAGACTACTTCATTATTTTAAAATTTATGCATGTTTCTATGGAGGCTTTTTGTGTGGTTTGTTTATGTAGTCAAGTGGTCAGCAACACTGCTATCATTTGGAAGATGTGTACATGAAGGGTCATTAGTACAGGTTTGGGCAGATCATTTGTCAAGATGGGCTGCGTTATAAAGAGACAAATTACAATCAAATCATCTTTGCACAAAATCGTGGAAGACAGATGTCCTAGTTTTCCTGTCACCTGAATAAAAACCTTCCTTCTAAAGGACAAAAATGTGTTCTGGGGACACAATACTGTGGGCACTCTTAAGCCCCATACTTCTTCCTACAGTGTATATGGCTTTCACCTTCCAGAGGCGGAATGTGATGCTGTCAAAGAAAGTGTGTATGGCCTGGAAGAATTTTGATATTAGAATATCTTAGTTTAAACATGGTCTCCCTATTTCATGGTACACTGTGCCTGAAGTTATCTCAACTTTCTGTAACAAAAAAGACTGGTATTTTGCAGAAACTGTTGTGTTACTAAAGTGAATGTGTTTTGATCAAATACTACTTTAAGAGAAGTGTTTCCTTCTAGCCCATTCAAGAATTAACATTTTTTAATACTAGATGCTACCAAAAAGCTCAGGAGTTATAACAGTAATATGGTAACTGTGATCTACTTTGAAAGTCAACATTTTCAAGTTGCCATATCAATTGCAGGCGTCTTTCCATGCTGAAAGATGCTTAACAAAAGACAGAGTACAATTTTAATAAAAATATGAAAACTATTAAGAGGTGCCAGGTGTCTTGTGCCTCCTGATTATGTCTGCCAATCCACAGCAGCAAGGGTTGGCATAATGTTCACACAGTCACTTATATTTTGTGCTGATCATAGAATCATAGAATCATAGCATGGCCTGGGTTAAAAAGGACCATAATGGTCATCTAGTTTCAACCCCCCTGCTGTGTGCAAGGTCGCCAGCCACTAGACCAGGCTGCCCAGAGCCACATCCAGCGTGGCCTTGAACGGCCCCAGAGATGGGGCATCCACAACCTCCTTGGGCAACCTGTTCCAGTGTGTCACCACCCTCTTGTGTGAAAAACTTCCTCCTAATATCTAACCTAAACCTCCCTTGTCTTAGTTTAAAACCATTCCCCCTTATCCTATCACTATCCACCCACGTAAACAGTCGTACCCCCTCTTGATCACTGGTACTATTTGGAGTTTCAGTGAAGCTGCATGAAGTATCAGAGGCACATGTCAGACTGGCGTGGACTGAAAGCAGCAGAGCCTACTGGATCCAGAGATCCAGTATCCAAGGGGGATATTAGAAATGAAAGGATTCAAGATAAAATGTACTCTACAGAGTATACCTGATGAACATTCAAACTCATTTTGGCCAACTTGACCATCGTATTTATTCTTTGAACTGCAGGGCCATTTTTGTTTTGCCTTCCTGGGTTGGCTATGCTTTGTCTATTCCCCTCCTAATCTAAGGCCCCAGCAGGTACCTGACAGAGCAATCTGTGTAAATGAATGCACTTCTGATTAATCAAGTATTTATAATTCTTCCTGATCAGAAAATATGGTTGTATGTCTTGTGAACGTCATGACATTGAAAGTTTATTTTCCTTTTCTGCAACTACAGGCTGCTTTGCAGTTTTTAGAGGGCTATGGAAAAGAAGATATAACCCTTGCAGATCTAGAAGGGAATTCAAACTCCCTATGGACCATCAGCCCTCCCAGTAGAGAGAAAATGATACAAGGCCTGCTGGATTTTTCAGCTGAGTTCACTGTAGTACTTTCATGGAGCATTCAAAGGTAATCAATATGACTGCTGTAAGTCTGATGGATCATTTACAAAGCATTCCTTGAACAGAACAGTTCCACACTGCATGTTTTTGTTTAGTTTTTCAGCAGATTCTACCATATTGCAAATAAAATTTTAAAAAGAGGAAGAGAGGCAGAGGGTGGTGACTTTGTTACATAGGAATTCTCAAGAAATAAATAGAGAAATGGAGCCACTTCCAAGTAGATGGTTTTTAAAAAAGCAGGGAGCAGTTCAATAGGACTTGAGGGGGAGGAGGGAAAAGTAAAAACACTTCAGTCTGTTTTAGATTGAGATGTTCAAATAAACTTTGCCTCAAACAACAACCTTGTAATCATTTATGGGAACCGAAGACTTAGACATAGTTAAGGCAGAAAACCAAAGAGGAAATACAGACACCCTCTTTTTAAAGGAATCTCAAACTGATAGAAAGCTATTTTTTAAATACACATATACTTGGAGCCATTGTTCTGCTACCTGGCACAGATCCACTTTGTTGAGACTTTTACCTATTTACTTGTGGTAATTTGGCCTCAGTGAAATAGTACTTTACAATAAAGTTTTTGCAAGAACTGACCTAAAATATGCAGTAGTTGAATGCAGGCTGAAGCACACCAAGTCACCAGGATGGCTTCTTGGCTACTGACTGCCACCTTGGACTGCTGGGCTAAATTGGAAATGAACTGCCATTGCAGTCCTGGTATCTACATGGGTTGTTTTGGAAGTAGACATTTGGTTGTTACAGCTATCCCCAGCAAAAGACTGTGCTCAAGAAGAGGTCAGCTGAATCACAGTGGGAGCTCTGAATATACTGGGTCAGTCCATTCACAGTCAAAACTAGGCTTGTAACAGATCTGCACTCTTTATTCAACTTTATTTGACCCTCCTTATTTTTCTGGAAGCATGCAGTATTAAGCCAGTGAATTACATTCCTCATCCATTTCTGAACCTTACATTAATTTGTAATGCCTCTGCTCAGTTTGCCAGTATACTTGCATAACTACAGACATTCATACACTGGATTTGAAAGAGACTTTTTTCACCCTCAAATTATCCTGTGGATTATACTGCAACCATAAATGACTGAAAGTGGTAAAGGCTTACCACAGTGACCTCCCACTTTTGCTCTGTAAAGGGAAACTGCTGTCTTTTACCTAGGCCAGGAGACCACATGCAGCTGTAAGAAGATCTCTTGTATCACTCAGGCAGCATGCATGCTTTCTGCCCTTACCCATCATCTGCTGAGGGAACTTCTCTGCAGTCCCCAGCAGCCCAGGGCTTGTCCTGCCTTCCTGCTGCATCCTGACCACAGGGCATGACAAAAGGCAGTGTGTAGAAGCTGATCCTGGTCCAGCTACATTCTCATCTCGGGTAGAGGGTACATGATGCTTGCTACTTAGCAAAGGTTGGAATGGACAGGATCATTGTGGTCAGACTAGTTAGATAGCCAGCCCTAGTGTTCAGTGAAGAAGTGTTCAGGTTCTGCTTTCAGTGTAGACTGACTATATGTCTTCCTTTTTACTTAAAACAGAAATCTCACTCTTGGTGCCAAAGCAGAAATAGCATCAGATAAACTTACCTTTGGCCTACCAGAGAAAACCAGAAGAGAGATTGCTACAATGATGTCTGGAAAGCCATTGGAAAAGGTGTAAGTTATCTTCTTTGCCTATGTATATGCAAACCTACTCCTTTTAATCCTAATTTCTTAAAGAAGCAAGGCTTGTGCAGATGTATTATTTGTCTGCCCATATATCCACACAGAATCACAGAACTGCAGGGGTTGGAAGAGACCTCAGAGATCATTGAGTCTAACCTTCTTCCTAAGGAAGTACCCTAAAATAGGACAGATAGGCGTCCAGGTGGGTCTTGAGTATCTCCATAGAAGGAGACTCCACAACCTCTCTGGGCAGCCTATTCCAGTGCTCCATTACCCTTACTGTGAAGTTCTTCCTCATATTTGTATGGAACTTCCTATCTTCAAATTTTAGGCCATTACTCCTTCCTCATTGTTTGCAGAACTCCAAGAATCTTCAGATTTTTCCTAATCTTTCTGGTTTTAGGACCCTTCTGCAACCACAACTCTAAGCTTAGACATACTGTAAAGTATCAGGGAGTTCTCCAAGATCAACCACCTCTAAAAAGCTTTGTAGTCTTATTTACAGAAGCCAAAAGCATTGAAGTCACAGAAAAATAACATTGTCTTAAAGGTCAAAGCTTATTTATTTGTAGTGAAAGAAGGCCAAGAAGTCTGTGAATACTGGAACTGTACCATCAAACGTGGTGAAGCTATTAGTTTTTTTTTTCTCTTTGACTTATTGGATAAGCACAAGTTCATTACAGTATATTCACAGTTAAACTCTCTTCTGAGTTACTTGAGTTCAACTTGATTTGAGGAAGTCATACTGATGAATGTTTTGTTCTAAATAACCATCCAAACTGCATTCCTCACTGTTATTCTTGAATGGCTCTAGATTGGAAAGGAAGTGTTAAATCACTGTGATCAAAGGGTAACATCTGCAGACACTTTTGACATCAGATATTTTCCTGTATTGGAAATTTGCAAGACATAAGAACATTCTCTTCATCTGAATATCAAACATTATTGTATGGATGTAGCCTTATATCATTAATAGCAGTGATGCCTCTCAAGTTTGAACAGAGTCTGGCTCTTCCACTTCTGCCTGCTCACTGGGATTTACATTGCAGCAGTCATCTCTAAATATCACCGGGCCAATGCTTTATCCCTGAAGGCCACCTGATCTGATTTGTGGCCACAAGAATTGTAAAGTTAAAGCTGAGGCCAGCTGGAGAGTGAAACCTCTGATTGGTTCATCTCTCTTAGAAGGTAGAAGTGAGACACACAGCAGCGTTTCTGCACCCATGCACACTTGTACACCCAAAGAGACTGAAGAGACTGCTGCTGCACATCTGATCATCACATTTAAAATAGATTTTTGATTTTTTTTTAGCCCTGTGAGGATACAGAAATATTTCCTAGGGCGATGTAGTGACAAAGAGGGTAGGTTTTCCTCCTTTGTGGGAAGATGTAATTCATCTGTAATTCTCTCTTTGCAGAAGATGAGCAGTAACTTAGAATATAGAGCTGTATTCACCTATGTTGTAATAATATTGTTGATTTGAGCATCTTTAAATTTGTCACAAAGAAAAAAATGTTTGTGGAAACTGACAGCCATGTGACAAGTTCTGCAGGGAGTTTTCTGCCACAACTGTGCTGGGACACCTGTGCTGAGCTACCACCCGTCCCCTGGGCCTGATCACAAAGGCTTTAAATTGGCCTCCTCTGTTCTTCAATAGCTTTGTCTATGCAATGAAGCAGTGTCTGAGGACTTCCCTGAGAGCTCCTCTATCCTAAAATTTTTCACTCATTTGAGGGAAAGTTTAGGGCAGCATCTCTGCATTTAATGAATTTTTTAATTCTCTCTGGATGCTGATAATTTATCCCACTTAAGGTGATTCAATTTTGAGTCCAATGAGGAACTTCCACAAACATCTTTCCTTTTAATTTGAAATCCTCCAGATTAAACAAACTGTGGAAATATTTCCCAATAAAATATTCTAGGAAGAATTCTTACTCTTCAGATGTTATTATTTAAACATTCTGTAATTCTGAAGTAATAAATATTCTCACTGCATGTTTTCCTAGCTTGTTTATTACTGGTGATGTGTTGCCTTTCTTTGTGCTGCTTATACAGCTGACTATAAAAGCATCTTTGTTTAAAAGGTGAACAAAATATAAATTTTTACATTCCTTGCAAACACATATGCCCCAGGTGTGTGGGATTCATGGTGTGTGAAAGGGGACATTATGGATGGAGCTCCCTGCTGAAGTACTGACAGAACGTAGTTAATAAATCCAGCTAACTTTCAGATGTGACATCTGAACACCATAAAATCAGAGCTTAAGCCAAGAATTACTGGGAACTGTGTATAGCCCTGTTAGGTATTTCTGAATTATTTTAGAGGTATAAAAATATGAAATATTTGCTTTCTCATTTTTTTTCCAGAACATTAGAAACAGTGTATCCGTACTACATCAAGGCTCCTAGTGATTCTCTGGCAAAACCCATAAAGCAGCTATTGACAGGTATGTATCCAGGCCATGGAAAACAGAGTGCAGTTGAAAAAAGTGCAACACCACTGCTAACTGTTATGGAGCACCTTGGACTGAAATACTCTTACAGTTGTTTCTACCTGATGTCTACAGGCTTGGGGAGAGACGAGAGTACAAGGCAGAAAATGCATTTGGATATACCTTAGCTTTGTATTTAACAGCAAGGAGTCTACAGACTAAAAGTACAGTTCTTTTCTTTCAAGTCTGCTTTCAGAAACTGCTTTCCCTTCTATCCTAAGAAAGTGTTGACAAGCTTCACCTCTGCATCTCTTTAATACTTTACTGCAAATACTAGCACTGCATGTCTGCAAATATAATCAGCTTGAATAATGACGTTGAATGATTGATTTTATTTGTTCCATCCTTCTTGACTCCAAAGAATACAGTTTCGAAGTACCCAGTCAGAATGTCTAGATACTCATAGACACGCCGAGTACATACATGTGTACATACATACATATGTAAAACCTGTTGGATTGGAAAAGTAGGAAAAAGTCTTTAACTAAGAATGCCTTTCTCAAAAGAGGTTAAATTTGACTCGCAGACGTTTTCTTGCTCGTTGTGTAGTGCATTATTGTTCAAGGTTGAGTGAGCGTGTTTTGAAAAATAATTCATGAGACTGACTCTAGCTTTACTTGTAGCAGTAAGTTACCAGTGCTTCACTGTCATTAGTCACTATGCATCCTAAAAACACCTCTTACTTTGGTATTATTATAATGCACCTTAATGCATACACTGATAATGTAGGGTCCTCAGAAAGCAGAAGAGCCAGAGTTCGACTTCTGTCTGTGTGATCAGTATGTATAATAGCACAATATGCTTTTCTTGATATATCTTTTATACCAAAAAGTAAGTGGTAGATTCACTTTGACATATAGAAGCTGACTATTATCCCTCCAAGTTAAACGTGCTTCAGGCCTGAAATGTAGACATACTGCTTGTTATTAACGCTTTGGCTTGAAAATACTTGAATAACTTGACAGGTATACAGAAGAAAATGTAGTTGATGTCAAATATTTTATTTTTTTAATGCTCATTTACATAAGATTAGTGGAAGGAAAACCATAGCAGTCTAGATAGACCGTACTTTTGTACAGAAATACTGCAAAAGGGATTGTAAGAGAGTTATAACAAACCTTTACTCCTACATCGCTCCATTATTTTATCACACAAGTTATCAAAGCATCTAATAGTAATCAGTTTGACTTTTGCAGTTTTTGGTACACGTGTTAACATTCCCTTTTTTTGATAGACTGCAGGTGGGAAAACATTACAGTTTCCCTGGTCAAAAATGTGTCTGAAGAGGGAGTTCGTGAGTGGTGGGTTTTGAATCAGCTTGGGAAAAGATACAAAACGTCTGAAGAGAGCCTTGAACTCTTCATATTCAGTGATAAAGTCAGTCCTCCAAGCCTTGGATTCTTGGCTGGATATGGGTAAGAAGGAATCTTCACATAAAATTAAAATACTGTAGATGAGATAGAAGGTGACTTCATTTGCTTTGTGGGTGTATGTTATTTCTTTTTTGTTGTTCTAATGTTTGAAACTCCAGAAAAGGTCTTCCGTGAGAAAATTTCACATGTATTACTGTTATCTACAGAATACATTGTATTTTTAAGGAATGATGTGGCCTTTCATATCCACACTCCAATGGGAAAAAAAGGCAAAAGAAGTGCCCTTTGCACCAATTTCCTATTCAAATGAAATTATTCAAAATATGTTCATTTAACTAAAAGCCAAATTCTGCCCAAACTGATCAGTTTTGGCAACCTTCCCAATCTCATGCTAGCAGCCAAGACTCTGTCTGAAGCTGTTATGAAATACAGCTCCATAAACAGAGGAAGTTGGGAGACTGTGCCTCCTGAGAGATATTCCTTTCCAGCATCCTTTGGAGAGCTCCTCATAAGAGCTCTATCCTGCAAGTTCAGGCAATTGTTAGTCTGTCACCACTTATGCACACTTTAATAAAAAGAATTAGACATGAGATCTGACAGATCACTTGCATTTAGTAGCCAGAGGTTGTGAGATTTCCCTACAGCTTCCAAGCTGTAGCAGATAAGATGCAAGACTACCATCATAATCGACTGAGGCTAAATCATTTAAGCCAGCAGCTTCAGCTGTGTATGTTCTCAGCTTTCTGTTGTGTTGGAAGAGGTCTTATTTTCATTCGTCCTACAGTACAGAAGAAACAGGATCTAAATAGAAATCAGTGTTCACTCTGCTGACAGACTGTACAGGTAGATGAGCTCTCTCTGATTTGGATGATCCTCTTTCAAGGCAGAGATTGAACTTTTTCCATTCTTTCTTTTCAGCATCATGGGACTATACGCATCAGTCGTCTTGGTGATAGGGAAGTTCGTCCGTGAGTTTTTTAGTGGGATCTCTCACTCCATCATGTTTGAGGAGCTACCCAATGTAGACCGAATCTTGAAGTTGTGTACTGACATTTTCTTAGTACGAGAGACTGGAGAACTGGAACTAGAAGAAGACCTGTACGCCAAACTAATCTTCCTGTATCGCTCACCAGAGACTATGATCAAGTGGACTAGGGAAAAAACTAATTGATCTCTTTGGTGTCACACTGCAAATCAAGTTGATTTCATCTGAATTTTAAAGAAAAGGAAAAGCACAATATTCTCTTAAGAGCTAAGCCTTTTATAGTTAGGTAGCGATCATTTTTCACTGAAGGAGTCCTGGAAGCTACGGCCTTTGGAATCCATGCTGCCTTTCAAATTAAGGATCAACAGTGAAGAAAGTTGGATGATTTGCTGTTTTTAACATGCCACTCCTCTACAATCTGGAGACTGCTTTGTAATTTAATCAGCAAAAAGTTTGCATCCCTGTCTGGCTAATTTAATTTTCCAGACAATAATTACCCTCAAAGAGAAAGGAAAGGAGTGAACCTGCAAATGACTCCAAAGGACCTTCCTAACTTTTTCTGGAGTCATATAGATTGGATTGTGCAATATGCTGTTGTACGTCACTGACTTTCAAGCTACAAGTAATGGGACGGTGACTAGCCTTCAGGACACCCAACCAGGGCCACAGTGGGAACTGAAGACATTCTAGCCATACCCATTTGTAGAAAAGCAGAGATTTTGATGTACAAAGGACACCGTGGACAAACCTCTGCTAGCAAAAAGGATACAAGTTACAATCTCTTTAAATGCCTTATTTTATTTGTACAGTCACAGAAAACATTTCCACCAAACATCAATGACTCAGGAAAAAAAAAAAAAAAAGCAACTGAAACTTGACATTTCGTCGAGGGTAACTAATGGCTAGAATAATTATGGTGAAATATTGGGATGTTCTGCTAGGCCATTTTCTTCAGAGTTACTGCTTTCCATTAGATGAGAAAAGAAAGTGAATTCAATGACCTAAGGAGCTACTTCATTTCTTATAATCCTTTAAAAACTGAATAGTGTGTGCTTCTCTCTGCTCCCCATGACTTGCTTTTTCCCATTTTGATGACTTAAGGCAACCATTGTTTTGCTGTTAGCTGATACTCTTCTTCCAGTGTTTCAGGTATAGAAAAATGTTTACATATTCCAAGTCACATTTTTACATCCGAGACGGGTTGTTTTTTTTTTTAAGTTCCCAAATATAGACATGCATATGAGCTTGAAAAGTGGCCTTTTTTTCTTAAATTACTATTATTAGTGACACAAATGGCTCATTAGAGATCATTGTAGCATGAAAATTTACATTTGCAATGTAGATTTCATTCCATGTTAAAAAAAAAAAAATTATCGAGAAAAAAAAATCATTGAGTGGGTAAGGTATATTAAAAGGGTATACTGTGTAGTTTTGATTCAGTAATGACTTAAAATAAAGCACATGTTGCAAAGTCATTTTAGAAGTATTTTTTCCTCTGCCTTTTTACATGAAATGGGAAAAGTTTGACATTCTTCTAACTCTGTGACAAATAAATCTCTTTCTTGTAGTTAGCTGGTATTTATTATATGAATAATTAGTTAATCGCCAGAACGAAAATAATGCAACATAATTTACTGGCACATTTTACTGCAGAAGTTCATAAAACAGCACAATTGAATGAAGTTGCAACATACTCTGCTCAGTGCTTCCATGACAAATTCTGTCACATCCATTCTATACTGTGAAAACTAACATTTTGGGCACCACTAAGTGCACAAAATAAAAGTCTCTTCATCATAGTGTAACAATAAAATCATTTGGTTGACTGGAACTCACTGGAAGACAACCTGATTTCCTCTAAGTGTAATGGAAAGCTGGCAGCATTCCCTGGTGGAGAGTTTTGCTCCATTTCTTCCATAGAACCTGTGAGTGAAAAACAAAATGTACAGGGCAGCCCTGATATAGGATCTGACAGAGACGCTTTGTGGTCAGATAAGGATCCATTATCTGTGTGTTCAGTGATTTTGAGGAGGCAACACTGGAAGAGAGGTGTGAAGGGTGTGATGTGGTTCTGAAAGTACCAGTACCAGCAGCAGAACCATACTGGCCATAGTTGGACTTGGCTCACTTTCTGGCTCCCTCTCTTTAACAAACAGGCACTTACTTTCTGGTGAGAAAACTCTGCGGAATCAGCTGTACAGTTATTTGAGCTTTGCAGAAATGTTCTGCCCTTTCTTTCATGGATCGATCAAACTTTGAAAATAAAAGTGTTCTTCTGTTGTGGGTTTTTTTTTGTTTGTTTTGTTTTGTTTTTTAAAAACAACGTACAGTCAAATTGGCAACCTATGGACTGGATAAGGGACTGCAACAGGTGGAAATTGTACTGCTAATCTCCATCCAACCATCCTGCTAAAGCTGAACTGCCAGCTACTTTCTAATGGCATACTTTAGGGAATCAGTTCTGGGGCCACTACCATTTAATGTCTTTATTAAGAGTCTGGAGGACAACGCAGAGCACATTCTCAGCGAGATTGAGGACCACGCCAAATCTGGGGCTGATTATAATGTCTATTTGTCAACTGCCCTTCTGGGGAAAGAGGAGAGAAGTTGATAGAATGGAAGGCGTGACTGCTTTTCAAAGGGACTTACTTAAGGATGCTGGAGGCATGAGCTTCCATGTGCTTCATGAAGTTCAAATAAGGCAAAGCAAAGCTCTGCATCTGATATCGACTCACCCCATGCAGTTCAGACTAGCTAGTGAGCTTCAAACATCTTTGAAATAAAAAAAATCCAGCAGGGAGAGAAGGGTGAAGGGGAATGTTGCACGTATAGCAGTAGTATACTCCTAAAAGAAAGCAAGCCAGCAGCACAGTGAGCTCATTTACAAAGGTGCAGCTGCAAGTCAGGGGAGTTTATTAGTCCCCTCCAATCAGCACTTATGAGACCACATCTGGAGAATTGCATCCAGGTTTGGGGTCCCCAGTGAGAGAAAGACTCTGTCATATAGGCATGAGTCTGGCAGAGGGCTGGAGGACAGAACATGTGAGGAGAGTCTGAGGGAGCTGGGCTTGTTCAGCCTTAAAAACATACTGGAGCCTGCAACTACCTGATTGTGAGGCACACAGAAAGAGGAGCCAGGCTACAGAGCTACACAAGGGTAGATGTGCCGAGAGGCAAGAGACAGAAATTGCAGCAAGGGAATATCTGATTAGATACAAAGAAAATTATTTTCCCTACCATGGGGGTAGTCAAACACTGGAGCAAGAGCCCAGAGAGTTTTTGGTTCCTCAGCCTCAGAATTTTTCCAAACTTCCAATCTGAACTAAGCCACTATTCTAGGATTCTGTCAGGGACACTGCAGCTTACTGAAGAGGGTGTATTTGCTGCTGGAGGAACAAGCTCTGAAATGGTAGAATAAAAACACACTAGATCCAAAATAACAGCATTGTACAGAAATATATGTACTGACAGACAGTAAACCCATGTGTCCAATTTTGAAAGGCTGAGCCCAGGCAGAGAAAGGTCTTGATTTCTCTTTTTCACCCTTATAATCAAGAAGTTGTGTCTCTCAAAATGATAACATAAGCCCTGATCTGTGCAGATGGACTGAATGGGATTAAATGGCCTTTCAGAAGGTCACCATCTCAGAGGGACAGGAAAAAATCCTTGTGGTTATTTTCTCAGGTTTTAGGACTCCTCCCTGTCTTTTTCAATGCAAGAGCAGCTTCTCAGAGGAAAAAATCTAGAGAAGAAACAGCTTGAAATTGTGGCTGTCTTACAGCTTCCATCAAGGCATATCATGTTTACCACATATTCATGGCGTTGTTGAGATAGATTGATACAACCAACATGATGCGCACTTTTACCAGAGTACAGTGCCTCTCTTAAGGTGGCATGAAGGCTGCTTTCCAGGTGCTGCCACAAGCACTCGCTGAGTCCGCCTTGTTTCTTTGGGAAACTATAGCATGGTGTACTTCAGGGCCCAGACCTTGAAGATGCAGAAGGAGGCATGGAGGGAGGAGGCCAAGACAGACAAGATCTAATGCCAACACCCTTACGCTGAGTTCTTCACAGATGTGGTGAATACTCTGTCCAAGGTGTGTTTGGAGCATTTCCTGAGTGTTTGCTTTCCAGAAAACCTTACTGAGACACTACCAAGATGTCCCCAGTTACCATTCTCTTTTGCAATTAAATGAATAAAACTGAATTAGAGCAGATGAAAATGGGCCTCTCCATGGACAGTTTCTGCTTTAGCTCCACTCCTATACAGGAAAAAGGCACACAGCTGAGGTGCCCAAGAGAAGCCCAAGATACTTTCTTATGTCTCATGTTCCCACAAACACCTTTCAAACTATAGCAACTGCTCTTTTCTGTTTTTTTTTTTAACCGAATATTTTAGTGACATGAAAGATGAAGTGATATTTTTTCTTCATCTGGAAGAAGTGAGAGCAACAACCAGTAGCCCTTCCCAGCTGTCATCACAACCTTCAAAGAAAACATGTTCTCACACTGCCCCTCTCCCTTGTAAACCCAGGGGGCTCCTGCAGCAAGCATCAAGCACTATGCTGTAGATGATCCAGTTGGCCATAGCTGCAAGTTTGGCTGCCCTGACACACTACAGGCTGTGCTGAACTTCTTTTTTTTCTCACTACAGTCATGGGGTTTTCTTGGCTACAGCATGTCATACAATGACCATGCAGTTATGGCAAGCACCACCCTGGACATCCCTCAGTGACCAGTGTGGTTGGATGTGGACTCAAGGCCATTTATTCTCATCCAACCAAACCATACTAACAGGTAAGGCAGAGCAGGTGCACCCATTTGAATACTGTGGGCATTTTAGCAGCCAATTGTAAGGTGACAAGGAGCTGACTGTAAATTTGGTAAGTTTTCCTGCCATTTCAAATAGTCTGTTTTCAGAAGACTAGGAAAACAGCATAGCCAAAGAGGTGGCATCACATTTATTGAAGTTTCAAATATATTCTATCTATATCTCCCAATTCCTAAATTCTCTCGCTGTTTCCTGATTTCCATGCAAAAATTTATATATATATAAATTAAAAAAACAAGCTTCACTTGCCAAAATATTTTTTCTTATAGAATTTGGGATTAAATTTCATGGTAAGAATGATGACCAGTTTTCTCCAAGCAAAAACTAAGACGACTGCACTCCTAAGGAATGGTTGAAAATGAGACATACCTAAAACTTAGCATTTCTGTTGGCCACTTCTTTAGCCCTTTCAGGAGTTGAAACAAACTCTCTCTTCTCTTTACTTATCTTCTTTACTCCAAGATAGCAGGATCACCATCAGCATTTGATCTCCTGAACCTCTGTTGGGTCAGGGGAATCATAGAATCATAGAATGGTTTGGGTTGGAAGGAACCTTTAAGATCATCTAGTTCCAACCCCCTATAGGCAGGGACACCTTCTTCTAGACCAGGTTGCTCAAAGCCCCATCCAGCCTGGCCTTGAATGCTTCCAGGGAGGGGGCATCCACAACCTCACTGGGCAACCTGTTCCAGTGCCTCACTACCCTCACAATAAAGGATTTCTTCCTAATATCTAGTCTAAATGTATTTCCCCTTCTTCTGTCACCACATGCCCTAATAAAAAGTCCTTCCCCAGCTTTCCTGTAGACCCCCTTCAGGTACTGGAAGGCTCCTATAAGGTCCCCTCTTCTCTTCTCCAGGCTGAAGAGCCCCAGCTGTCTCTCAGACTGTCCTTTTTGAAGAGATGCTCCAGCCCTCTGATCATCTTCATGGCCCTTCTCTGGACCTGCTCCAGCAGCTCCATGTCCTTCTTGTGTTGGCCCCAGAACTGGACAACAAGGCCAACAAATTTTCTTTCCCAGCCAACAAGTGCATTTACTCTCATGCTATATCTCCATCCATAGCATTGACATAACTGTTCAGAAAACAGCAGGATAAGCAAATTTCAGCTGCAGTTCGTTCTCCTCAGTCTTGCTGTAGAAATGTTTATATGTGTGTGTGGTAGCAGTGGTATTTTTTAAGTTAATGCAAGGCTGTTGGCCTTGAGAGCACAACAGGCATGTTAGCACTGAGCATCGCAAAAATCCCACTCTTTTGTGTGATGAGGCAAATCACTCAGCTCCCAGTGTTTAATCAAAGAATTCATGGTTATTCTTGACTTGCTAAACTGGTTAATCCCTGGGCAATGCTGTAAAACTGCTGCTGTTCTGCATGGCATCACGTAGTAATAGTACCTCACTGTTGCGCAACTCCCTCCAACCTCATTCAATGCCGTATCTCATGATATCTTACTGCCCAGAAAGATACATGACTGTATCGCCACGGAAGTCTAGGCTCACTGCTAGAAGTCCAAAATCACACTGTCCCCTGTACTGTGTCACAGAATAAGGATGAGCTCCAGATACAGAACCACGGTACCTGGCCTGAAAAAGAAAAAAAGGCAAATGGGATTATGCCCTAATGCTTTCTCTTGTTTTCATTCTGGGTGTATAGCTCACCATCAGCCAAGCACAGAATGCTCATTGCTGTTAACTGTAGAGATGAGCAGAAATACAGATGGAATTGGTTTTGGCCATCTCATTCAAAGGGGAAATTAAATTAAAAAAAAGAGATTGAGGAACAAATAGATGTGAAAAACCTCAAGGAATGTTTCTATCATCTACCAATTGCTTTGCTGTAAAAAGTCCAACCAGGCCAAATAAAGTATATTACTTACATCTGCTTCAAAGGGGTGCTTAGAGGACAAAAATTGTCATGTTTGCATGGCTTGACTCTGCTCCCGCTCTTCCTTGCACCTAATGAGAACAGGATGGCACTTACTGCTGGGCCCCCTGTCCCTTGTCACCAACCAAGTCTTATGTGTGTCAGCACCTAGATCCCCTTCACTCCCTCCTAAACATCTGCATGACTTCACAGCTGCCAGGGCCCTGGCAGCCAAAGTCAGTGAGCCTGGGCTCCTCCTCCCTTATGGTTTCAGCCCTCTCCATCCCAAAGTGACATGCCCCACAGACAGGGTCCTGCTGCTGTGCTGAGCACAAGGCACCAATGGAGACCAAGCAAGAGTTGTCCTTTGTATGGTACCTTTGTGAAGTGGCCCCAGTGAAACACTGAACAAATCTCACAGAGCAAAAGTTACAGCCATGTAAAATGAAATGACTGAAGGTCATTTGTGTGAGCAAGGAGACAAAATGCATTTCAGATGGGTTTTTGAATCATCCTTTTTTGATGTTTATCATTCTAACTATTTCTTTTGTTCTATTCAGCCCATCTGGTAATTAGCTCATGATGTGTGGATTCAAAACACATACTTGGTACTTTGATGATGAAGTAATATTTCTCTTGCTTGTTTTGCCTAAACAGACTCCACAGCCATTCCCCCAGGGCTGTGGGATTTCTGTAGCTACTTCAATTACTTTCAACTTAAAAAAAAATAAATTGGTGGTGTTGGTCAAGGTCCAAATGACAGAAAGAGCACTGGTGTCCACCAGGGTTTCTGGCAGATGCTGAGTCTTCTGTGCTGCAGCCTGAGAAAGGTGGATTCTCAGAATGCAGCCGTGGCATTTCTCTTTTCCCCTGCTCATCCTTTCCCATGCTTGACCTCAGCTGACTGAGTGTGGGTTCAGATGTCCCCAGATCCCTTCCAAAGGCATGCAGGGATGTGCTCCCTGTGCTGTGTGTTTTCTCAAAATGTCCTGGGCAGAGGCTGCAAGCACCAAGAAAGATGGACAGCCCAAAGAGAGAGTGTTGCTATCTGCTGAGCTCTGTAGGATCAACATTGATACAGCTGACCTTGTAGCAGCTGTTTCTACATCTGCAGGCTAAAGCCTTGTCCTTTTTCCTCTGGCCAGGATCACGGACACACATGCATTGATCTTAGGCTCCTGCATGGGGACTATGGGGACAATGGCCCTCCTGCTGTAAGCAAACAAAAATCAGGTTCACAATCACGAGGAACCTGAACATCCATAAATCTTGATGACATGCATCCCAGAGTCCTGAGGGAACTGGCTGACGTAGTCACCAAGCCACTTTCAATGATATTTGAAAAGTTGTGGCAGTCAGGGGAAGTCTCTGTGTTACATCTAAAGAAGGGTGGCCAGCAGGTCTAGGGAGGTGATCCTGCCCCTCTGCACTGCTGAGACTTCCCCTGGAGTACTGCGTCCAGATGTGGAGTCCTCAACACAGGAGAGACAAAGACTTGTTGGAGCATGTCCAGAGGAGGGTCACAAAAATGTTCCCAGGGATGGAACACCTCCCTGCAAGGACAGGCTGAGAGAGCTGGGGCTCTTCTGTCTGGACAAGAGAAGGCTCCAGGGAGGCCTGAATAGAGGCCTTTCAGTATCTGAAGGGGGACTGTAAGAAAGAAGGGGACAGACACTTTAGCAGGGTCTGCTGTGATACAGTAAGGGGAAATGGTTTCATAACTAACACAAGGGAGATTCAGATTGGATGTAAGGAAGAAGTTTTTTTATGATAAATGTGGTGAGACACTGGAACAGGTTGCCCAGAGAGATGGTGGATGCCCCATCCCTAGAGACACTCAAGGTCAGGCTGGACAGGGCTCTGAGCAATCTGATCTAGCTGTAGGTGTTCCTGTTCATTGCAGGGGTGTTGGACTAGATGGCCTCTAAGGGTCCCTTCCATCTCAAACAATTCTATGATTCTGATTCTAAAGAGGAAGCCACAAAAGCAACAGAGATGGCATCTTCCTCGCCAGCTACCTCTGAGCAATAAGCTGGAGTATTTCCTTGCAGCTCAGCTCAGAATGCTGAGGCTTTCTTCATTCCCAAATACAAAAGCACAAGCTATTAGAAAAAGGATGAAGAGACTGGAGGGAGCAGGCCGGCTCAAGCACTCCAACACTACCAAGATGAAAGGATGTAAAGTTTTTTGTTGGAAAGAGCTTTTCTGCCTTGCAGCTCAGGTGTATTTACCATGAAAGGTGCAAATGAATTTAGCTTCTCTTAAAGGTCTTCATAGACACCATAGTCATTTTGAAATTTATTGTTCTTGGCCATGTATTTCTCTCCATCAGAACCATTCAATATGTAAACAGTTGTAAGCACAATACTATAGCACTTCATCTAATAGAGTCCCAAAACTATTCCTAACATGGGCAAGAAAGGACAGTTATTTTACTGGCATCTGAGGCCGAAGTTCAACACAGTATCTAGAAGTAGAAAACACATGCACATATTTGGTTGTTCACTTGTTGGGAAACATTTCGTAGATCACAACTACAAGTAACAAAAGGAGGGAAAGTTCTTCAAAAAGTCCACTCTTGGTGTTCCCAGGGGCCACAGGAACAACCCTCCCTCCTCTACCTGTGTGCAGGCTGCATGCTTGCTCCAAGAGGAAAGTATTTTATGGCATATGGGTCACCTCCAAGGCAGAACATCGACCTGGACAACAAGATAAAGTGTTCAGAAAAGAGTGAAATTCTGAAAGTACAATTTTTTTTCCTTTTCAGCCCAAAAAGTTCTAGTCAGATTATAAAAACAAGGCAATACATATGCACGCATACACAAACTTTTGCTGAGGAAAGAAGGCCGATCAATTAACACTTACGCTCATGCTCCATATATGCTGAGGACAAAGCAGACTGCCAGCGCAGGCATGCTCTGAAATGGGCACCTCTCTCCAGCAAATAGGCATGGAGTCCAAGTGCTAACGGAGGAGGCTTTGGGACAGACCTGAAGCTGTGTATATGAATACCCTCACCCAAGCACAGTTCTCAGCCCTGATATTTGTAGACATCTGGTGCAGCTTTCTCTCATATTTTCTTTGTCCAAGTTAAAGGCAAACACACGGCAACGTGCAGTTTCACTCATCTCAAATCGTGTTGGCATCGTTACTTGGATACTATGGCAACAGGTAATATGGAAAAATGACACAAGGGTGACCAGGCAGAAAAATAAGGGATTGTTAAAGAAAAGAACATCAGCTTTAATTCTGTGAAAAAAAAATCAAATGTAACAACTGCTGTTTACAGAAACATGTTTTCTGTTTCAGCTGGCAACACCTGTCTCCAAAAACATTCTTCCTTTGCAATTATACATTCATCTGGAAGGTCCACAAAGCACAGAGGTTTGCCAGCTTTCAGTGCACTGCATCTTGCTGCTTACTTTGAGCTAAAGCTTTTTTATTTTTTCCTCATTAGTTTTCCCAACCTGTGCTTATGAAAGCTATCGAGACGGATCAAAATAGATCAAGGACTGTTGAACCTAATCAGCGGCACACTTTGGCTGCACTTTACCAAGATGCAGACACTGGGAGTCAGCCTGAGCCAGCAGTCTTAGTTTATGACTTTCAAAAGTTCGTTTCCCATGGCTATAGTTGAATTCCATCAACAGATGTAAACTGCCATATTGTTATGTGAGTAACTCCTACCTTGTATAAGCCCCACAGAAAAAGGAAGAAGAAATTGATGGGATAGCACTGGGTAAGACGAGGGGTGGCTCTTTAGGGTGACCAAGGCAGCTGCACATCCATGTAGCTCAGTGGGACTCTGCATTAACTCTGCAGAGGCTATTTGTGATCACGCACAGTCCAGCTTTGCTGGGGTACCCAGCATTACTGACACAAGGGCGCCAAGACTGATGGAGAGCAGATCCTGATCCAGGTGCACTCAGCTTTCAGACAGGCAGACGCTACCGGAGATGGGCTGTGGAACAGGGACAGGGGCTCCCCTTCTCCTACCACCTCTGTGGGTGTGTTTTAATCCTGTCACCTAATGGAGGAAAAATAAACCTTGGCAAATCACTTCCCTTTTTTTTGTAATAAAAAATGTGTGCTACATTTAAGTAAGGCTTGGCAAGAAGTTTTTCATTTGTATAGCTAGATTCCAAGCCACTTGGAGGAAGATTTGAACTTTCATACAGTTTAAAAAGCTATATATGCTTATGTTGTTGACATAACAATTAAGACATTTACTCACAGGTATTTATAGCCTCATTCAGTTTATATGTTTAATGGAACAGTCAGATTGAGAAATCAGACTTACAGAAGTCAAAAGTCTGAAGTGTGGATTCCCAAAGCAACTGTAACTCATAACCCACTTCCATATAAAACCAGAAGAGTGCTGGTTCAGATGACAAGCGCAGTACAATTCACAATTTCATTTTTTTTGGAAAGAACACACTTGCAGCCAGTGGAATAGTAACCAGATACTGAGCTGCAGTGCAAGCACCTGATTGTTTCAGTTTCTGGAAGGCACTCCTAGACCTTCACCTTCTCTCCAAGCTGTTATCAACCAGTAAACAAAAGTGCAGCTGAACTCTCTCGTGCATGCTGCACAAGCTCATCCACTCTCCACTTGGCTACCTCCTGCAACGGCCACAGTCATAGACAAATGAATGAAACAAACAAAAAAAAGGACCAAAGGACTCACTCAGCTGCTGTAGTCATTCAGTAGGCTGTTTTTGCTGATGCACTATTGCACCTGGTCCTGCATCATGCACACGTCCTGAGATGTGTGCAGCAGGAAAAATGAAATATCCATTATGGAAAAGATGCCTACAAGACCCAGCTATGCTGCGTTACAAAGCATGGAAGCTGACCCCTTCCAGCAGTAATCACTAACACGAGCTTCCAGACGGTTACTATCAAGACTTGATGCGATTCATGTTCCAGGCCATAGGAAAGGTTGAGCGCTGATCAACATCAAGATCTAAAATAGGAGTCCCCCTCTTCCCACGTCACCCCTCCACCCGCACACTCCCCTTCCGCTTCTGGCAGTCCCCACGCTGCTTGTCAGGATCCAGCTCATGGGACAAACCTACATTTAATGGTGTTTCCTGACCTCAAGTCTAGTCTTTGGAAGCAATATTAAGCAGAGCTAAGGAACAACTATGAAGAGACAGAGAGACATGGGGTGGCTAAAGGGAGAGCTAACTACTGTAGAGAAGATGGAGCCAGACTCCTTTGCAAGTCACACCTTGACCAGAAGAGAGGCAGCAGAGACAAGTTACAACACTAGAAATTTCCATTGAATGTGAGAATTTGGGGTGTTGGTTGTTGTTTTTTGTTTTGTTCTGTTCTGTTTTGTTGTTATTTTCTACCATGAGGCATTTCCATCTTTTAAGGCAAGCCAGGCTCAGCCAGATGACCCCAAGCATCATGATGCAGCTGCAAGACTGGTCCTGCCCAAAGCAGGGGCTGCCCTGGGACCTCCAAGAATGCTCCCAGCTCAAATGGTTTTGCGGTCTTTACCTCTGGGTCCCACTTTGGGCTCCACTGGTCCCGAAGCCCAGCGTCTTGCTGTGAAGCTATCCTATTTAATTTTTCTCTCCTTGTCTATGTGAGCCCCTATTCTAAAAGACATCTGCAACACGCTATCTTCTTGCTCCATCTCCCGGGGAAGTGTTATTTCTTCAGACTGTTCCTGTAGAGAGCACTGGTTGCATTTAGGATGTAGTTATTACTTCTTAAATCTGTCCAGGTGCTGATTACAGCTGATAAAATGGCCGAGAGTGGTTTTCAACAGGACTTACGGTGCTGTCAAAAACAACATTTGGGTGAAACTTTATTACTGATGAAATTCTTCAGAAGTCAGCAACTAAACCAGATGCTGCAGCCCACTCCTCCAAGGTCTTACAGACATTGCTCTTTCTGACAGTCTTAGCACGCCTCTCCCTTCCTCTCTGTGCCCTGAGTGTGTACTGGTTGTGAGGGAAGAAGGGAAAAAAAGTTATTTTTGGCTTTCCACTCTTTATGGCATTCCTATCCCATAAAACTCTTTGGAGCTGCGCGCTTCACCCTGGGTCAGAATGAAATAGGTTCAGAAATCGCAGTGAAATTTCACCTCAATGCTGAAATCCAAATCGGTTTCTCAGGCAAGATTCCCTCCACAGGAGCTTTCTCAGTGATGGAAGGGATGAGTTCGGAGCCTCACCATGTGCAGGGCAGAAATGTAGACGTGACAGCACGGGCGGGTGAACAGGGACATGGTGGGAAGGCTGGTAGGACAGGAAGAGTTTCCTTCTCAGGGGCCCCTCAGCTCTCCGGTCATTCCTCAGCTAAAGATTGGCCATGTGTGGCCATGGGTGCTATGAAGCAATCAGATTTAAAGATTTAAACTCTTTGAAGTCTTTTATGGCACTGATATTCAATGTGTTGTCTCAAAGCTTGACATCTGCTGACTTAAAGTACATAACAGAGGCACAAGCCCCAGAGCAGAATAGCATTTTATGGAACAGGTTCATGACATAATTGTCTGAGATTTTTTCAGTTTCATCTTAAAAATAGAGTAAAATAAAATAAACAAATAACAACAACAAAATACTCATTTTAACTGAATCATCACAGACGCCTCTCTAAACACCATTCAGCACCTAATCAGGTGTAGGATAAATACCATGTGTTCCAGCAGCAGTTGATCTCCAGTCATCAAAGGTTAGATTGCCTTTACAGCTTTGCACCAGAAGGACAAAAAGATTGCACCAGGAACGTGGTGCTTTAATTGCATAAAGCAAATACCCTAAGGAGAATAATTAGCTTCTAGAAAATGTAGGTTATGTCAGTCATGCAAATCACATGCTTTACCCTTTCATTCTTCAGTAACATAAGGCAGAAATGACCTGCAAGCTGCTGAACTACAAGTACAAAGACAAGGAAAGACCCCTGGTTAGGCAAATCTGTCTGACTCTGCCTGGGAGACCAATACATTCTCGCCAGGCTCCCAGGGAACAACGTTTGTAATGGAACAAGCAGGAGACCTTAGAGGAAAACAGATTGAAAATAGGGTATGTGGGTTGTTTTTATGTCCGTTAACTCTTTTGAAATAATTTTGATAGAAGAATTAAGCCTACTTTAGAGAGGGAAATGTATTATTGATGGATGCATTTCAATAAGGAAGGAATAAAATGTAGACACTTCTTCAGTATCCTGGAGATAGGTAATGCCCCAAAAGAGGAATTAGAAAGTAGCAGAAAAAAAAGGAGCTATTGCTGAGTGATCTGTTAATTTTTAACTGGATCCCAGAGATTACACACACATCATCTCGCTAAAATGGAAATCATCCCCAGGACTTCTTGGAGCTTCAAAAAAGGCAGTAATTTAGAGACAGAAGACCAGATCTCCTTTCAGCCCAACGTTTTTCCAGGACTAGCAGAGGGAGTTGCCCATTCTTCTGCCTCATTTAACTTTCAGGCTTACTTCCAGAGCCAGCGAGTCTGTACAGCCCAGTCTCTCTGTGCTCACCAGTGCTTATTTGCTGCTGCCGTGCTCTAAGATAAGCCAGATCAATAAGACTTGTGTGAACATGAAATACTGGAGCTAGTCCTAGCTAAGGCCAACTGAACAGATCCACCCCAAAGCCTAAATGAGGCAAATAGCACTAATGTGCACAGAAGGAAAGTGATAGAAGCATTAGCCAGACCTTCCTCTGAAATGCACAGAGCAATGGGAGTGCTAGACAGACACACATTGAAGGGAAAGTAAAAATAAACAAACAAGTAATCAAGGATGGAAGTCTGGCATCTGCTAGGATCAGACAGTGATGGTACAAGCCAGTACTTGAAAAGCATAGACCTAATGATTTGGGTTTTGACATTGATACAAGTTTATCTGAAGTCCCATCGTTCTGTCCTGTAACATATAATTTCACTGAGTATCAGATCATGAACTCCTACTTTTTGGATCTCTCTTCTCAATCCTGTATAGCTGTGACCTCACATTTACATGTTCCAGCAGCTGTTATATTTTCTTTAGCATTCAGCCTTCTTCAGCTTTCACCACGACAACTTCTAATCTGTTTCAGAGCTGATCTGGCAAAGAAATCCACACTGAAAAACTGCATGTAACAGCTCCCTAAAGTCTGCAGGTCTTATGAGTTTGGAGGACTTCCAGCCCTCTCCCAGAGACTCTCCAGTTCACACTCAAAGTTTCAGATGATTGGGCTGACATGAAATACAATTTATCTTCCCGATTCCTCAGAAGCTGGAATGAAAAGGGAAAAAATGCATATAATTTTAGGTATAAGAATTATCACACAACATAGAGAGAAGACCTGTGGGGAGCTAGTGGAACTTGCAGCTGCCAGGGCAGGATGGTAGATCTCGGCTCAGCTGTGCCCATAAGCAACTTGCTGACTTCAGGATGTCCCACTCAGCTTCCCATGCCTGACAAGGAGTGTCCAAATCACATCGGGCTCTTGACTGAAAACGTGCTGAGTAAAAGCCATTGGCAGTAACACAGTGGCAGCTCTGACTGCTTGCTGGCCTAAATACTCAAGTCAAGTCAGACAGGTGTCTGCACCCAGTGTGCCGGGCCTAACAGGCAAAGCTAGCTCAGAAAGTAGGTATGGGAGGAAGATTTAAGGAGTGAAGGATGACTGAGGCCACACCTCAAGTACTGTGTTCAGTTTTGGGCTCCTCACTACAAGAAAGACATCAAGGCCCTGGAGCGTGTTCAGAGAAGGGCAATGAAGCTTTGAAGGGTCTGGAGCGCAAGTGTTATGGGGAGTGGCTGAGGGAACTAGGAGTGTTCAGTCTGGAGAAGAGGAGGCTCAGGGGAGACCTTATCCCTCTCTCACAACTACCTGAAAGGAGGTTGTGGCATGGTGGGGGTCAGCCTCTTCTCCCAGATAGGATGAGGGGGAATGGCATCACGTTGCTCCAGGGGAGGTTCAGGTTGGATGTTAGGAAAAAGTTCTTCTCTGAAAGAGTGGTAAAAAAACTGAGGAACAACTCAGAGCTGGTGGGCTGCAAGTCTTGCTTCACGAGCCTGGTGGCCATGCACAATATCAGATGAGAGAACACTGCTTTACAAGCAACACTGTTTGCAGCTGGGAACTTGAGAGTGCTGTCATGCTCTTGCATTACTTCATGGATGAGACTTCTGTTAACACTTCTTCCCTCAGAGGCAAAAAAATTAAAACCAGGGTTACTGCTTTAAAAGAATGCAGAACTACAAACCGCATCCAGACAGTAACAATGCGCAAATTGAAATGATACTGAAATGCAGGAATTTGTCATCAAACATCAATTCATACAGGAACCTTAGCTTTTAATCTCTACAGGAAAAGGCATTAATAACCAACATCATCAGGTTTAAAAGCCTAAAATAAGCAATAAAAAATACTGTCTCAAATAACATAACCCAGTTACTCTGGAGAAAAAGTCTATCAATCTGCCTTCTTACATAAAATTAATATCTATATGCATTGTTGCCCTCTAATAGAAATGACTGCATAGTCCCAAAGGCATCCCTTTAGTGTGTGAAAAGGACTTCTGTTACAAAATACATTAATGGCATTAGCATATTCTGCATGTATTAAAAGACTGGTGAGGGATCTTGTGCTAAAAAATTGGCATTTACAACAAAAACTTTCAGTAGGTGAAAACTTCATTATTTCCACTCTCATCATACACTTGACTACTCCAAAGTCTCATTTAATTCTGGTATGGACTCCATTAGCTTGGGAATGACAGACCTATCCTTTGAACAAATATATTAATAATAGTAACAATAATAATTCCATAGATATACACAAAGATGCTGAACATTCTGAACTAGAAAGAAGCAAACAAAAGAGCATAATGCTGCTGAATAGCAGCAGCTTCACATATCTCATTCAACCACTAAGATGTGAAGAAGTCACTAGCGTGACTAAGATTTAAGATGATCTGCTGACACCCAAAGCAATGCTTAGCTGCACACTGTAGCACCAGCAATATGAACAAGCTGTCATGTAATTGAATCTTCAAAATGCTTGAAGGGATTCCTTCCTACCTCAAAGCAGTTCTCCAGACATTGTATTGATATTAACTATTTTAAGATCAAACTCTTGCTGATTGTTGCTAAGTGCAAAGGTACCACAGGGCTCTCCTGGCACTCCTCATTGCAGTAGGGTTTAAGTAGCTAGTTTTCCTGTCACTGATGCTTCCAACGCAATACTGTTGTAGTCTGGATCCACAGTACATGACCAAGGGCTATTTCATAAGTACTTATCAAACTGATTTGCATCACAGAATGCTTTTGTAGCATATAAACTGAATCGTTGTCGTAGGAAGGTAATGCAGAGGGTGCACTGCAGGCACACGTTCAATGTGCTGGAACCACTTACACGTATTTAGTCCATAAAACCAGATTTCTTTTGCCTTCAGTCCTATTCTCTCTGCGGAGGAGGCTTAAAATAGCCTTGCATGGGGAAGTGGGGAAACTCCACAGACTAGAGCTAAGGCACCATAAAATGCATGTAGATCTTCAGTACTGACTCCTTTGCTTCACCAGCACATCCTTACTGTCAAATCCCATTCACAGGTGTAGACAGGCAGCACAAGGAGTCTTCAGTGGTTATTTAAAAACAAATCACAAGGTTGAAATGATGCTCCAGCTCCACTCTTCAATGCCCAAATATCTTCAGTTTTCTGGTTCTTGCTCCCTCCATCCCCACTGTCCCTACTTTCTCTCCTGGACTCCAGGACAGGGTGCTACAGATTACCAACACCCTGATAGGAGAGTGTGATGAAAGGCATGGAGGTGATACATGTTGTCCTTGAGGTGCCCCTTCATAGTGCTGTACACATCTGAAGGAAGGCACTCACCAGCTTCCACTTAAACCTGGGCTTGCTTTATTTTAGTGTAAGTGAATTCAAGCTTGGACCTAAATCTTTCTTGTTGTCTTATTAAGCTTTGGAGAGCAGAGATACACTGTCATTAAAACATGCACCTTCATTAGGGATGTAGAGAGATCTTTAAATGCTTTGCTAGCAACTCAGCCTACAAAGCTGTTGACTTCAGAACACAATCAAATTGCTCTCCCAGCAACCAGCAAACTGCTCTCTGGGTCAAAATACAACAAACCACATTCAGAAGTCCTAGAGCAAGCTAGCTTCCCTGAGAAACATGACTTCTCAAAGGGAAGAAAACTATTTTCAAGCTTTCATGGCTGAAATATTTCATGGCAACGTTATAGCTACAACAAATTCCTCTGTAGGAGGAAAGACTTCAGGCAAAAAATTAGAGAGAGGATTTGATTTATAATGGAAAATAAGCTAGAAGTAACAGGCCAAGTTTTGCTTACACTGAATAATACTTAGCACCTACATAGGAAAATTCCCACTGACTGCAGTCAGAGTAGATCTGAGGCTTTAAACGTGCAGTCTCCAATTCAGCTCCAGAGTAAGAGTGCTAAAAATTAGGTGTCAGACTGGGACATGCCCTTCCGATGAGAAAGGGAAGAAATGGTACATGTGGAGCTCTACCTTCCTCATGGGAGAGGAGTAAAAGCAGGCTGGCTTCAGTACTCAAGGAGAAAACTGTCTTTAATTGCTCATTAACTGGTCATTAAATACCTGCAGGTAAAGGCTGAGTGGTGTCAGCAGTGGTGGAGCCCAAGTCCATGTTGGAGCTTGCAGCTAAAATGAGGAGTTTGGAGGAAGGACCTACCCAACCCCAGCTGTCAGAGACTGCATGCCTCAAGGCTGCTGGGTTTAAGCCAGACCAGTAAGGAAACAGGCAAAACCCACACTTTGCTGCAGGCAGAGATGGCAGGTGACTGCCTTCTGCTGCTGGCTGTCTTACAGAGAAAGTCTGTGTCCTCCTCCTGCCTACGGTGGGGAGAGGAGACAGAGCTGGGCTGCAGTACCAGGGTCACCATCCTGCTCCAGGTGAACAAGGGCTAAAGGGAGCAAAGCTGTTTGAGCAGGATCCAGCCCAGCTTCAGCGCCTGGTGCCCTATCTGTTCTCTAGTTTGCAAAGCAACATCAACATAACGTGTGCTCAGAGAGCAAAGCTGCCATTTATGGCCTCGGCAGCCAAGAAAGCAGACGAACCTGAGCATCTGCATTTGCAATCTTCACTGCTCCATAAAAGACAAGGTCAGACAGAGAACATGTGTTTCATATTTGCAAATCTGAATGATTTATATTAGAGAAGCAGGGCTGGACCGTGTGCAGCCTCTAGGTTGTTAAAATTTAATTTACTAATCAATTACTATCAGATGCTAGACTTCTTCAGCTGCCCCATACAGGGAGCATAGCTTCTCACAGAACCCTGTCTTGATTTCAGTGCTGTATCTCCTTCCAGGGGCTGAAGGGAGGCAAGGTGGAGTGAGTGAGCAAAAGAAAAGTCTTTCAGATCAAGGCACTACTCAGTCCTATGGGATTTTATTTATTTTTAAATAAGAGAAGCCCTCAGAGCATTATCTGCCTCTTTCTGCTAGCCATTTGGGTCAATGGAAAGATGCTGACTGCTTGCCACTATTTCTACGGGGCAGCTTTACCTGAGGAAGCAGATGCATTAAAATGAATGGGAGTTCTCTCACCTCCGGGGAGCAAGTCTGAAGGATGCTGCAAGTGCCTAGCTGCACTGTCCTCATTTGGTTGCACTGCCTCTCAGCCATCGGTCCCAGTTAAAAACTTAAGGCATTATAAACCTATGCCTCTCAGCGCCCAAAACTAAGTGAAGTAGGATGAAAAGACAGAAGCAAGAAGTATTAAGAAGTATTTTTGCTGATAAACATCTTCCCAAATTCATGGTTTATGAGCTATACGTTGGCTCTCCACAAACTTAAAGCAGCAGCAGGAATACCACCCCTCTTATAGCTTGCTATTTTACCTTTGTACAATTACCACACAGTCCTGAGAGAGCTTGAGGATGTCTCTAAAGCTAAGGAACGTAGGATACCATCCCTACTCTTCAAGCTGATTTAAAGAAAATCTGATGGCTTGCATGATTTCTACAGACAAGATGACGACAACTGAATGGCTCCTGCCCTCCCCTTCTTAAGGATGGCAGCATCAAGAACATGGCATAAGAGTGGAAATCTTATAGTTTAAAATTAGGAGAATGCAGAGCTGTTATTACGCTGCCATACCCCATGCCTGTGCATCCCTCCTCCTCGACTGCACCTGCCCCTCTCAAAGGAGCAAGACAGTACTGGCCCTTCTCATTGATACTTTGCCAGTCTAGTGCTGATAACGGGAGGCCTAAACAAATATTGAAAGGACAAAATATCTCAGCACACCTTTTGTAGAGCATGCAAGATAAAGAAATGAGATAGTAGAGACCAAGCTCCAGTTCACTGAACAACTCTAGTTACATCCCATTCAGGACACAAACATCAACACTAGCATTGGTTGAACCGGTTTTTGAGTGTCCCGTTAAATTTAGTTCCTTTCTTGGTTAGTAAGTCATGCATTAAATGATTCTGGCTTCCTTCTAGCATGGTAATTGGAGACCAATAAGATTTTCAAATTATGGGTGAATTGCCAGCTCTTCTCTCCAGCTCTTCACTATCTGCATTTTGGGTGACAGGTTCCCTAAGAATAGGTTAATGTTGCTACTCTTGGAATAGAAGAGAGAAATACTTTTAACTGGGGAGTAATAAATCCAGTCCAAGCTCTGAGATGGAGAGTCATTCACATTGAGATTCACAAAACTCTTAGAATTCACTTTTTTTTCCAACAAATACCCAGAAGGTCACAGGCAGTTGGACAACAAACTCCACCATGGTAATTTATACCATTTATACCATCTCATAAACTACAGAACTGCAGCTTCCCCCCTACACACACTTTTTTTTGTGAGGGTGGGGCAAGGAAAGGAGATGAATGGGGAAAAAGCCAAAAAATGTCAGACTCCAGGAATATTATAGTGCCATCAACTACTAAAGACTGACTGTAACAGACAGTAGATCAGTTTGTGCTAAAGCTTCCAATGCATAACGTTCTGAGGGTTGTTTGTTGTTGGTGGTCATTTTTGTTGTTTTTCTAAATGCTTGTACTTCAGATGTGTTTATGCCTTTCCAGAACACTCTATTCAGCCCCAGTTTCATTAAACGCAGAAGACAAATGCTGTTGACCTGATCTTACCCACTAACTATAACTGGAGAACTTCAGCAATATTGCTGTCTAGCAGATTTATTCCTACCTGGCACTACTACTTAGAAATAGCCTCGTTAAGAGGCAGCTAAATCATTAGAGTGAAACATGGCAAACTGTGTGCAACAAACAAGGACAGCAAGCCAACATAGGGCTGCTGGGTGTAGCAGGGCCACGACCGCAGTAAGACACTACAAGTGCTTGTGATGGAAGAGGAGATCTGACAGAAGGCTTTCCAGTGAAGGCAAAGAACAGAACCAGAAGCAGTGATACAGGGTAATCACCCCAGCAATTAGGCTAAATAGCATCCAATTCCTATTTTAAATCCCTCCTGTAGTACCATTTGAAGAGCCCTATTTCCCATGGCACCACAGAGTTTCTGAATGCTATTATGTTGTCTAAGCCTCCAGCTCTGGAAGCAGCTGCATTTCAATAACAACTCAAAAGCACTATTTAAGAAGCTTGAAGACAATCTGCCTGAGATGAAATGGCCTTGACAAGCATTAGATGTTGCTTTGACCTCCAACTTACCCTTGGCCACACAAGTCACACAGTCCACTTGTCTCTTTCTGTAACATCCAGCAACAGGAACCAATGCTTCAATACTCTGACAGAAGAAAGATATTTTTCCCCTGAGTGGGGAGGGTCTGTGCCTGGTAAACACATACAGGAATCTCAGTCAGGTCCTGCCTGCCATGGAGGCCTGTCTGGGAGAAAGGGGGGAAAGCCAGAAGCTCGCAATTCTTCGCAGCAGGAATTTTGGCCTTGAGGCAGCACACCTTGCGCACAGCTGAGGATTGGCTGCACTACGTAGGCGAGCACACTAAGCAAGGAGAAAGGCAGAGTTTACTGCTCTAACTTGACATGCACTTAGAGAATGCTGGGTTCCAACTTATCTCCCACTCTGAACCCCAGGGACATTCAATTCCTGACTCAGATCCAGAACCAGACTTCAGGATCTGCTCCCAGCTCTGCAATCTCAACATTAATTTGGCTACAGGTACATCCATAATAACAAAATACAAAAATTGCATCACTGATGAAATACAAAAATCACAGTTCTCTTTATTTTGGCTCTTTTCTGTCCTTTCTTGAAAGTGATCTTTTGAAGTACGTGCAGCCACTGTTGTGGGCAGATCTGTGCAGACTGCTGCAGCGCTTCATCTGCTCCTGCCAGTGACAGACATTCAAGCCCTTAACACTTCTAACCTCATGCAGCTGGGATGCGTACCTTCCAGATCCTGCAGCAAGCCTCTCATTCTTGCCACCAAAATCTTTTGATGAAAGAGTTCAATCAGTAGAAATGAGATTATAATCGACCATCATCCTTGACTTCTGCTGGGAACAACCTGACAGCAGCCTGGTTGTGAGAGGTTGTGAAAGAGCTGGGAGCTGCCAGTCGCTCAGCCAAGAAAGCCTGGAAGGCCTGGGGAGCCACGAAATAGCATGGTCTGGCTCAAAAGGTTAGTATGTAACATGTCATCTCAAACAAAATGAAGCATAGGGGCAAAAGTAATTTAGAGACTGATGGTCTGAACAGAAAACACACCACAGCTGTCTAGGAGTAACTCAGATCTTCATCTGAGGAATAAATTGCTGCCAGAGATTTTCAACAATTTACTTGGATCTCAAGATCATCATCATCTTTAAATACCATTTAGAGATTATGTTTAGGAAAACTGGGAAAAGAGCCAAAGACACTAATAACTGCACTGATATAAGTTAGAAGACTAATGAGAAACATTACATTCATATTTCAAGCAATTAACTTGCATTTTACCCAGCCATCTCAGCATGTACTTACATATCAGATGACACATACTATATCATGAACCACACCACAGTTAATTCAAAGGAGCGTGAATTCTTCAGTCAAAGAATGAGTTCAGTGATATATGACAGCACTTAAAAGTTTGCTTCAGAATGGAAAGTTACAGCAGAATAGTTTGTATATTTTAAATTCAAGCCTTCATTTAATCCACCACAACTCTCAGTGTGGACATGACCTAAATCTAATGATTATATATCTCATTCACTCATTATTTATATTTGGTTGAGGACAAAAAACAAAAGCAGTACCAAAATGCTAGCTTAGTTGTCACCAGAACACAGCACACTCTGGATGGTTGACAGAGACCGGTAGCTCTCCATCAGCTTCAGCCCTGTAACAGTATATTCACTTTATTACTTGTTTCTCTTCAGTGAGTACAAACCAAGTTTGACAGTGCATCAATTAAAAGCAATAGTTTTAATAAGATGTTGAGACCCAAGAAAAAAAAAAAAACTTGAAAGGGTAAAGATCTACTGGAATATCCTACCAGAGCACTGGCTTAGTTTCCCCTCATGGCAAACTGAAAAAATGGAAAATACCAGTGACTTCAAGATATACTCTTGCTGCTGCTGCATAGTATGTACCTCTTATAGAATGGAGCAATGAAACAATGCAGCAGACAGCAGAATGCCACTTCTTTAGATTCTCTACTTGCTTGCTGTACATCTGGATACTTCACTGAAGAAATCTATTAGATCAAGGTAGCATAAACTTGACAGTAACTGAAGGGACAGCATAAAAAAAACTTTCCCCAATGCACTGCAGCATAATTGTCAGAGACACTCAAAATGCCTTTACATTTCTGACAAAAATAACAACTTGCATGATTTACACAAGTCAGCAAATGTGATTTACATTATGGCTCTCTAACAACTCTCTTATTTGTCAAACTGCACATTGACTCCCCAGCTGTTTCACCACCTTTCTTCATACCTACATTCAGGACATCATAATAGGGCAAAAAGTACTTGTAGCACTGGGCTTGAAATCTCCATGGTGTCTTCTTTCTGTGGCCACTCTCTTCCAGATCTTGCACTGCCTTCTTGTCTCTTTTTATGCTTGGGTCATCTTGAATCTATTTACTAACATTTCCCATCTTTTGGTCCACAAATATCAGAGTGCTAGTAAAAGCAATATCTTCGTGTAAAAGTAGTCAGTATTTTTGTTATAGCAAAACAATACTGTATTCAGCATTATTCATGATGTAATGAGCTATAAGGAAAACCCAACAGGCATACGCTTTTCTCTCTATAGACAATGCACCAGTTTGGGTACTATTACACTCTGCTTTACTGACTACATAGAAAGGTAACACAAAAAGCTGTTAGCAACATGTTACAGTCAAGGAAGAAAAACAAAGGTGCAAAAACCATAAAAAAAGAACAGTGCAAACAACCTGCCTTCATAGCAGGTTGCATAGCAACCTGCCCTATCCCTCTCTCCTCACCTTGCAGATGAAACTGAAAGTGCCATTTATCTGAAGCTGAGTCCTTTTGGCAAATTCCAGGAGAAACCCTCTCTTCCAGCAGCCAGCGCACTGCTGCACTATGGCTGACTTCCTCACTTTGTCCATTTTCAGTTAGCTTTTTCTCCTTGCAAACTGCATGCTATATTTCGTCCACGAGGCATTTCATATAAATTAGTGGCTGCAAGGAGGGTTGCAGCTGCATGACAGTCAGCTCAGAGTTCAAAATCTCCATTAACAAGTTACACTGTGCACTGGCTACCGCTTTATGTACTCTTCATCTGCCTGTTTTCTGTAACCTGGCTCCTCATCACCTGATTTCCCAGGGCCACACTCAGAGGAAAGGAAGGTTGTATCCTTCACAGCTGGGATCTGAACCTCTGGAAGGGCTCGTATGTCCTGGGATAAATCACTGGCAGGGAGGAAGGAGATGCACATCAGCCCATTAAGAAGATGGGAAGAAAGGAGCAAGGCTATGTGGTGTTTGTCTCGCGCATTAGCACCCAACACAGCCATGCTATCACAAAGGATTTGCCCAGTGTGAGTGAGGAGCATGGCACCAACTGTGCAGCTTCAGACATCTAGGCAGGTGCTGCAAGTGTTGAGTAGCAGTGTTGGTTACTAAGAAAAAAAAAAAAAAAAAATCAATACTTTGAGCATATTTAAATGTAAAATCTATCCTAGGCATTTCCTAGCTGCAGAGGAAAACCCTTTGCCTGCTCTGTGGCACCATCTAGTGCTTACAAAGTAACAACACTCTGGGGAAAACGAGTCCATTCCAGGTTAGGCTAAGTTCAGAAAAAAAGTAAAATAAGAGTGCATAAATACATATCTAAAACATGCAAGAGAAGTAATAATAACCTGTTTTCACTTTACAGGTGCTAGGATCTACTTCTGTCACCCCAGTATCCAAACATCTCTGCTGAGTAACTCTAATGAAATGCAATACCCTACTATACCCGTTAGCATCCCGGTTGAGGGCACAACAGAGCTCAGGCAAGCTCATTATCATTACTGTCACTCTCAGCAGATGAGCCAACAACAGCCTTACTTTAAATGTACATGCAGACTTACAGCTGCTTCTTACTTGTGTTCCAAGCTAGCAGCTATACTGCTGCACCACTGTATCAGAGTCAGCCATAATTTCCAAAGTACATCTCCCTTTTGGAAGGTGGCCACATGTCACTGGCAACAGGTACTGAGCCATGGACAATGGAAAAACAAGCCCTTCTCCTGAGGATGAGGATGGAAGATCATTAGCATACAGCTAAATAGTCCTACAGAACTCCATTCTCAGATCTTAAGCATTCCTTTCCAGAGCAGAAGGGAACTATCTACTTGCTTCAATTTTATTAACACTACTAGTTGTTGGCTTTTTTTGGGTAGAGCATGAGAGGGCTTCCCACCTCCCCTCATTTCCTACATCCAGAAAACTTCCCTACTCTCTATAAAACAATATGATTAGAAACAAGACATCTAGAAGTAGTGGTCTGTTTGTTGGTTTAACAAAGAACACCTTATTTCTTACCATCCTCAGTTTCTTTGTTGCAACAACCAAGGAATGGTTTGCAGCATACTGGAAAACTTCAGTGCCAGAGAGTCTTCAGCCTTCAAGTACCCTAGCAACTTTGACTTTAGAACATCATTCCATAATGACATGAGCTCTGTAATTCGTAGGAGACCACACTGTTCAACTCTATAAAGATCTGTGCTTTTGCAATCTTTCCTGTCTTTTCATACTAAAAACTCAGTAATACATTCTCCCATACCATTTTCAGGTTAGCCTCTGAGTTCTGGTAGTAATATGCCATCTTCGCTCCTCGTACAGTAAAGACATCTTCACATTACATAGATACAGCACTATTCATTCCTCACAAGAACGAACCACAGCAAATAGACTTGTGGAAAAGTTTATGCCTTACCCACTAACTACAGTATTAACACTATACTTACACTTCCAGATTTCACTCTGCCACTTTGTACCAACTGCAAAGGAATCCAGTCAACAAATCCCCATTTTCCAAAAAAATGGAAACTGTTTACCTATAATGAATGTTTTTGATCTGTCACAGACACTCAAGCATCCAGCTCTTTTCATGGGTTATTTATGAGCACTCTGATGCAGCTAACAGAACTGACATACCACTTTCCCTCGTTCTCCCTCCACTTTTTTTTATTTCCTGCATAGCACTAACACTAACTCAAGTACTAATGCACTCTAAAATGCACTGACTGCATGGAGACTAATCTAAATACATTGCTACTACAGTAAATAGAATAAAAAAGCCTTCCTAAGAAGGTCCCAACAGAACAATGAATATCCCAAATGAAGTAGAGCCATAACCTCTATGTAATTGCTCAGTCTTTTTTTTTTTTTTTAAAGCAAACTTCAAGACACTTGGGATAACTCAAGACAGCTTTGCTTCTGCTATCAAAATAAAGACCAAAATAAACAACATTTTCAATGAGCAGGATGCTTAAATCAAGTCCAACCAGACGTGCAAGTAAGATACAAATGAAGAACAGCAGCATGTGAGACTATTGGATACTACCCTTTTCAAGTTATATAGTTATTCCTTAAGAATATTTCAGTCAGAAAAAAACAGAAGGGAAAAAATTACAATTGTGATATTTCAAGAGGCAAGAACCACATTTCTGGAGCTGACTAAAACTATGTTTGTCCTAAGCTACATTGGAATGACTTCAAGACATTTTGTTATTAACTTACAGCTTCAATTATCTTCTTCTCTCGTTAAAAGTACTATCAGATTTGCTTTAAAATGGAAAGAAAAAAAAGCAAAACAGAATTAAATTAAAGCACCTATTAGGAAGTTAATAAGCTAGAAAAAGGTCACGTAACCAAAGTTTTAAAAGAGCAGTTCTCAAATTCACGCCAATCACACTTGAAATCCACTCTTCACTACTTCCGTTTGAATTCAGCACATACAGAAATCTACTTATTTTATGCATTTCTAACAGAATCAGTTTCCATTCAAACACACGTAGCTTTCAATGCTATCAGGATCCCTCCCAACACCTCCCTCAAAAAAAAAAAGCTTGCTATAACAAGCTACACTTCAAGAGAAAACAAACAAAACCTCTGTTAATTTAGAGAGCTGCTTAAACTTACATCAATGACACTCCAACATACAAATAAAATGTCATAGGTAAAGAATAAATCATTCCAAAAACAAACTAATCTTCCCTTTCACCACATCCCAAGTCTTGGTTTTAAATCAGCAAATATCTATGACTTAAACAGCAATGAAGTTGCTTCCGTGTGTTCTTGCTTCAAAGCAAACACACTACCTCAAAACAGCTATCCTTGCTAGAAATTAATGTTGTTCTTACTGCTAGAATACCATTCTCAGTCAATTGACCCACCATTATTTTGGTCTAGGCACTTCCTTCTGCCTCTAGCAGAGTCCAGAAGCGCACAGGAGGCATCTATTACAGTCAGTATCAATACTCAAAGCATAGTTTTGTGCAGGGGCTTTCTTCACATCTCTGTTGCTCCCATCCACATTCCCCCAGTACTCTGAATTTTAGCATATTCAGGCAAACCTTGGTGTATTCTTCCAGAGGACTTCCAGAGTTTGCTATACATTTAACCACTCCAAATATGGAAACAAGAACTTTATCTCTGAAGATCCTCCCTCATCACTAGACAGTCGTTTTGCTAAACCACAGCTCTGCCTTTCAGAAGATCAACCAGCCAAATTAAGACTGAGAACTTGGAGAATCAGTTATCTCTCGCTCTTTAAGACAAATTCAGGTCTGACAATCATCCAATAAAACAAATTTGTTTTCTGAATACAAGTCTTTGGGAAGTGACAACAATCAACCAAAATGTTACAGATGCAAAACATACACATACCTTTTTATTCTGAGCAGACAGAATTGCAGAAGATGAGTTGCTACCTTGATAACAAAAGCCAGCAGAAAGGTAGTGAAAGGTCAGTTAGAAAAACAAAAAAGCAGTATAATGGACTGTACGCAAATACCTAGTGGACAAGCTGCAATGGCTGGCAATACCCAAAACTGAGTCAGTAGGTTCCCAAGATGAAGGCCTCCATCACACATTATACCTGCGATACCTGGCAACAAGAATCATAGACAAATGGCCACAAAATCTGCTTGGGATTACAAAACAATATTCGTTTTCAAATGGCGGCGTTTGGCAGGACCTGACCAACAACAGGAAAGTTAGCACAAATGTGAGTTTCAAGTTTTATTTTTCACGTTGGTGAAACACAAGCCTCTTCTCAGAGGCAGCATCTGTAGAACTGTTACGAACACTTTTAATAATCTAATACAGCACAGATTTTGGAAAGGAACAAATGAAGCACAGGTTTCACACCGCAATTGGGCATATTGAGTCGTAAATTACAGATAATTTAGAAATTCATCTAATTTTATATACATTACACTGATCATTGCCCAGTCTTCATGCAAATATAATTTTTCTCACAGCCAACGTTGTTTTTAGAAACCTTCTTGCTGTAAATGGTATATTTTCACTTTAAATCACTTAAATGGTATTTACAGAAGTGTGCAAATTGCTTTGAAAGATAGAAACACTTACACATCATATACAGACAGCATCTTCTACAGTTAAACATTTACTAAAAGGCAGATAACATTCCTATCACACTTTCATCGCCTAAAATAGGAGAGTAAGTTATATAAAATAGACCATCTTATTTTTAGATGCTTTCATTTCTGCAGATTTGGTCTTTGCAGCAACATTGCAATCGAAGATTAAGATTCTGCTCCTAAGATCCAAAGAAGCCCCCTTAATTTCAGTGGCAGCTGAACATGTTTAGTACAAGCTACTTCTGTCCCAGGTTTTCCACACTTGGCACAGGCTAAAAAGAAAAAAGCTGAGAGAGTGGGGAAAACAGTCTTGCTTTTTTTCCCCCCCCCAACATGAAAAGCATGCTAATTCATCAATTTTATTTGTAAGGGTCTATTAGTGTTGCAAGCACTAAAGCAAATAAAGACTGCAAGTTCTTCCACAGTATACAAAACTGTATGTCTTCTCAGATGTATGTAACTGCACACACAAAGAAGTAGACTCCTTGGGACCATTCAAAAAAACTGATTTCAGAATTGGAAGCAGTAGGAGAAGCTTGAAGAATATTACTTAGTGTTCCCAGTGCTTCTAAACGTGCTTTAAAAAAGTATGTCATAAAAACTCCCCATAAAAGTGCACGGTGACCCTTCCTGAACAAATCCAGAAAGCAGAAGCTGGAGCACATCACTCCAGTCTTCTCAATGCAGGAGAAAGAAGAGTTACAGGAAAGTCTTCAAAGCCACCTTTTTTGCATACTAGTAATCATTCTGAGAAAAAAAAGTAATTCACTTCCTAAAATTTCATTTAAGATATTCTATAGACATACAAAAACTTCTATATATATCCTTAATAACAATGGAAATTTAGCTGTCAGACAGTACAGAACAAAGGTAAGCAGCTTTAAAAAGCCCTCAAACAGCTTTAAAAAAAAAAAACAAAGCTTACTACATTACACAGAGAGACAAAACTGATCCATTAAATTGGGTAACGACTTTAACAGCAGCTACTTGTGTACCCACTGCACTGAGTGCTACCTACCTCCAGCAAAGCATTAGTCCTCAAAGTCTACCTTCATCACAATTACATCTGATATGCTTGATTATTTTTGAAGACACCCAATTCCTTCACGTGGCACAAACTGTATCAACACTTAATACTGCGGTCTACTGCTTATTGAGCTTTGGACATCAACTTAGCACAGATCTTGAAAAAAAGAAAAGGACTGCAGATGCAACTTTTAGGGTTGTCAACATTTAAGCATAAAGTGGTCAAATGAATGCGGACAATAAAGAAGTTTGCATAAGACAGCAACACAAACAAAAATGGAGAAGATGCTCTAAAATATGGTTATCTTGAACTCTCAGCTAGTTTGAGGATTTGTAAAATCTGTTCTGTGCTTTGAAAAAAGGAAAATATTTGCAGATGAGATTATTAAATGAACACCTGAAACACTAAGCTCAATCACACTGTTGAAGCATTCCACCTAAGTTTTTGCTAAATGTTGTCTCCAGAGCTTTATTTTCAATGCACATTACCTGCTACCTCCAGTTTCTTTTTTGATTACGACATGATTCAGAAACAGCGCTAGAAAGGTTGCCAATGCCTTCCACTCCTAATGTGTACATTATAAACATCGTGCACAAATGTATTTTAAAAGACTTAGGTCAATTATTTTCTTAAAGTGAAATGTGTGCATCTATATATTCAAGCTTGTGAAACTGTTCCATATTAGCTGGCTTAGTATTTTCTACAATCACATGGATATTACTTGCTAAATTTAGGATACTAAAAAATATATATCCCACAGTGGGGAATATTTGTTAACTGAATGCTCCTCTTAGTGATTATACTTGTGGAAAATACGTCTGCCAGTATTCCTTAAATAACGTTGAACAGGAGATGAATATCCAGACAAATAACCTTACATTCAACTTTGGAAAAAACCCACAAACATTACTGGTACCAAAAAAAGTGTCAGCTATTGAAATCCAGTATTTGAGATTTTGTGTCGTTCTCCTTACCCCGTGCTTCTCTTCAGAATTTTGGTTTCTTTTTAAACTGTGCTTTTACTAAAAATTTCCCTCCATTTTTCTCCCATCAACAGAAGGCAGAGCACTGAAGATGTTCCTACCAGATAGGAAACGAAATTCAAAGATGTTACAAGATGATAGGTATAATCATGCTTTTTCTCCTTTTTTTTTTTTGTAGCCAAAAGCTGCCCATTTAACATTAGCATTCCCATATCACAATTGCAATGAAGCTCTGGTAAATCTGGTACCTTTGGATATGCTCAGCATCACAAATAGGTTTGATATTTAACATAACATAGGTCTGCAGCTAGCACAGTCCACCAGAATATTCATCCTCTTCCTCATCAGCATGAGAGCCCACTGTGGCTGGTCCTCTTGTTTTGTCTTGTGTAGCGTTTGGAGATTTCTTCTTGATTCCACCTCCTGGGACCACCAAGGTAAGACCAAGCTTGGCATACTAATAATAAAAGTACAAGTTAACTTTCTGTACTATCATGTTCAGTACAGAAAATAGATTGATGCTGCTTTCAGAGTACATTTTCCAGCTTAGAATAATTAGAATAATAAAGCTTAGAATAACCCCAGTATTCATTTTTTTTTTTTCCATTGAAACACTTTGAAAACTGGGAGATGAGACCTCTATCAATACTAAGCATAACAGGAAAGTTTGGCTACATTATCACAGAACCATCATAGAACCATAAAATGGTTTGGGTTGGAAAGGAACTTAAAGGGCATCTAGTTTGAACTCTTCTGCCATGGCAGCAGGGTCACCTTCCAGTGGACTAAGCTGCCCAAAGCCCCATCCAATTGGGCCTTGGATTCTATAGCTTCAGACATTCAATCTTTTTGAAACAAACAAAAATACCAGAATGTTTTCAGTGTGTAGATCTGCATACATTATCTAGGTGTGGTTTATGTCAGTAGTCTTGCAAGTGTTTTTCAGTAGAATTAGTATCTTGGGTTTTACTATTCGACATAATAAAATTAGTCATTACTGTTACAATGTTCTGCATGGATGGATATCTCCTTTACTTTATGGCCTTCCTATCCCTATACTTTCTACTTACTAGTTTAAAGTGCAATCATTAGAAAAAATGGACCTTTCTTAAAATGGAAAAACTTTCACTAATTGATGATTTGCTAGAGAATAAGCATTAAAAAAACCATCCAAAGCCATCACATTCATTTTGTAATGCTTAGGCACACATGGCAGCAAATTGGTATTTATGAGATAAAAAACAAAGTTCTGGCCCTATGAAGAACCAATTAAAAGCAAACTGTGTTTTGGTCAATTACTTAGACTCTGCAGACTGCTAACTGCTAAGTTCATCTAAGCCTTCCCACCATCAGAATGTAACAACAGTGTGAGACTTCACAGAAGGCAGAAAGTAAAAAAAAAAAAATAGAAGTAAAGTTCACAAGGCAAGATTACCAAGCAAGTCACAAAAAAATACATAGATCCTGCTCTCCTTATTTTCCTACAATGGACAAAAACCTCTCTTCAACTGAACAAGCAAAAAGTACCACAAAATTACAAATAATCTGTGAGAACCACCTACTTACATCATTGTCCATGTATTTGAAGAGAGGCAAGTTACAGACTTCAGAAACTTGATCCTGATCTTGCTGATCATACCCTTCCAGAAGTTGCTCTAGCGCTGCACAGTCTTCACTTCCATTAAATCCTGGTATGCTGAAGGAAATTAACAGTTCATTTAGGACATTACAGCAATCTACTTGGTGCTCAGGTGTTCTATTTTTACAGATGTTGATTAATAGCAGAAGAGAAGGCAGCCTGTGAGAATCTGATGGACTACTTAATCCACAAAACAACTGCTTCGATTTTTCCTGGAACACAGATCACATCCATAAGCCTCAACTTTCAGCAATACTAGTTTGCTGAGAATCAGACCACAATGACAGTCAAGCCAAGAATAGAGTATTAGAATTCTTCTGTTTTTCCTGACTAGTCAATAAGCTTTTCTTCCAATTTATATGCAGAAAAAAATATGTAATGAGTTTCTATATAAAATACAAATTGAAGACAGAAAATACGGCCAAGATGTTTCAAGACAGGTCTTCAAAAAACTTACTTCTAAAAATAATGATATATTAGATATACGTTCAAGTCACTTCAATTAAAACATAGTTTAAGTAAAAACATTATGTTTTAGTATTTTGTTACTGAAGTCCTAATGAAAGCTGAAACAGAGACCTGCATGAAAGCCTCCAGAGTTTGTGGCTAAACATTAATCCAGACTTGACACCAGAAGTTTCTCTCGGATGTATAAGGACTACTTCCTTCAATTCCTTCTATTAAAATGGATCAGTTCTTTCTTTTTAAATCATCTTTCAGTTCAGACAAGTATAAAAAAAAAAGTGCAAATCTTGCTTTTCTTCTAACATACGACAAGAGCAAGATCTCCTACATCAACATAACCAGAAATGCAGTAACTCACATACTACACATTTTTCTTTAACAAGCCTTTAGATGAATATTGGAACTACATAGTTCCAATGATCGTACTAGGATGCTACTAATGAGCATTAAGACTGCATTCCATATTTCCATTCTCAAACTATAATGAAAAGTTAAAATTACAGATTTTTAAGGGCTTCAGCAGGACAAAAAGATTTTAATAATAATTATAATAAATCAGTTAGAACATCCAGAAATCCTTATTTTTAATCCCAACTATTTGTTTACGACAGGTAGTCCACTTCTGCTCCATTGGAAAGAGACACACAAAAGAATTCTAACCACAACAGTATTCCGCTCAGCTTTTAACAAGGAAAAAACAGAAAACTTCTAATTTACATCTCATTTCATCTGTTGCACTGAAGTGCTTCTTTATGACTAACTTTATGTTCATTAGGGTAGTTACTGCTGAACCTACTGCTGAAAGGGTGAAAAAAATTTCTGACAGCTGGCTACCTAACAGACTATGCTATTGTACTTTAAGTAAACAGACTTGGAGGCTTAAAACTTATTGACAGAGAAGGTTTCCTTTGGTTTTTCCATACTAAATCTACATTAATGAAACACTCAGCTTAAAATTGTAAAATATTAGGCAGACTTACCTATAGCTTTCCCTCACGCACCTTTCTGCAGCAACGTAATCATTTCTGTGAAGATGAACTAAGACTTGAGCAATAGTTTTCTAAACAAAACGAATAAGAAACAAAGGGGGGGAAAAAACAACAAAAAAATAGAATGATAATTCCATTCTGAAATTGAACAAGAAAGTTGGAACCACACTATGATAAAGTAGTAAGCCAGATCTTCAGTTGGTATGAAATAGATTACCTCCTCTAACATTGTAATGAGCTGCTGCATCAAACTTGGTCATGCTTTTTTCCTTATGTGATTTGCTACACAAGTCATGTTGATTATAAACTCAAAACAGACAATCAAAAATTCTTATTTAGAACTCAAATTAATTATTTCTACTAAGAATCCTGAATAAATAACGTCAAGGTAAATGCAGATCAGAAGACAATCCTATTAAAAAAACAATACAAAAACATCCATGATTCTCACCCTTCCAGTTTCAAAATAAATTAATTCACATTCCACAACAGAAAACTGGGCTTATTCAAATTAATTTGAAGGCTTGTCCAGACATCATTATAGTTCAGTGTTTTTGATAGCTTCCACAGATAAATGGCATCCTATCAACATTATAGCAGTGAAAAACAAGAGGTTAAGGAAGCATGAACAACACACATTCTCAATATCTAGCAAGAAATGTATCTCTGAATCAAGAGGTACATGATGTCAGACAGAATTCAGCCGCTACCTTATGTTAGTTCAGAAAACCTTGAAATATCCTACCAGAAATGATCATTTAGATTTTTACCTTTTAGCATGTTGGATAATTTTCAATTTCCTTATAAATACTTTTTTCCTTCTGAAGGGACAATGCAGCCTCATCCAATCTAAATTGAAAGAAAAACGAGGAGTGTCAGTGCCAGGAAACAAGCACAATGAACCCAATGCTCACAGTGAGCTGTTTAATACATATGTGAGTTTTCCTTAATAAAAAGCAACATAACTAAAAATCAGCAGCAGATCTTATTAACAGCAGTTATATATAAGGTCAGCAACCCCTTTTGCATACATGCAGGCCAACATCATCTCTAGTATTAATTCAGACAAGATATTTCACAACATCATACAAGATATATGCCTTGTAATGCACTCTAATAGATTCCTGTATGTTACTGAGGTTACTGTAAGTCCAATATCCAGGAAGTACCAATGGAAATCATAGTAACTGGTTTCTAGTTTGAAAATTCCTTTTAACCACTCTATTAAATGTCTTGAAATGATCAATTGCATATGAATTGCAATGTAACAGAGCAACCAAGAATTTCACACATACTAAAGTGACACTGACTTGCTCTTTCATGGAAAGATTTTGAAGTTACTTTATAAATTTATCTTTCTAACTATCACTGCACAATAAAGTTTCTTGTAAGTAGTCAAACAGATGCAACAATTTCATTAAAGAACTATATGCTTTAGTGAAGCAAGTCTAAGCCGAACCACAGGTCAGGTCTAGTGATAGAAATCAATGCTTCAAATAAGATGCCACGGAGAATCCAAGTCCCATTCTCAGTCTGGGATCAGACTGCTGCTAACAGATTACTTTCCCTCAGATTAATTCCCCTGTTTTATATTCCACAGCTATGAAAGAGTTCCGAGCACTTTCTACAAATAAGTGCCTGAAAAAAAAGCTCCTGGACTTCTTTAACAACTAGTGAAACTGAGGTATGCCCTTTAAAGCTGTATTACCAAATAAAGAGGAAACAAAGCCCTACAGCTCACATTTGTCTATCTCAGAACAAAAAATAGATGATTCCTGAATATGACAGTCTGTTACATCCCACAGAAACTTTAATCTTATTTTGAAGTGTCTTATAGGTCCTTTCCAACCTTGTGATTCTATGATTCTCAGAGAGACACAAATAACGGTATATAAAGCCAGCAACAAGAAAAAAAGAACAATGAAATTGCCCTTTCAAATATAGATTCAACTATACATAAACAGAAATTACGTAAGCAATACCTGCGTCCTCGGACTAGAAGTCTTGATGCCTTCCCTAACATTTCTAATGCTTGCCGTAAGCGTTCTTCATTCTAGAGAAGAGCAAAAAATTCACATGCTCATATTTCCTTTGCATAGGATTAAGACCATTAGACCTTAACCTAACTATGTTGTCTGTAACTAAGAACAACTGTTCTGCTATACCAACAGTTCACATACTCAATGGAAACACAAGAAATATTACTGCACCGAAGTCCCCCAGTCAGCTTCTGTATGGATCTGGAGAGCAAAGGAGCATCAATGCAAACTTACTAATCCAGTAATATATGGCAAATGCCTGTAGGGAAGTATGTCAAAGACAGTAAAGAAATGGCTCATGGGATGGGTTGAATTTTAAGCAAACTCTTCTTCTTGTGCCTTCAAGGATTTCAAACTGTTTTAAGCTACAGGACTGTGCAGCAGCCATATTCCCCACCCTCTGGACTGCCCAACAAGAGGCAGAAAAACTTGACAACGTACAGAACTCACATTTGGTCAAGTCCCAGAATGAGAAAAGAACTGACTTTCTATAATATCAACAAAACAACTTACATGCCAGCCTTAGACATTTTGTTAGCGTTACAGCTGACCCTAAACACCAATTCATTCAAGTCAGTTTACTTTCTGGCAAAGTTATCTGCTGGTTAAAAAAAAAAAGCAAAGCTTACTTCAAACACTGATGCTGCTTGCTGATACAGCTGTACAGCCTTCTCTGGGCTCACGTTTTCTATTAATCTGTAATAAATATAAGTCACTTCTCAGATGAAATCATGAAAGAGACAGGGAAGAAAAGCAAGGAGATACCTCTGCCCCACTCAGATCTCCCATTCATTCTGGCCACCGATACTATAAGCTTACTTCCCAGCCCGTTCCAGTGCAATGGCTGCTGTATCTGGCGTCCCATTCTCCAGGTACATCATGCTGGCTTTCTCTATCAGCTGAACAGCTTCAGGGAGCCTCTGCATCTCCTGCAAAGAGAAACAGTCAGAGGGACACCGCTGTCAGGAACTGTGCTTATGAAACAACTATAACACCATGCGTACGGTGTACACTATATTATGGCATTTCAGCTTATAAGAAAAAGTGACAAAAGACAATAGTACAGAAATGTGCCTTCTGTATTATCACACATTTGTGAAGAACAAGTTCAGCAGTGAGTCTGGTACACTCTTTACGTTCTTTTGAATAACCATAGAGAGGGGGACTAACAGGCAACCTTCTCACACCCAAAATGAGTCAGACTAACCAAGTCATTTCCTCTGTAAACTCTGATATAACTATGTATGGGAACTGTTGAATCACGGCCTGAACCTCTGATTAACCACTTGAGGCAAGCACTGAGTCAGCCGTGGGAGCACAGGTGAAGGCAATTCACCTGTGTGCCCGGAAGGGGTGGAGCCAGGCTCCACCTCTCCTAGACCCCATTTAAGGGCTGACTTCCACTGAGGAAGGATCTCTTCCTGGAGATCGCTCCTTGTGGAGTTCCTCTGTGAGCCTACAACACCAGTGAGCACCTTTTCTGTATATTTAACTATTCTTACCAGCCTAACTTCTCTGTATACCTGCTAACCTTACAACCTGTTAACCATACAACTAGAAACAAAAATTTCTGGTTTTTCATCTTTAATTTAAATCTTTCCATCTTTAAAACCTAATTTAACTAGCAGCTAGACAGCATCCAAGCAGCATTCATTTAAGGATTGTGGTGAGATATAACCTACCCTATGTTAAGTAAATAGAAAAGAAACCTTTTTCTTTCACATAAATTCCTCAAGCAAGAATGTTAATTCCACCATCCTATGAAACCAGTACTGCTTGAGCAAACAGGCAAAATAAGACTGCCTTGCCACACCGCACATTCAAACTGCCAGACACTTATTTTTCTTTCAGAAATTAAAAGATCGACATAATCCTCTTCCAGTGAGATCATTGATTCTCTTTTCAGACTCCTCTTTTCAGAATTTCCTTTTACTGATCTAATATCAGTTAAAAAAAAAAAAAAAAACAGTATTTGGTCAATAGTGAAAACACTGCAACAGAGCTAGAATGAGCTTTTACTTCTCTTGCTTCAATCCACTGCTCACCTAAGCAGTAATTAGTTCCTTCCCAACATAAGGCAAGAATTTGGTACCCTACAGCTGAAATACCACTCTTCAATTGCCCTCTGACATGAGGCCCTCACCTTTTCTTCTTCAAAAGAAAACCGAAAAATGTTTCCAATTGAAATCACAGTTTCCCTAAACTACATGAGGGTATTGGTGGGGACTGTAAGTCAACAGAAGAACACCACCGCCACATGCAACTTGCTTGCATATATCTGTAAAATGTAAAAGAGAACTTTTAAATAAAAACTAGTAATGAAAATACCTTTAGCATCATGCCAGCTTGTTCATAAGCTCTGCAGAGAAAAAAATTTACAATTTAGATATCGTGCATTTCAGCAAGCTGTAACTACACAGAAGTTAGCCTGCATCAACTACCACTTCACTGTTAATATTTAACAAACTGAAGAGGTTTTGAGTGCTTTAATTTAATGAGACAATACAGGTGTATGATTATCTTCCACAAATGAAGTATTTCAACCACACAATTACTGCTCTCCCAAACAAAAACCTATTCCCATCATCTGACCCACAGGCAATATTTAGATTATTTGTCATCACCCACTTGCTTTGAAGTATCTTTATTTACATTTCTATATAAGCAAAACACTGCAGAATGTCAAATTTATAAAAAGTTTACCTAAGAAAAAGCACTTAATACAAAAAGCTATGAAAGATTGTCAAAATACTGATTTCTTCAGAGAGCCATTGCAGGTTTTTAGACTTTCCCTGCCCACGCTTTCATTAAACTAATTTTGAAATGGTGAAATCACTTGAACTGAGTCACTTACTAAAGACCAAAATGACAGCTCATGCTGTACTATAAGCTAAAAAAAACCCTTCAGATTACTCAGTGCATCCATACTTACTTGGCAGCATGAAAGAGACTGGAAGTAACGTTGTCAAGTCAAGGACAAATGCCATAAAGCAGAAAAATCAACAGCGTACAAAATCTTATAGAAGTTATTAGTTTCAAAGCAAGGAATCCCAGAAACGCAAATAGAACCTGCTAAGTTTTTAGGCAAAGTATCAAAAAAAAAGTAGCATCTAAGGACAGAATAAATGCAAAATATTAAAGGATAATTGCACATGTAAAGTTGTAAAACTGCACGTTTACTTAAAACATGCTCCCTGGTTACCGAATATTGCCACATGCATTGTTAACAACGTCAGCCACATTTAGTTCATACTATCCATTCACAGATACTTAAAAGTGCTTATATAAATTTATGATGCAGTACCTAAGCATTTCAAGCACCTCTACTCTGCACTGGTGAGACCTCACCCACAGTACTACATCCAGGTCTGGAGTCCTCAGTACAGGACAGATACAAACCTGATGGAGAGCACACAGAAGAGGGCCACAAAAATGACTCATGGAATGGAACACCTCTCCTACAAGGACAGGCTGAGAGAGCTGGGGCTGTTCAGCCTGGAGACGAGAAGACTCCAGGGAGATCTGAGAGTGACCTTTCAGTATCTACAGAGGAGCTGTAAGAAGAAAGGCGACAGACTCTCTAGCAGGGTCTGTTGTGACAGGACAAGGGGAAATAGTTTCAAACTGAAAAAGCGGAGATTTAGACTGGATGTAAGGGAGAAGTTTTCACAGTAAGGGTGGTAAGGTATTGAAACAGGTTGTACAGAGAGGTGGTGGATGCCCCATACCTGAGACACTCAAGGCCATGCTAGACGGGGCTGTGAGCAACCTGATGTAGCTGTAGGTGTCCCTGTTCATTGCAGGGGAGTTGGACCAGGTGACCTTTAAGGGTCCCTGCCAACTCAAACGTTTCTGTGGTTGTAAGATATTATTCAGAACAGATTTCCTAATCAATAGTTCTTTAGTTTTCCCATTCACAGCACACAAAGTCTTCTAAAAGAGAACCTTCTTAGACTGACAATATGAGCAAAGATATTAAATATTTCCTACCCATTACCCCATTCTAAATAGCAAGTAACTTATTGGAAAACAAAAGTAATGAAAAGATACGCTTTGTTGTTTTCATGTGCTTCAGCTTCTCGTAAACAGGCTTCCCTCGCCTGGTCAAACTGCTTGGCATTCTTAAAGGCAACAGCTGCAAGAAACCATATGTTGTTCTCATTTACAATTTGCTTTTTTTTTTTTTAAACCACATCTGCTAAAGTATTCAACATCAAAAGACACAAACAGGCACTTTAGACAAACTGAATGGCTTGCTAAATTGTAGCCAGAAAATCCCACCACAATGTTAAACTAGCCACCTCAGCGGTGCCCAATGCTAGGACAAGAGGCAACAGGCACAAACTGGAACATGGGAAGTCCCATCAAAACATGAGAAAAAACTTCTGTACTTTGAGGATGACAGAGCACTGGAACAGGGTGACGGAGAGGCTGTGGAGTCTCCTTTTCTGGAGATATTCAAGACCCATCTGGACACTTCCCTATGCAAACTATTGTAGGGAACTGCTTTAGCAGGGGGCTGGGCTGGGTGATCTTCAGAGGTCCATTCCAGCCCCTATGGTACTGTGATACTGTAATCAGTACAGCTTGTACAAAATCAGTATGGCAGCAAAAGAAGCATACCATTGACAAAACAAACTAGTAATAACTCCCTCAACATAACCAATTCAGGGTACAAAGGATACTGAAGCAGGACTGAAAATAAACTTCCATTTGCAAATGCTTCAGTTGCTCTTCAAACTTTTTCATTTTTTCATTCACTTTTTTCATTTTTTTTTTTTTTTTTTTTTTTTCATTTTTTGATTCACTGTTAAACAAATGAGTAGGAATGTCTAGCAGTAGGAAGCCAGAGGGGAAAAGAAAAAGTACACATACGTATAAATCACTATTAACAGAAAGAAAAAAGTTTACAGGAAAAAAATCAGTTTTATATTCAGTGTGACACCTGTAGCAGGAAAGGAGGAAAGAAATCTTACCGTGTCCACAGGAAAAAAAACCTACATCACAAACTAACAATGCCTCTACCTTACTGAAACTCTTAGGTCAGACAATTCAAACAATGGTGAAGAAGTGAAGAAGTTTTAAGAACAACTAAAATTTTTCATGTTAGGGAAGTTCACGTGATTTGGGGGTTGGCAAGTGAAAAGAGGAAAGCTTTACTGTTGTGATATGTAGTAAGAGCCAACATATCAGTTGTAAACTTGAAAAGAATAAACAAATTTTTTGCAACTGGTATTGACTTCCAAGTACAACTTGAGATTTTTCATTGCTACTAAGAACATTTATTTTCCTTCTTACTTTAGTCTACACAACAGTTGTACTTATACAGCAATATACTAAAACTAAATAAAATATTATTGGGAATTAAGCTTAAAGAGCATTTTGAAACCATAAAGCATGTGCCCATATTTACAGTCACACATACCTGCCTTTCCATATTCAGTAGCTGCACTATCATAATCTGGTTTCCATTTTAAGAATCCAGTTTTCAAGCTAAAATGCAAGAAGAAAGGACTATTAACAATGAGTAACACTTTTATGTTTCACTGTTGAAGTACTTCATATAGATTTTAAACTTCAGACAGCCTCCGAAAGAGAGCGATTACCCTTGTGCCAATACCATGGTGGAATCACAACCGCAAAAATAAATGGCAGCATTGTTTGGACTTCTGTGAAGCACTACAATGACTTCCCATATCTACATGCCCTGCAGTAACATGCTTCTGCTTCAGTACCCAGAACATCATCACCAGTTCAGATCCCCAACACTGTGAAGTCAAGAAAAGAAAAAATACTTCCACCTGAGAATTGTCAGACTCTCTGTTTTGTACGCAACTGAAAGAACTTACCTACAAACGTAAAACCTCAGGGATTTTTCCTGAAATGCCTATAGCAGCTTATGACGCTAACTGCTCCCACACATACATAAATAGAGGGCCCTGGGCAGCTGAGCTGGTGTGTAGCAGCCTGCCCACGGCACGGGGTTGGAACTGGGTGGGCTTTGAGGTCCTTTCCAAAACAAGCCATTCTGTGGTTCCATGAAATATGTGAGTCATCAATGCTGACCTCAGTATTATACTTTCCTCATTTAAAAAAAATATATGCATACACACAAAACCGTAACTTTAGAGCCCGTTGATACAGGCAGACCCCAAAAGCCCCGCCTCAGACAGGCCATACCCCCCGCTGCCTGCCCCCAGCAACCCCGGCCGCACGCTGCCCTCTCTTTCCCGCCCAGGTCACGTCGCCGGCAGCTGCGAGCTCACGGCCACAGGGGAGTCACGGGAGCCTACAGCTCCCACGGCACTCCGCCCGCACCAGCCCGGCGGGCAGGAGAGGAGCCCTGGGGCCCGATCGCTGAGGTGACGCCCGCCTCCTCCCGCCGACCGACCCAGCCCCGTCCCCGCTCACTATTTCTCCGCTTTCGCGATGTGCTCCAGGGCCTCGTTTATCTTCTGCGCCGCCATCGTGGCTGCCGCTACGGAACGCCGCAGGGCTCACAGCGCGTCCAGGGGCGGGGCTGCGCCTTCTCACTGCGCCTGCGCCTGCGCCGCCGCGGGGGCGGGGCCTGCTGCTGACGGCAGCTGTTGGTGGCGCGACTGCCTCAGGGCGGCGCTGTATGGCGCTGGCGCTGCAGCAGTGGCAGCAGCGGTTCTGGTCGCTGGTCGTCTTGTCATGCTCCTGACAGTCTTCAGAGGGCTTTTTACAGAGACGTGCTGTAGCTTGTTTGGTTTGTGTAAAAGCAAGAGGCTGCCTCCAGTCCAGGTGGCACAGGAATCTAAGTCATAGAATTATTAAGGTCAGAAAAGACCACTAAGACCATCTAGTCCAACCCACCACAACCATGTCCACTAACCATGTCCCTCAGTGCCACACCCACACAGTTCTGGAACACCTCCAGGGATGGTGGCCCCACCACTTCCCTGTGCAGACTGTGCCACTCTTTCTGAGAAGAATTTTTTCCTAATAGCCAACCTGAACCTCCCCTGGTACGACATAAGGCCATTATCTCTCGTCCAAAGGTGTTCATTCCTCTGTGGGCTATGGCAATCCACAAGTTATACATTCAGTAACTGAACTGAAAATGCTGAAGTCTGCGTTGCTGCCCATATTTTGAGTTTCCTCTACTCCTTGTTTTCCATAATCTGAAACATCTTTGAGTGACAGAAGTGAATGGATTTGAAAAGGCTTTTATTCTCCAAACTTGGACTCCAATGTGGTCTCTCAATAATCTAAATAAGAGAAATATTTGTCATCACAGGAGCAAAAAGCAAAATGAGAAACTGGTTAAACCTATAAAGCCCTTTATTCAGATCATAGGAGTCATTCTAAGTCCATATGGTTTATAGGAATCAGAGCTTTGTGATTTTGTTTTCTGCCTTAACTGGGAAAAAGAACCAAAGTTGATATGGAATTACGGAATGGCTTGGGTTGGGAGGGACCTCAAAGCACACCCAGCCCCAACCTCCCATCATGGGCAGGGCGCCATCCAACCTGGCCTTGAGTGCCTCCGGGGATGGGGCACCCAAAAAATGCTGTTTAGGCATCAGGTACACTGTTCTGAATTGCTTTCCCATCCTTTACCATTTCCAACACTCCCCTGAGGACATGGACATTTATTTTTCTAACTTTAGTTCTTGCACTAGACTGGAGACGCTATCTATAGCAGATGGTGGAAAATCCCCACTGTGTTATGTATTATTATTCTGTATCCCGTAACAAAGTAGGAAAGGAGGTAGCATTTGTAGCAGGTGAAAAGGCAGCTGTAAAAAAGAAATCATAGAGCTGATGCATTAACAGGCAGAATAATCTCAGAGAGTGCTTCTGAAGCACCCAGTGAGTGACCTGTTTTCTTGTTTGTTTGTGGTAGTGTTCCTGGCCAGCTGTGTTCCCTCAGATATGAAGAGCTGCTATGAAGACTTATTTTGTGAGGCTACACATGTGCACTGTCTGGTTACACTTTATATTGGAATGACCAGACGACACATTTCCAAGACTAGTATTAAATGAAATAGGATATTCCTGGGTAGCTTTTATTTTGTAGACATAGAACCTCCAGAGATTTTACATCTGGGAAGGATCATATCACAGCATCTGGTGCTTGCCTGTGAACTGGAATTTGGTACTTAAAAATACCCAGGTACAATGTGACTAATTTTTACAGTGATAGTATTCAGAATGACAAGCTTTTGTAAGTACAAGTTTACAACTTCTGTTTACTAGATGGATGTGAACTCTGCAAATAGCTGCACCAGTAGCAGCCACTGATTAGTAATCAGTCTTCAGCTGTTTGTCACTACTCCTTGTAGAGGGTTTCTGTCTCCCATCTCAACACTTCTCATGCACACATCAACCATAGGCAGACTATTGAAAATGAGCTGCATAAACTATCACAGCTCATTTTATCTGGAAGAGGTTTGAAAATACCTGTGTAAGTGTTTGTGGGGTGTAACCTCTGGCTAGATGCTGGAGGCAGGCAGCTGAGGCTAGCACCTTCCACCACAATGGCTGGGTCCATCCTCAGCCCCAGCGCAGGGACAACCAAGGATTCCTTCAGAGAGCTCTTGTGAGCTGTAAGAAATTGTCAAGATGACTTTGGTTAAATTTGTTTCCTGACTAATTCTTACTTTTCTTTGCTGTTAAGATGTCACATGCTTGTCCAGAAAGTCAGGAGTGACTGCAGTGAACTGTATTTTAAATCATCTGCAGAATCCTATCTTCTGCTCCACTGGATCTGGAATGTGAATTTCAGTTTTCCGAGATCTGGATTTCCCAGCTCTGTCTGACACTGTCTTTTGGCAGAATATGTGGAAAGTTGTACATTGTGATTTATTAGTGTCTGAGCTGGAGTCATAACTACAATAACAACAGCTACAGTACCATGCCGAGGAAATTGCCTGTGAAGAAGGGAGAGCAATCTGTGGGCAAACTGCTACTAAGACTAATGGTCTAATGAACAATTGACTCCAACACATTTTGGGCCTTTTATACACAAAAGAATGTGTTCTGTGATCACTGTGTCCCAGTGCTAGCGCTTCAGTGCTCCAGTACCCTTTATTTTCCTGTCTTAAGAGTAATTCCCTAGAATTAATTTGCTTGTGAGACTACTTCTTCCTGTCTTAATGAATAAGGCAGAAAGCAAACAAATAGCTCTGAGGGCAGCAAAATTACTAAATACTGATTCTCTGAAGATTTGTTTCTCTCTCCTGGTTGCATTTAATTAAATAACAGAAGACTATATTGTGTGCCCTCCTTTTATCAAAGAGCAGAGAGTCAGCACAGGAGAGTGATTTTATAAATGTCTCTTCCAGCTGGAGGAAAGAGGTAATCACAGAATCACAGAACCATAGGGGCTGGAAGGGACCTCTGGAGATCACCCAGTCCAACTCCTGCTAAAGCAGGTTCCCTACAGCAGGCCACACAGGAAAGTGTCCAGATGGGTTTTGAATATCTTCAGAGAAGGAGACTTCACAATCTCTCTGAACAGCTTATTCCAGCACTCTGTCACCCTCAAAGTAAATAATTTTTTTCCTCAAGTTTAGACAGAACTTCCTGTTTGGTGCCTGTTGTCCTCTGCCATTGGGCACCACTGAAAAGAGCTTGGCCCCATCCTTAGAGAGCCTCAACCATTGTTGATAAGATCCCCCCACATGCAAGTTCCTTGGAAATTATGGAAAATGGAAAGCTGTGGCAGATTCACCACACGCTGAACATCCATGCTACAAACTGCAGGCAAAAAATTATGACTCGGAAATTCCTATCTGTTTCACCATGCTGCATCTCAAGCCATGGCAGTATTTATTGCCTTTATCTTCTGTACTAACTACAGGATCCAGCTACCTTTGCCACTGCATCATCTAGCCAAGGCTGCTTTAAATTAACTAATTTTCAGAGTACATGCACATCATACTTCAAGTACAAAATCAACTCCAGCCTTTGCAGTCTGTCACCCAGCACCAACTTTTGAGAAGATCTGCACTGTGGAACAGCTCTGGTCATCCAAACTGTCTTGCAAGACCCAGGAGGGAAAGATGTAGCGCACGGCGGGCAGAGAAGGCAATTTCATCAGAAGCTGCTTCTTGAAAATTAATTTGGCTCTAATATCATGCCTAAAGCACTTCCAAAGGAATTTGAGGAGAAACAAATCGCCCTTCCTTTCCATTCAATCCCAGCTGTACACTGGGTGCACAGAATGACAAAACATCCTTCCTGAATTGGAGCCACAGTAAGGACGAGTATCCTTCAAACAGGACTGGTTCTTGAGATCACACTGCAAACAACTGTGTCTTCCTAATTGCCACAGAAACTATCTTCTTCATCTTTTCTTAAAGCTGACCAAAGAAATACATATTGTTTTCTTCATAGACACACTAAAGGTTTCATCTCTGTAGTCCTGTACTTCTGCCAGGGTTTGATAACCACAGCTACACAGAATGTTACTGGAAAGCAACACACAGAAATAGCCACTCTGTGTGACTGCTGCTGCTCAGAAGCTCACACCAGTTTCTTTAATATTTTTCAGATGCAAACAGTGAATGATGTTAGCTCTACAGTTAACATCTTGTTTTCATGGAAAACAAGGCTGTTTCTTCCACATACATCAGTGCAAATCCATAGAAAACATGTTATTGTCTGCATCTGCTGTGCTCCACCCTGGTTGCCACTGACCATACCCAAAGTTCCATTTCTATTTCCTGCTGCCTTTGCCCATGAGCCAGTAGCTACCTGTGTAGCCACATTATGACCTATATGGGAGAACTGATCTGGCCATAGAAAAAAAAAAGAAGAAGAAGAAGGAAATAAAGAGCCATGCTGCAAAATAATACATTCATACTGAAGGTCTTGTTCAACAAGACCAGTTTGGTCAACATCTTTAAGGGATATGGAGCCTCTCATAGTTTGCTGCATATTTCTTTTGGTGTCACTACTATAGTTTTGTTATCATCCAGCCTTCATCACTCAAGAGTATTCAAAGCCACCACTGCTATGCGCTGCTACTGTATGTTTTTTGGTAGGTCATTTCCTAGCTGACTCTGTTCCCTCATAGTTTACCGAGCAGTCACATTGGCACAAAGAGGGTCTCAGGAGGGTAAGTACATCATTTAAAGACATGACACTTTTTCTGCTCCAGCTTTCACAGGACCTCAGGAAACTTATCTCATTTCTCTCCTCTCCCCTTCTTTCTATAGTGTTTTCCACAGAGGGCTTTCGTATCAGACTCTCACTCATTTTTCTCTCATTGGTTAATGGCTGTTGATGTTTCTTTCATTGCTTAGCAGCAGTTTCTCCACAAGATGCGAAGTCCTTGCTCGGTGCTACACTGAAAATAACATAAAAAATGAGATTTGAGATGTGTCATTATTCGGCAAATCAAGTGGTGTTTTAACAACAGGAGAATGTATCCTTCAGTCTAACACTGAAATAATGTTTGAAATACATCCCAGAACAGAGGCGGGAAAACATAACAGTTTTCATGGTTTTGAAACATGATCCAATTTTTCCAGTTTTCTACAGGATTGCCAAAACATAACAAATAGCTCTTCCAGATGTGAGCTTCTACTCTGTAACTATGAATGGGAGAAGTGAGGAGCCAAGTGTCAGGAGTTTCCTCTTCAGTGGCTTGTTAATGAACTTCCAATAAAATCAATAATTCTGTCCAGGCTTTTGATCTCTTCTATTGACTGCATGGCTTTTCATTCTTTAACCAACATTTGCAGAAGATTGAAAAGAGACACCTTGTATTTAGCTTAATGTTTGTCAATGTCAACTTCCTTAGTATATGAACTGGTTTTATCTGTGATAGTGTTAATTTTTTTTCATAGTACCTAGTATAGTGCCATTTTGGATTTGTGACCCAAACAGAGCTGATAACACACTGATGGTTTAATTATTGCAGAGCAGTGCTTACCTAGAGCCAAGAACTTTCCTGTTCCTCACGTTGCCCTGCCAGCAAGGAGGTGGGGGGCAAAAGGAGCTGGGAGGGGACAGAAACAGGACAGCTGACTCAGACTGGCCAAAGCAATGTCCCATGCTATATGGTACTGTGCTCAGCAATTAAAGCTCAGGGTAAGAAGGAGGGGTCATGTTCAGAGTGATGATGTTTGTCTTCCCCAAAAAATTGTTATGCATGATGAGCCCTGCTTTCCTGGGTGTGGTTGAATGTCTGTCTGCCAATGGAAAGTAGCAAATGAATTTCTTGTACTGCTTTGCTTCTGTGCATGACTTTTGCTCTGTCTATTGAACTGCATTTACCTCAGCTCACAGATTTTCTCACTTCTGCTCTTCTTATTCTCTTTCCCATCCCTCTGGGTGAAAAGAGCAAGTTGCTATGTGGTGCTTAGCTGCCTGCTAGGGTTAGCCCACAAGTCTGCTTCAGAAAAGCACATGTGGCTGCTCTGGCATCCTACCTGATTGCTTTTGAGCCAGGAGTGCAATTCTGAGTAGAAGATGCTGGGAAGCGTTCTCTTTTGAAATATGCCTGAATTGTTTTAGTATTTTGATACTGACAGAGGCACTGCTAGTGGTCTCCTTAATTAAGTTCATTTTCATAGCATACACAGCTGCTAGGTTTTGTTCTGCATGATAGCACGGAGCTACTGTAACATCTGCTTGCATTCCTCCAACATACAGCATTTTGTTCCTCTGTGTAAAATGCTTTCTGAGATTAATTGCTTTGGTCTTATATCTGAACAGCCTACCTCATGACACCATTCATTAGATAACTATATTAAGAGCCTATTTGTCTCCAAGCCAATTCTCCCACTCCGAATATGTACATTATTATCATGCTGCCGTACTATGTCTGCAGCAACCTAAACTGTTCACTTTTACAAGAATCTTTTTAAAAAGAGCTGATTAACAAAAATAATGTGGCAGCCATCATGTGGGTATGCTGTTTAAGTCTTCCTAGTCTGCTGAAGTCAGTTCCTTGGCTGACTGAGGAGTGAAGCTCTGTTGTTGACAGTATAAGCATCAAAAGTAAAGAAAATAAACCTTTCAGCTCATTTAGCTCTGTTATAGCCGGTAATCCTTAGTCTCAAATACAGTGTTAAGAGAGCTTTAGAAATACTGAAGGAGAATTTCATAACAGGTCTCTACTTGCTTAAGTGGTGTACAGACTCTTACATCTCCTATGTCTGTAGATCAAATGGTAGTACCTAGACAAGAGTAATAAAAGCTCATTTAGAACTGTTTGTGGACCACAGAAAAATGCCTTCAAGTCACTCAAGTGACTGAAATTTCCATCTTTTATAAAAAAATCAAACCCCTCCAGCCTGAGAATGATTGCAATTAAAAACTATAAGAACGCAGTGGGCTTCTTTATCTAGACATGTTCTCTGGCTTGCAGTGGTCCCTGGTCAATATGAACCTTTGAAAAATTGTTGAGAAGTGTTGGAAGTAGCATTCATAGTGTATGTTCCTATTAGTCTCAACTCTAGCCTATTGCCTGCATTTAAATCTTTTTATTAATTTCCTTTCATAAGAATATATATTTTTTAATTCTAGGCAGACAATTTCACTCAATTTTCCTGCCAGAGCTAATATTTCTCTTCCAGTAAACCACTCAAAAAAGAATGCCCAGGGATGAGTCCGAGGCTGAACTGTGGGAATCTGTGTTCAATTTCTTGCTTTGCTAGATACTTCCCTAACAGTCCTTGTGAAATTACTTAATGTCTGGATATTTCAGTACCGTATCTGTATAATGGAATTAAACAGATCTATTTTTCTTCTTCAGGGTGGAATCTCCTTGGGACTTTGTTGCTCTGTCATTTTGTGATGGCACATGGTACCCTGTATCATGACAGTCCAGTTACATTTGGATACTTCCAGCTGGATTGAAAAAAATTATACTGGCAAAAAATAGCTAACAGTTTGTATTGAAAACAGATTATGGGAAAAACACTTACATATCCAGACTGACCATAGATGAGTAGTAATGTCTATTTAAAAAAAAAAAAAAATTACGATGAAGAAGAAGAAATATTGTCAGGGCAACAAGGAGAAGGAAATCAGGCCTTAACCTAGCCATCTTACTGAAGCAAAAGACATCAAGCGTATCTCTATGTTTTTGTACAGGCTTTTGCTTTGAGTATATTTTCTCAGTGGAACATGAAGCAACATATTTGACACAAGTCTGTCAGATCTCTGAAATACATCGAGCTTGCTCTATTTGAACATTTCAAATGAATGATTATCGTGCATTTATCTGCTTATTCACTGTTGTTTATTTGAGTGACTTACTCTTTTCTATTATTTTAGTTATTCTTTAGGTCATGCTTGAATTTTATTGGCCAGCTCTGCATCTACCTGCAATCCTGCAACTGTGAACATGGGCAATCAGAAATACTTAGTTACTTGTGTGCTAGTTACAAACTGCCACTGCAGGATAAGCAGCACTTGTGAGCTGGTGACCAACATTTAGAGCAGAGTAACCGACTTGGATGATTCAGAATAGTTAGTTATCATCTATCCAGCATTTTTCCTTGTAATACAGATAAACTTTACCAAACACACAATTTCCTTTGCTACAATATTTTCCAAGTTTTATTTTTTTCCTACACTTATATTAAGCTTTTTTTTTTTTCATCTGAGTCCCATAAAGCTGAATAGTTACAAGGAGTTCAGTTCAAATAACCCTCCTTTTGTTTCTGTTTTACTTATTTTGATAAAATCTCTGACTTTGATTTTTGACTCAATTTGATATACGGAATTTGTGGTTTATTACTGTGAGCCATGTAGGACAGAACTCAGAGGTAGTTTTCTCAAGACAATGCTCAGTGTTATGCAGAAGTAATTTTAAAGATCAGGTTAACCTATCTTTGGGCTGTCCACAGTTAAGCAATTAAACTCTTTCTCATGGTAAATAAAAAACAATTACAGTGAGCATGTTGACTTATCTTTAATGCTATTGTCTTCAAAGACATCTTCTCTAAAAGCAGATGGGGGAAGACTCCGAGCCGGGGGAATCAAAACTATCATGTAAAAACAACATTCCTTATACTTACTCTTCATGTTGGGAAGGAACTTAGGGAAGTGGGGCTGGTTCTCAATTTTTATTTCCGGAATTGCAGCTGAGAGAGCTTCCTGGAGGGATACTTGTTCTGCTGGAAAAGCAATGCATGGAGAGAAGGGTCAGCTTGTTATCCAATAGCCAGACCCCACGTTTCTTTGGTTTGAGGATGAAGACTCGTCCTGTTTCATGGAACCAAACACCCAATAACTGGTAACAATCAGTAATAGATTCTTTAGGTATTCTTTATTACATTATGAGAGACAATGGGATTAACACCCAAAGCAGTTTTCTATCTTTGCTTCGGTGTTCATGCTTGTATTTCCAAAAGCATTACATATTCATTAGATTTCCATGAAGCTTGATAGATGATCATACTATTTCCCAAAATTTCCACCTCTTCCAGGAACTCCATCTTCCACCCATTTTCTTCCTTTATATGGTTTCTTTATTCCAACTGAATATGAGTTGGAGTTCATGCATCCTCAGCTCGGTGGCCCCTCAGGCAATTTTTGGTCACAAAAATGCAGGTGTTCTCACTCAATTTAAACACTAGCTTGTCTTGTTCCCATTGTGGTTTTCATTGCCTGCTTCAAGGGTTTTTATATCCTGTGCAATCAGCAGCCTAGTAAGCTCAACACCTATGTGGTTACTGCGAGGCACAATTCATTTCTCAACCTGATTCTTCAAATTTTTTTCCTAGAAAAGAAAGAGAAGAGCAGCGGAAGCTGAGGTGGGGCAGATGGTCATCCCATAGGAAACCCCATATTCCTTTGGTTTGGAGAAGACTCACCCGATTCTTTAGTTTCTACCTCTGGAAAAGGAAGAGAAAAGCAATGCATGATGAGATGGGACAGCTTGTCATCCCATGGGAAACCCCATATTCCTTTGGTCTGGGGAAGAAGACTCACCCAATTCTTCAATTTGTTCCACTGGAAAAGAAAGAGAAAAGCAGCATGTTATGAGAGGAACATCCCATTCCACAGATCACACAGGCAGAACTCCTTTTCTTTTAATTTGGGAGGGAGGACTCACCCAGTTCTGCAACTTGTTTCTCTGCAAAAGAAACAAATAAGAAACGTGTGATGAGAAGGGTCAGATTATCATCCCATGGCTGATCCCATGGGAAGACCCCAAATTCCTTCAGTATAGGGAGGGAGACTTACTCAGATTTGCAGCACTTAAATCTGCAAAGGAAAATCAGAAACAGTGCATGATGAGAGGAACATCTCATCCCACAGCTCCCACAGGAAGACCCCAGTGTTTTTAATTCAGGAGGGAAGACTCACCCATCTCTATATACTGTTCCCCTGGAAAGGAAAGAGAAAAGCATTGCATGGTCATAGGGGATTTTTCATCCCATAAGTAGTCCCTTGGGAAGACCCCAGATTCCCTCAGTTTAGTGACTGCAACTTACTCAATTGTGAATTTCCTTTCTCTGCAAAAAAGGAAGAAAAAGCAACTCATGATGAGGTGGAACAGCTTGTCATCCCTAGTAAACCCCATATTCCTTTGGTTCAGGGAAGGAGACTCACCCAATGTTTCAATTCGTTCCGCTGGAAAAGAAAGAGAAAGGCAATGCATGGTGAGAGGAACATCTCATGTCATGGCTCACACAGGCAGACCCCCTTTTTTTTAATTGGGAGGGAGAACTCACCCAGTTTTGCAGCTAGTTTCTCTGCAAAAGAAAGAAATAAGAAATGCATAATGAGAAGTGTCAGATTATCATCCCATGGCTAATCCCATGGGAAGACTACAAATCTCTTTGTTATGGGGGGGGGACTCACCCAACTTTTCATCCTTTCTCTCTGCAAAGGAAAAGCAGAAAGAATGTGTGATGAGAGGAACATCTCATCCAACAGCTTCCGTAGGAAAACCCCAGCATTTTTAATTTGGGAGGGGAGACTCACCCATCTTTTCACAGTATTTCTCTGGAAAAGGAAGAGAAAAGCGTTGCATGGTCAGAGGGAATTTTTCATCCCATATGCAGTCCCTTGGGATACCCCATACTGCTTTGGTTCAGGGAAGAAGACTCACCCACTTCTTCAATTTCAACCACTGGAAAAGAAAGAAAAGAAACACATTATAAGAGGAATATCTAATCCCACAGCTCACACAGGCAGACCCACTTTTTTCTTTTAATTTGAGAGGGAGGACTCACCCAGTTCTGCAACTTGTTTCTCTGTATAAGAAACAAATAAGAAAAGCATTATAAAAAGAGTCAGATTATCATCCCGTGGTTAATCCTATGGGAAGATCCCAAATTCCTTCATTATAGGGAGGGAGACTTACTCAGATTTCCAGCAGATAAATCTGCAAAGGAAAAGGAGAAAAAATGCGTGATGAGAGGAATATCTCATCCCACAGCTCCCATAGGAAGACCCCAGCTTTTTTAAATTGGAAGGAGACACTCACCCATCTTATCATAGCGTTTCTCTGGAAAAGGAATAGAAGAGCAGTGCATGGTCAGAGGGGATTCTTTGTCCTGTATGCAGTACCTTTGGGAAGACCCCAAGTTTCCCTCAGTTTAGTGACTGCAACTTACTCAATTGTAAATTTCCTTTCTCTGCAAGAAAGAATGAAAAAGCAACACAAGATGAGATGGGATAGCTTGTCATTCCCTGGTTAAGCCCATATTCCTTTGGTTCAGGGAAGAAGACTCACCGAATTCTTCAGTTCGTTTCACTGGAAAAGAAAGAGAAAAGCAATGCATGGTGAGAGGAACATCTCATCCCATGGCTCACGCTGGCAGAACTCCTTTTCTTTTAATTTGGGAGGGGAGACTCACCCAGTTTTGCAGCTTGTTTCTCTGCAAAGGAAACAAATAAGAAGTGCATGATGAGAAGTGTCAGATTATCATCCCATGGCTGATCCCATGGGAAGACCCCATATTCCTTCAGTGTAGGGAGGGAGACTTACTCAGATTTCCAGCAGATAAATCTGCAAAGGAAAAGCAGAAACAGTGCGTGATGAGAGGAACATCTCATCCCACAAATCCCATAGGAACACCCCAGCATTTTTATTTTGGGAGGGAGACTCACCCATGTTTTCATAGTGTTTCTCTGGAAAAGAAAGAGAAAAGCAATGCATGATGAGATGCACATCTCATCCCACAGCTCACACAGGCAGACCCCTTTTTTTTTAATTTGGGAGAGAGGACTCACCCAGTTCTGCAACTTGTTTCTCTGCAAAAGAAACAAATAAGAAATGTGTGATGAGAAGGGTCAGATTATTATCCCATGGCTGATCCCATGGGAAGACCCCACATTCCTTCAGTATAGGGAGGGAGACTTACTCAGATTTGCAGCACTTAAATCTGCAAAGGAAAATCAGAAACAATGTGTGATGAGAGGAAAATCTCGTCCCACAAATCCCATAGGAACACCCCAGCATTTTTACTTTAGGAGGGGAGACTCACCCATGTTATCATAGCGCTTCTCTGGAAAAGAAAGAGAAAAGCAGTGCAGGGTCAGAGGGGTTTTGTTCATCCCATACATAGTCCTTTGGGAAGACCCCAGATTCCCTCAGTATAATGAATGCAACTTACTCAACAGTGAATTCCCTTTGTCTGCAAAGAAAGAAAAAAAAAAGAAAAATTAACGCATAATGAGATGGGACAGCTTGTCATTCCCTGGTAAAGTCCATATTCCTTTGGTTCAGGGAAGAAGACTCACCCAATGTTTCAATTCGTTCCGCTGGAAAAGAAAGAGAAAGGCAATGCATGGTGAGAAGAACATCTCATCTCATCCCACAGCTTACGCAGACACCTTTTTTTTTTTTTAATTTGGGAGGGAGGACTCACCCAGTTCTGCAACTTGTTTCTCTGCAAAAGAAACAAATAAGAAGTGCATGATGAGAAGGGTCAGGTTATCATCCCATGGCTAATCCCATGGGAAGACACCAAATTCCTTCAGTGCAGGGAGAGAGACTTACCCAGATTTTCAGCGCTTAAATCTGCACAGGAAAAGCAGAAACAATGCATGATGAGAGGAACATCTCATCCCACAGATCCCACAGGCAGAACATTTAAAATAAAATAATTGGGAAGGGAGATTCACCCAGTATCGCAGGTAGTTCCGCTGGAAAAGAAAGAGAAGAGTAGTGCATAGTCAGAGGGGACAGCTGTTCATCCCACAGCTACTGCCGTAGGGAGACCTTGTATTCCCTCAATTTGGGGAAGGAAACTTACCCAGCACAGCATCTCTTCTCTCTGCAAAATAGAAGCAAGGGAAATGCATGATCAGAGGGAACATATTCTCATCCCATTGCTGCCCCCATGCCTAGACCCCAAATCTTTTGGTTTCGGTAAGTGGCAAATGACCACTTTGGTCCCTAGAAGGAATTAAACCCATAGGAAGGAATGGATTGGGAAAGAGTTTTACAAGTGGATCAGCCAGGATCAACGCATCCCATGGTCCCAATACATCCCATGTCCCCAGCATATCCCAAGGCCCCAACATATCCCAAGACTCCAAGACACTGCATAAACCCAGCACTCTCCAGTCTTCTATCAGTTCCATTAAGGGGACTTCAGTTGTGGAAGGGGCTGGAAGGACTCACTCAGCTTTCTGGCCTGTGCCGCTGAAAAACAAAGCGGAGAAAGAGGTGGTCAGCAGGGCAACCTGGTTTCTGGTGACATCTCAAGAGGGTCTGGACCTTTCCACATGCCCCATGGTCCAGCCAAGTCCCTGTCTTCCCACCCACGCTTCTTTTCTTTTTCCCCTTCCTTCATTCCCTCCCAAAAAGGCAAATATTATTTAATAACCACTGTGAATCCGAGGAAAAAATCTCCCTTCCTCCTCCTGTGTACCTCCATTGACAAGAGCTCAGCACCATCCCCACCATCCCTCTCACTGCAGAATACCTCCCTGCGTGTGATCCCCTCTGCTCTCAGCTCACCTTGTTTTCTATGGAGAAAAACAATGATGACAAATGACCCGACCAGAAATGTGAGGACCACTGTCAAAGCCACCTTCCAGGGATGGACAATTTGGGAAAAGGGATCTGGAAAAAACATCAGGAAAAGGGCAACACTCAGACTTGGAAGATCACAGAATCCAAAGGGGCAGCAACCAGGGAGCACTGACGCACAATGGCAGCATCCTCAGATTGGCACAGGTGGAGGAGCTACTCAGCAGCCTGTGCCCTCTGCCACTAAGACATGAAGAAACTCATCAAAGAAACGCAACAAAACCACCTCATCCATGCATATCTATTCCCATATCACACCATGCACCCACTCGAACTCCAGCATCTCATGAAACAATTCAGCCCTGACATTTTTCAAAGGCTCCTGCCCTTCAGCTCTCCACTGATGGACATGAGGATGAGGATGGACAGAGGTGAGGGTGAGACACACAAACCCAGTGACACATGGAAGTGTCACCCCAGCCACTGACCTGACACCTTCAGGTTCACCACAGCTTCTGCATAGCCACCATCATCTTGCACAGTGCAGGTATATGAGCCGCTATCAGAGGAGCTCACTGCAGTAATGTGCAAATCCAAATTTCCATCAGAGAGACCATCCCTGAGCAGTTCTGTCCTCCCTTTATATTCCTCCATCTGTGCCAGGTCCTCTCCATTTTGGTAGTGGTGCACAAAACCAGAGAGCGTGTGCCGGATCCATCTGATGTCCAAGCTCCGAGCATCCTTGCAAGGGGACAAGTGGCAGCGCAGCACGACATCCTGTCCCACAGTGGCAGTGACAGGGAGACTCAGTGCCACCACCCTAACCTCGGCTGGGCAATGAGAAGGGCACAGAGAGAACGTGAGATGGTGCCTGCATTAATGTGGGGGCATAGGGCAGAGGGAGATTTGGTGCACACTCCATCCCATCTAAAACATCTAGAACAACTGGAGGGAGTGGAGAAGGATTTCTAGGGGTGGGAGCCCACTTACAATGAGTGGTGGAGATGAATAAAAGACAGAAATTCTACCCAAAATCATGTATTTCATGAAATAACCAAAGTGAAAGTGAAACCCTACCAGGGCTGGGTGCTGGGCTTGGGTCCTCCCTGCCCCATGGGTGCTCCCCTGCCCCACAGCAACACCTCTGCCAGGCACATCAGCCCCACAGGACCCCTACCTGATCCTGGACGGAGGAGGTGGAGAGCCACAAGATAAGCCAGGAGGCACCTCCAGGGGAGGGTGAAACTGAGGTGTTTGCAGCCCGATACGAACCACATCTGTGCTGGAGAAGAGGAGAGGGGAAGAAGCTGGGGAAAGGAGACAGAGGAATAAGACTGAGAAGGAGATGATGGAAGATGGGGAAGATTTGGAAAGAAGACGGGGGAAAAGTTCAGGAAGAAATTATAGAAGAGAGCTCAAGTGGATCAGCTTTGCAGCGGAGTCTCACGCCAAGGGACCATTCTTAGAGGGTCTGAATCGCAGCCAAAACTCACCACAAAGGATCTCTAAGAAGCTGAGGGAGAGCGATGCAGACCTCCCGGCTGTCTCCCCCGGTGGCACGGCAGCTCTGAGAAGGGTGGGCAGAGGGAAGAGTGCTGGCATCCCCCAGCAGTGCGTATAAGGGGGGGCCCCAGGGAATGCGGTGAACGGGATGGGCAAGCAGGGCGTGGTGTGTTGGAAGGCTTAGCGTGGCAGATAGTACAGACAGGGGGTGCAGGCAAGGGTGCAGGCAGGGCATGATCATCCACCCTCCAGCAGTCAGACAAGAGGAGGGGACCTCAGGGAGTGGGAGGGATGGAAACAAGTGAAGCTGGGAAATCCAGCAGAGTAACTTGACACACCAGTGAGTTATGTCAAGCAGGAATTGCTTTAATACAGCACTGGGTGCATGGGGGATCACTACACCAAACATGCACCCCGGGGGGAGAAGCGACTGCATATTTGTAGGCATAGTGTATACATATTCATTACATTTCCAATAAATTGGTTGCATATCATCCCACCCTTCTGAGCATGCGCCATAAAATGTGGGGAGGGTCTCTGGGCCCCATCTGGTGGTCATTGCATGAAGGCTAGTTGTTGTCCTCGCAAAGGCTCTAAGTCTACCTTGCTGTGAACTTCTAACCTTTAAGGGGGGGTGGGGTTGCCTAAATCAACCTCTACTGGTGTTGCGTTGAGCTGAAGCATCTGTTTTGCTTCCTTATCTTTAACAAGACTTCTGTCCTGCTCTCTTATCTTTACTTGACAGCAAGTTCTCCTGGCCTCACTCCAAGGATGGTGACACACTGGAACAGGTTGCCCAGAGAGACTCTGGATGCCCCATTCCTGGAGGTGTTCAAGGCCAGGCTGGATGTGGCTGTGGGCAGCCTGCTCTGCTGGTTTGCAGCCCTGCCCACAGCAGGGGGGTTGGAACTACATGATCTTTGAGGTCCTTTTCAACCCAGGCCGTTCTATGATTCTACGATTAAGTGAATCAACTATCTAATTCTTTTAAACGGCAAAATGTAAGTATTTTTTTCTCTCTAAACCTGCTCAACAATCACCACTCCTACAGATCTGCTTCGCCTGCATACCTACATTATTAATTAAAGCTACAGATGCATTTACAGGGGAGAAAAGGTAACTTAGGGCAGTGCTTCCCTACAGTTCTTTATGCCAGATCTTCCCTGTGATGGATGTGCCTCTTACATACCTTTCCTTCCCACGGTATTTCAGAGCAGCATCATACCTCATATCTATGCATTTCTGTTCGACATTCTACCTTTTCTCCACTGTCCTTCTCTCTCTTTTCTCCATTGTTACATCTTTCTTCTGGTTTTGATTTTGTTCCTTCACCTAGAGGCTGCTTTCTTCACTCTCGTTTTAAGTGCTGCTTACACCCCTGAAGGGTACACACGTACTCTCTTCTACCAATAAGGCAGTTGCTACTACCACCTAGACACATTTGGGCTAACCTCGAGATACAGGATCTTATAGCTTAGGCAAGTATGCAATAGGTTCTCTTTTGTCCCCCCATTCTTGTGTTAGAACTCCTAAAGCAGCCCCTTCACTGACAGTTACAAAAATGTGAAATGGTTCCTTTAAGGCAGGCAGTTTTAACACAGGTGCTATGATTAAGTCCCGTTTCAATACTTCTACTAATTCTTTTTCCTCTTTTGTCCATTTTAGTATGTTGGGTTCTCCCTTTGATAGTTTGAGATACAGTCTCTTCGTTTTTTTGTACATGTGCTTTTATTCATAATCTAGAGTATCCAATTAAACCTAGAAACTTTGGCAACTCCCTCTTTGTCTCGGGCAGAGAAATCTGCACAATTCCCTGAATTCTTTCAGAATTTATTCTCCGTTTCCTCTCAGAAAACACATACCCAAGGTACCTGACTTCTTTTTCCACCTACTGCAGTTTATTTTTGGACACCCTTAGCCCGTGTTCCCCAAAAAATTCAGGAGTTTACTTGTAGTCTCTTTTACTTTAGACTCCTCTGTTCCACAAATCAGCAAATCCAAAACTTTCTCCAGCACTTGTCCAAATAAATTAGGTGATTCCATGAACTCTTGAGGTAAAACAGACCTCCTATATTGCTGCTTTCATCCCGTTTCTGGGTCCTCTCACTCAAAGGCAAAAAGATCTCAACTCTCTGAGTCTAAAGCGCAGGTCCAGAAAGCATCTTTTAAGTTTATTGCACTGAAACATTTATGTCTGTGTGGGATCTGACTCTCAAGTGTCACCTGAGAACTATTTCAATAATTTTTCTTAGGTCTTGCACCAGTCAATAGGTGCCATCTGCCTTCTGTAATGGCAAAATTGGAGTGCTATAAGGCGACATACAGGGTTCCAGAAGACCATCCTTAACCAATGTCTGTATTAAAGCTTTTAGACCCATTCTCCCTTCTAAAGGTATGGGATATTGTCACTGTTTCACAGCTTCACTCCCTCCTTGGACAGTTATTTTTAAGGGAGTAATTGTGAGTCTGCTTCGGTTTCCTTCCCCTGCCCACACCTTTGGATTTATTTCTTTTTCATCATCAGCTGTTAACAAATTCATTGGCACCTTTTTACCTGTTCAACTGCAATCCTAATTTAACTATTAAATCTCTCCCCAGTGAATTGGTCCCTGCTCCTGGCACATATAACAAGTGCCCTGTGAGTATTTTACCTTCTCATTTTAATTCAGTAGTCTCAAAAAGTGAAACTATCATTTCTGATCCCTCTACCCCTGTTATTCTTAAGGTGTTCCCAGTTAAATTAAGTCCCAGTATTTTATAAGCTAAAGATGACCAAGAATTGATCAAACTGTTCTGCTAATCCAATAGGATCTTTCATTAAAGATTTCATTTCCCTTTTAAAATTTCTCACCTCTCCACTAGTAAGTGGGGAGTTTACATATCCTATATCTCCTGATAACATTGGAACTTCCCTAAGAGGATACATGGAAGTGTTAGTGGGGTTAATGGTGTTAGATTTAGGAAAGGGAGAATTTATAACGTCCCTTTTGAATTGTTCCAAATCTTTCTCAAGCTGGCAGAACTTTTCAGCATCAGTACTAATTGCAGAGCTTGGTTCAGGTGGGCTGTTAAGGGGCTCATCTGAGCCAATACCCTCCACTCTGTCAGCTGTCTCCAACCTTCCTCCTGTAGTTACAGGACTTGACTAGAGGCCAGGATGGTAAGGGGGGGGGACGCTGTTCCATAGAGGCAAGCAAGTGAGTTTAATCCTAGGGAAAGGTACAGAGAGCAAACAGCTTGAAGGATCCCATCTGGGGTTTCTCTATTCTTCCTTATCTACAGAATTTTGTCTGCCCACGATTAACCGCTGTACTGCCTGAATCCAACAAGCAGCATATGTGGACTCCTCCTCCAAAATAAAACAAAACAAAACAGAACAAAATAATAAATAAAGGAGTTTTACTGTTTACGTGCACGTTTGAAGCCTGACAAATGTGATCTTCATCAGGCGTGTATTTTGGCCAAAATACTTATTACCCTGCAATTGGTTACTTAGGCCATACAACAACACAATATCTAATCATGTTCTGTTTATCCTTATCCCTGGTTCTCGAATTTCTCTTCCAATTTTTCATCATACTTCCTAAAGGACTTATAGCAGGCACTGCCCCAGGGGCCCTCTCTTTGTCCCCCACCTTGCAACTCTTATTCCCCATTTCTCTCAGCAACCTATGGTCATACTACTGCAGAAACTGCCCTTCTGCAGCATCGTGCATGCCCAATTCTCAGTTCTAGGAAATGAGGTGTACCGTCAAGCAACCCTTTTTGCAAGACATTCACAGAGCTCGACCTCCAAGGCAATACTTGATCACACATGATTGTTCTTACCTTGGTCTGTGCACAGAGTTGCCAGGAATTATCAGGTCAATCACACAACACTGCAGTGCGTGCTGTCCATCCCTGTCCCCCAGCTGTTCACAGATCTTGCCTCTTAAAAACATCCTCGGGTCCACAGCCAGCTTCACGATGAACCACCGCTGCCAACTCACAGGGCTGCAGAAATAGGAGCGGGGTGCACTGTCCTGTGCTGTAGAGGCGGAGGACCACCGCGGGCAATGTTGTTTTCCCAGGTTTTGGCACCAAATTGTGAGAAATCAATTGTGAGATCAAAAATTTCTAATCAGGCAAAGATTTCTGTGAAGAGCAGTTTATTCGTTATTGCAATAATGGGTGCACACCCCAATACTGACAAGGAAGAAACTGCGTACCTGATCAGTGAAATCCATTCCATTGTATACTCTGGGTGCGACGCAGGTAATGCCTCTCCTGGCACTCATTGGTTGAGCGTCTCAGGCTCACAATCTTCTGACGCTATTGCTACATTACATTTCCATACGACGTCTGTTACCAACCCACTGTTTTTAGGTATGTTCTGTACTTTTTATGCTGACAGGAGGACAATATTTTCAACAATTAGCACACTAGTTCTGCCCTGTTCCAGACTCTCCCCTACCGTATATAATTTCCTTACCTAATGCCTGTGCCAATTCTACCCAGCTTGAAACACCCCAGTCTTGACTTTACTCTGTTCGGCAGCTTTCTTTGTGAAAAAGAATTTATCCTAAGCTACACACAGAAATACTGGAAATTTCCACTGCAAAAACACAATCTACCTCTCTCACTTACAGTAAAGGTGTCCTACCAAGTACCACTAAAACAAATAGATGTACTCTTACAGATGGTTTAAAGGCTGCAGAAATAAAACAGAAGCACAGAGTGGTGTGCAGACCACATGATCTTTTCTGCAGAGTTGGATGAGAAGTGGAAGTGGAAGCTGAAAGAAAAGCAAAATATTAGGTCACTTTGCCTGTGGTTCCAGAATAAGATTACAAGACATTATGGGATACCACATATTCCCCTGTCATTTTGAAAATCAACCAGATGATTCAAAATCATATATGGTAGTTGTTGCAGAATTATAAAATCAAAGGGCCATTGAGGTTGAAAGGCAACTCTCAAGAGGGTCTTGTCCAACACTCCATGCCCCATGCAGGGTCAGCTCTAGCAGTCTACTAAGGACTGTGTCTAGCCAAGTTTTGAATATCAATACAGAAAGAATGCAGGGATGTGTCATAAGCAAGCAGTACTCAATAGTAACTACTAAGCTCTTGTTCTTTACAATGGTTACTATCAAACAATGAAGTTTGGCAGATGCTGATCTCCTCTCTCTGGTGACAGTGACAGGACCTGAGGGAACGCATGGAGCTGTGTCAGGGGAGGGTCAAATTGGATTTTAGGAAAAGGTTCTTAACTGGGGGCTGGTCGAGCACTGTAAAAGGCTCCCCAGGACAGTGGTCATGGCACCGAGCTTGTGTTGAAGAAGTATTTGCACAACACTGAGATATAGGGCTTGAATTTTGGGCGGTTGTGTGCAGATCCGGGAGTTGGACTCAAGGATCCTTATGGGTCCCTTCCAACTTGGGTTATTCTATGATTCTATGATTTTAGGTAACAACGACAGAGCTAGTGGTTAAATCTTTCTCACTTGTCATCTTCAAAACAAAACCAAATGTGTCTATACAATATCCAATAGAATGTTTTGTAAAGGCCAGAGGAGAGAAGCTTGGTTGTCCCTTCCGGAGTTTTGTCTTGTGAATGCAGATCAATGAAATAGCTCTTGGGTTTAATGGATGTTGTAAGGAAACCTAGCAAACACAAGAGGGCTCCATCTGAACGCATATTAGGAAGCAATGTAGGGTGGTGCTAAACAGAAATGGTATCATCTCGTGTTACATAACCTTGAGCTAAATCACAGTGCAGTTTAGAGAAGATTCTTAATTGTTTGCTCTGCTGTTACCGTCATGTTTTGGATATGCAATGGTTTATGTCTAAGCATTTTCTCCATGCTAGAGCACAGAGCTATCAAAATAAAGCACATGAAACCCTGCTCAAGTGGCCCCTTATGAAAGACACAAAATAAAATTCCCAATTTTGTCATTCACATCAAATGTATCCATTCTTTATGAAACAGGTTCAGGTTCAGCCATCAAAAATATACCACAGTACATAATGAACTGGATTTTGGCAGTGAAAGTCGTCTCTGTCCTTGATTTTATATTATAATTATTTGCTCGTCTGTTTGTTTGTTTGTTTTATTGCTACTGTGGAAACAAATAGACAAAAAAGGCAGAAGGGGGGAAAAAAAAAAGCAACTATAACATAATGGGGTTCAGTCATTCCTCCACAGAGACAAGTAGGCTTGTGCAAATGGACTTTGCTGCTGCAACACCAAAGTACCCCTGAAAATCTCTCAGAGACAGAACCAGGGAAGTCATTGTTCTTTTGTCTAAAGATGCCCACCTGTGATGGAATGCCACTGTGCTGGGATTGTACTTTACATACTACATATCATAGAACCACAGAATCATAGAATCAATCACAGAATCATAGAACAACTTGGGTTGGAAGGGAACTCAGACGTCATCTAGTTCCAACCTGACTACTGTGGGCTTTTTCACTCCTCTCCTCTGTGACCCTCTACACAAGGAGTTTTGTTCCAACATCTCAAGAGTCTTGGATTAATTCTTTAGGACTTGATTATCTCAGTTCAACAGTACGCTAAGGTTATACGAGAGCTTCCAGTAAGCCATGCCAAATGTCCAGCCCCATCGCATCACCATTATAATGCTATTTTGATTCAATATTTAGATGTTTCATGTTAAGATCCCCTCCAGTAAGCTGGTAGTTAGATTTTTATTATAATTAGAGTGGAGGTTGTTGGGTTTTTTTTCTTCTGGACTTTTTTTCTGCTAAGAAATACAAGCCTACACTGACACAGCAAATCATGCAGTCATTTACAAACTCTTTGGTAAGGAAAGCACATATCAAAGGATTTCTGGAATGCAGTTTTTTAGTCCAGGTAATTATTTCATAATTTATTTTTCCTTCTGAAAAAAAATTATATTTTGATTTAGTAGACATTCTTAATTGCTACTAGTAGTCTTAAAATTTTAATTTTTTTTGCCTCTTAAAAGTTCATGGCAAAAGAATACATTACTAAAGGGATATTTTGCTGTTTTCCTTCAGATCACTGCTACAGAGAGTAGCTAATCAGCATGAAAAGATAAACTTCTTATATTATAGACATGCTGTTTTTGACAAGTGAACTATCATTTCTTTACAGCAAGCAGTGTTATAAAAATAATTCAAGCCACACTTACACACGTACAAACAGAGCAACCAGGGAATGATGGACCTGCAGGGACTGGCAGAGACTGACCCAAGCTCTGAATCTGGAATTTCAGAAAAGGTTCCTGCTCCTTCATTGTGGGGACTCATCTCATTACAGAAACCAAACATACCACAATCTGCGAATTCTGACCTAAATTTGGATGAAAACATCCTCCTAATTCAGCAAATTTTGAATCAAGGCTCTGAGTTAAATCTTAATTCAGGTCATCATGTGGTCTTTCATTAGGATTACCATGAAAATGTTGGCTTAAGACCAGATTTTTCCTTTCAGATGTTTATTATAAAGTCTACTGAAATCATTCAGATTATTGCACATACATACTGGAAGAGATCCTACATTTTGTTTGTGTGACTGTTCAGGAAGAGATCCTACATTTTGTTTGTGTTCAGGAAGATACAAAGAAAACAAGCGTGTTACTGCAGTACTGCTGTGATGATGCTAAGCAAATCTGGCCTGCAGACATGTTTACATAGCAAATTTCCCAATCACTGCTTCCATTTTGATGAACCACAAATATCTTGGCCTTCTAATCTCTCCACAGCATATTAAACTCAGCATGCAAAAAAGAGACAAACAGTGAAAACACTGTAGTAAGAATTGCTTTTTTCCATTCCATCATCTAATGCTTGCTGTGTTCTTCCAGTGAGGAAAACTAAAGGAGTTAACATATTAGTGATGTAACAGACAGGAAAGCTCTTAAACTCAAAGTTCAATAGGATCTTTTAAAGGATGTTCACTCTGCATCTTGAATTTTCTGTAACTACTGAGTTGTGCTTGCTTCAGCTATCCTGCTGAGATGGATATCAGAGAAGACAACCTGAGAACTCTTATTTCAGCTGGTGTGAAAAGTAATGCAGATTTGTCAGTGGAAAGTCTGCACAAGCAGCAGAGAAACAGAGATGCAGAAGCAGTTAGAGTCAAGAGTTACTACTCTTGAGAAGGAACATTCTTAAGGAGAAAAAATACAATGAAGGCTATCCTAGTATGATATTCAGGGCTAGCAGGTGCTGTTTGAGAGATATTCAAGACTTTTCTTCCTCTAGCAAATCTATGTTTTATTGGCATTATTTGATTCACCTGAAGCTTTTCCTAGAAGAGATGTTGAACCACGTCTTCATTTTTTTCTCTGTCTATGCCACTTGGACTTTTAAGGACTTACTAGTTTCTTCTTATAAAGTTCTGAGGGTGGGATGGGTGTGAGATGATTGGCAACATTTGAACATACTGTCTTGTACCTGAGTATATATGCTCAAAGCTACATCCTAGACAAGATACCCAATACGGTTGTCCCTCAGGAAATACACTCATGCAGAGGTATTCAGATACTGAAAACAGCTCATGCTTAGCAGCTTTTCCATCTTCAAAGGCACCCTTCATATACAGTTTATCTCTTGTAGCTGTGAACAGATTGAATCAAAGGACTTTTCACATTCTGGCCTCTCCAGATGTGAAATTGCATTTATACCAAAATAGGGTTTATGTACTCCTTGTGTCTTCTTATACAAGGCTTCGGGACATGTATACTGTAGGGGCTTAGCTAGGTTTAAGTGATGTGCTAGCTTTTTGCTCTCCTTTTGCCCAGCTTTGCAATTCAGCCACTCTAGGTAGAATTCAAGTTTGGTTTTGGTATTGCAGCTCATTCAAGCTTCTTATTTATACAAATATCCTACATATGCACACATAGCAGACACTATGCCCTTGTGTTTCTTGGATAAGCCTGGTTATATGCACTGTATGTATGTCTGCAGCACTTCTCAGAGGTATGAGAGACAAGTGCATATGTTGTACACTAAGCTATTTTCTTTATGAGTGACTGCTCACTGCTAATATGTTAAAGACCTCCGTGTTTGGGGAATTATTATATTTGGCTTCAAGTTTGTTAAAGCCTGAACCTCTGCATTGGTGCAGACTTGCTCTCTCTTGTACTGTTGTGGCTTTGTCAGACTCTTCAGTCAGCACTACTTCTGATGCCAGTTGACTGCACTTACATTGCTGCATTTGACAGGAAAATGCTGATTATGAAGAATAAAAAGCAGCAACAAGAAAGACACTTTTCACAGAGCTATGCCACTAAGATCTTAAATTCTTACAGAGGCCACAGGGAAGGAAAAATGCTTTCAGCAGCCTTCACTGAAAAGGAAGTCTGCTTGGTAAGCATAAAGGGAAATGAGACATAGCATCAGAATATGACAGTCTGCCATATATATTCTTCCCTGGGCTGTAACATGCGTCTGGAAGGATAAGGACAAAATTATGTTTTTTAAATAAACTTGGAATTCAGTTGGTGGAAATGAGATCAGACTTCATTTTTTCCCTCTAAGTAACCTTAATAGAAAATTAAATTTGAACATAAATACATTAATCTTGAAGGCTTATTAGGATGATTAAAAAACACTACAGCAGAGTGGTGTTATCATTATGCTAGAAAAAGCCCATGTCCCATAACATTCCCCTTGATTTACCTGGCTCCGTTCTTTGGGATTTACACGAACAAGTAGAACAGAGTTCTGCCTCTTTTCTTTGTCCTATATGTCTTGTAGTTTCAATAAACAGATTGTACTTCTGCATCTAGCCAAATGAAGTCATCCAGCTATAGTTTCAGCCCATCTCATTGCATCTGACTGTATGCAGGAGGGCAGGTTTCTAATGTCTAATTTCTGTATAAATCCTGGGTCATCCTTCAAAAGTCTTTGTAGGAACACCTCCTTGTCTTTCATTAATCATAGAGTCTATTCACAAATTTACCTCAGATAAACAAGACTAATCCAATACTTCAACCAAGGCAACAGTCCCTAGGTGAATTTAGACCAAAGTGTAAAGATTAAGCTTTTAGAACTATTTGTGGCAATGGTTCTCATGGGTGACTTTAACCACTCTGATACTTGCTGGATAAACAACACGGCCAGGCACACAAGGTCCAGGCGGTTTCTGCAGAGTGTTAATAACTTTCTGACACAGGCAGTGGAGAAGCTGATGAGGAGGGGTGTGCTACTTGACCTTGTTTTTACTAACAAAGAAGGGCTGGTCAGGGATGTGGTGGCTGGCGGAAGCTTGGGATGCAGCGATCACGAGATGGTGGAGTTCAAGATCTTGTGTGGAAGAAGCAAATAAATAAGTAGAATTGCTACCCTGGACTTCAGGAGAGCTGACTTTGACTTCTTCAAAGACCTACCTGGAGGTACCTGCATTAGCAGGGGGGTTGGACTCAATGATCTCTTGAGGTCCCTTTCAACTCCTACGATTATGTGATTCCGTGAAGTTAAGAGCTTGTCTCAAGTTTATCCATCCTAAGGAATATTTTCCACTGAAAATGTACCCAACCACCCAGGCACTCCCACTAAACAGCAGTCAAGAATTTAACGAACCTAGAAAGGAACTATCTATCTCCCACCTCTGAATGTTTTCTCCTTGTCCATACTACTGAGGTACATTGGTGAGACAGTGTAAAGCACACTGTCTATTCTTACCATCTACTCACTTTTTTTTCCAGTCTGTAGATTTTTATCTCTGTGAATTTATGCAGTCTCAATCTTGTCATACCTAGAAACAATTATTCATTGATTTCTTCTCAAAATTGACCTTCACTTTACAAATTTTACTGAGAGTGAATGGAGGGGAATCATCTCATATCTTTTCAGGGTCAGCTTTGTGATAATGCTGTTGAAAATATGCAAGTAGAGAGCCAAAATGTAGAACTGAAAGGTACAGGTAAAACAGAAGAAGACATTGAGATATCACACACAAAGTGTTGTTGTACCTAATAAATGCAAGATGCATTGCAGTTCTCTCTAGCATTGTAAATGAGAGTCATAAAGGCTGGAAAGGGGAAAGAGCTGAATAAATACTGTATTTTTCTGCAGAATATCATGAATACAGGACAACTGCTGCTTATTTTAGGATACTGAAAAAGTTTGACCTTGAATGTTAGATGACTCTTACTCTGTACCTTTGTTCTCTAGCGGTATTTTGGCACACACAACCCCTCCAAAAACACACATGCACAAACATTGTCAAAACAGAGCTGTGCAGAGCCCTTCTGCACAGTGCTGTTACTCTGAGCCTCCACTTCCTGCAGCTTAATTTAACAGTGTCTTGTTTTCAAATGTCCATCCTTAGAGGGGGAGACTGGAGGTTCCAATGCTGGCTACGGTTCTGCTGGCACAACCAAATAGATGCAGGACAGGAAGCATTGTGCAGATACAGCACAAGCTTCTGAAAATCCACTGATTGCTGGTAGCTGCTCTCATGATGGTTCCTCCCCCATGGCTCCTGTAAGATCTTGCAGATAGGGGGGTTCTTGTTGACAAATTTGCCCAGATCTTCCTGACTCTTTGCAGAACAGTGATGCTTAGCTTCCCTTTGCTTTTGTACGTGTGTCAGTATTGCTAATGATACAAAGTTCCAGACAAAGCACTACTTTTTGTCCTCCAAACCTTCAATGCAAATACACAATAAGGTATTCATTCATAAAAGAACCTACATTTTTAGTACAGTTTGAGGTGTGTATGGAAGTATTCTGTTGTATATTGAGAAGTATAATCTGTTGAATCGTCAGCTGTAACGTATGTGCAATAGGTCATTCTAAGATTTTGTTCCTAAGGCATTAACTTTGTTTATATTCTAGTAATCCTGCTCAAATGCGCACATGGGCATGCGTCCCTGGAGGTTGACACTTGTTGGCATTTATTAGCTCTAGAATTATGACAGTTATCCAAGTAAGTATAGGAAGGGGAAGGACTTTATCAACATGATCTTATGACCTGTACTTACTGGGAATTCCTCATTCATGGGGAATAATTGCTGTCCTCAATCCCCATTACAAATGGAGTTCAACAGGTTAGCCATGCCAGCCGGCATAAGCTGACATGCAGATGAGCTAGTCAGTGTACCATGCGTGCAGCCCCAGATATCTAAGGGCATCACAGACCTGTTACTGCTTAATCTCAGATGGCTGAATGCCACTTGTCCCTCTAAGAAGGTGGACACCAACTGCTCAGGTGTCACGTAACTAGCATGCCACAGACTCGAGCATTATTGGAATTAACCAGATAAGTATCTCCACCAACTAAGAATGGCCATGCACCACCACCCATAGAACTGAGAAAGAGTTCTTAATCTGTTGATCCTGACCGTGTCTGGGCTGGGTGGAGGTTTGAAGGTTGGAACTAGATGATCTTTATGGTCCTTTCCAACCCAAGCCATTCTATGATTGTAAGCCATTCTTTGAAATGTAGAACTTGCACAGGATATCACCAGCATATCAGAGGGCGTATTGGTTTTGGAGGCATGAGCTCAACAGGAACAAATCTGGCAAAATGACTCCATGTAAAAATGCAGTGTAGACATTACCTTTATGTACATTCTTGTTCTACACAGGCTGACCTCACCTGGTTTTATGTAATCAGATGTCTGCGCTAAAGCTGCATCTGTGGCAACTGTGTTAGGTACTACTGACCCTAAGATGGTCAGAGGGCTGAAGCACCTCTCCTATGAAGAAAGGTTGAGGGAACTGGGCTTGTTTAGCTTGGAGAAGAGAAGGCTCCGGGGAGACCTCATTGTGGCCTTCCACTACTTGAAGGGAGCACATAAACAGGAGGGGAACGGCTGTTTACATAGATTGATAGTGCTAGGACAAGGGGGAATGGTTTTAAACTGAGACAAGGGAGGTTTAGGTTAGATATTAGAAGGAAATTTTTCACTCAGAGGGTGGTGATGCACTGGAACAGGCTGCCCAAGGAGGTTGTGGATGCCCCATCCCTGGAGGCTGGATGTGGCTCTGGGCAGCCTGGTCTAGTGGTTGGTGACCCTGCACACAGCAGGGGGGCTGAAAATAGATGATCATTGTGGTCCTTTTCAACCTGGGCCATGCTATGATATGATTCTATGATATGCTATAGTGACTATATAGAACGAAATACGGTCATGTGACAACCTACCTTTCTTTTTACCTTCTCACAGCAGAAAAACAAGAGCCTTCTTTTCTAGAGTTTTCTCCAGCAGGTAAGCATTAACAGCTTTCCTGTGTTTTATTAACACCGAAGGAGGTATTGTTGAACAGAATATCTACTTACTGAAATATCTACACACTGCAAGAGTCATTGTTCCCTGACATTTGTTTTCTACTGGGTTGCTAAAAGTTTGTTGCCATACATTCCTTCACTGTACATATTTTTTTTTTTTCATTTTTTAGAGGTGTTTTGTTTAATTTGATTTATTTTTACATCTCTTTAGTGTTAAGGGTATTTCTTTTTAAGACACTTGGTTTAATTGCAAGGTGTCAGGGCAAAACCATAGTTCTTGAAAACTGAAGGATAAACCTTTGTGAAATAAAGAAGTTGATCAGGATAAACAAAGGGAACTAAGTCACTGAAGTGACTATCAATGTCAACATCTCCACTGACTGCAGAAAGATAGCGTCAGAGAAATGCACTAAAAAAAATAGGAGAGCTGCTATGAAAAATAGGCCTCCTATTTTATCATGTTGACCCATTATGTTAGAGGCAGACATTGGCAGCATGGCAGTAGAAGCTGGACATTTCCACCAATATTCTGCTACATTTTGTTGCCGTGTGACAGATGGCAGCAAAGGGGCAGTCTGACAGAATGGCGTCTGACATGGAAGTGCCAGTGAAGCAAAGATGTATCATTGAATTCTTCCATGAGGAAAAAAATGGCACCCAATGATGATCATTGACATTTGCTGAATATTTATGGAGATCAAACAGTGGATGTGAATACAGTGAGTGGTGTGTTTCAGCAGCAGTGACAGCAACATCAAAAGTCATGTTCCTGACAGCCATGCACAGATGTAACACATGAAATGAAATGTGTCTCAATCAGCTCATCTGCATAAATCAGCGAACTACAGACAAGGAACTGTGTACACAGATGAATATTGGCTTCAGTGCATTGGAAATGATGGTGACAATATTGGAAAGTTTGCTCCAGGTGGGTCCCACAAATGCTCACGCAGGAACAAAAAGAACACCATATGCAAGTTTGTCAGGACCTACTGAACCAATATGAGGCCAAAGGTGATGATTTCCTGGATCACACACTACCAGTAATGAGATGTGGTGTCACCACTATGAGCTGGAGTCAAAACAGCAGTCCAGGGAGCAGTGACAGGTGAACTCCTCACTGAAGAAAACATTCAAGACATAGCCCTCAGCAGGTAAAGTGATGTGCACTGTCTTTTGGGATAAGAAAGAGGTAATCCTTCTGGATTTCCTGGAACCCAGACAAACCATCAACTCTGGCAGCTACATTGCAATGCTAAGTTGAATGCTTGAAATTCCAGAGTCAGGAGAGAGAAGAAGACAACCTTTGTCTTGCAACACAATAACACTAGGCCCCATACCAGTGTGAAGACCATGGAGCACACTGCCAATCTTGGCTGGATGTCCTGCCATGCCCACCATAAAGTCTGGATCTGGTGCCTTCTGACTTCCTTCTGTTTGTGCCAATGAAAGACAGACTGTGTGGACATTTTCCTAGCAGTGATGCCGTCATAGCAGTTGTGAAACAGTGGGTCACCTCCTCTGGCGCAGATTTTTACAAGCACAGCATGCAGGCTCTTGTTCATTGCTGGTGAAAATGCATAGCTAATGGTGGTGACTACACTGCAAAATAGTGTTTTGTAGCTATGATATGCTCCACCAAATGGTGTTATTTTGCTCTTTGCATCTATTGTAGTTTCCATGAAAATAAATAGGAGACATTACTTTTGGTGCCACCCATGCACAAACCATTGACAAAGATAAGATATTCAGAGAACTTTTCCTTTCCAGATCTTAGCCATTATTTTACCTTGGTCATGCATGATTTTTTTTAGCTCACAGAAGGTATTTTAACATTTCCATGATGTTCCCATTTCCAAATGTCAGTGAAGCATCATTCTATAATACAATTAAGTGACCAAGAGCATTTTAAACAGTTTGATCCCTTTGCTGTTCTGTGTTTGTTTTTTTGTTTGTTTGTTTTAACGTGTTCAATAGCTTGGACTTCATACATAGTAAGGCCAGAACATATTATTGCAATGTATAGCACTGCATGAAAAACTGGGACCTACAATGGTCAGATTGCAGTGCTCAGATAGTTGTTTTTCCAGCTTAATAGGCAGTAGGTGAAAAAGAACATCAATCAGAAACCCACAGTGGAGTCATACAGACATCCTGATCATACAGAAGTTCTCCATTTAACTGTCAAGAAAGCCAAAGCACAGTAAGCTCATATCACCAGGCTGCAGGTGTTTCCACGGTAAAAATCGTATTGTTATGGGTCTGCCATAGAAATGTCTCCTTACATTGGGGTTGAGATCTTTTAGGTGTTGCTAGAAGACAAATAAGGACTCTTTAACACCAATGGTAAAGGCAGAGTTAGGAGCTGAACTTGAATCATCCAATTTACGGTCCCAGAAATTCCTTACTAGTTTATTATGCTGCAATTTTCAGACCAACTGAAAGTGCTGGTACTTTTCTTGGAGTATAAAGACTGGCAAGCATTAGCTAAGAAGGCGAGCCAGAAGGCACTGTTTTGATATCTTATTTGTTGGCCACACTCACTTTAGACTAGTTCACTTTATTAATGCTCTTTCTTCCTATTATTGTCTTTTTCAGAAGAGCATTATAAATTCTGACCATTTTCCTTTGAACTGATTCCTAATGCATGTTTCTTGTTTAGGAAAACCAAGTGTGTTTGGAGGTAAAGTTAGAGCTTTCCTAATATTTCCGCTGCTTTGTTGTTATTACTGCTCTGATGTGGGAAGACCTATTGGCCACAGACATAACTCCCTCTTTACACACAGCTGGCAAATGAAAACAATATCAGAACATCTCCATGACATACAAGGCTTTTACAGTGATGTTTCAGGCTTTACTGCAGTTTCCTTTGTAAATGCTTAAAACAACTACATCTGTTTCCTTTCATTGGTATTTTGTGTTCTTTACGCCAAAAGGAGGGGATAAAACTCATTAATTCTGAACAATAATTGCAATGTCCTATATAAATATTTTTTAGGCTGTAGTTTTTCTTTTGTTCCACTAAAAATATAAAATAGCTTATCCGTTCAAGGTAGTAAGAGTTCCTAGAAATTTCTAGATTGCTTTTTTGTGCACAAATCCTTGAACAAGATTTAAAGTCTAGTTCAAATGTTGGTGTCAAGCTAGCAGTGAATGCAGTACTCCTGCTCTCCTAACAGTAGGAGAGAGCTCAACATGGGTTTAATTTACCACATTTCTCAAGTGAGTTTTGCATCCTACAGTGACTATAAGCCTATCATAGCTAGACAGCTACCAGTTGAGTACACCTTTCCTGAAACTGCAGCACAGGTCTACCTCCTGTTGCAAACACCATACCAAAGTCTCAGCCTAGGACCAGAGAGTACCTCTATTATTGCTGGACATGAAAGGTAGTGAATGTAGTCATAAGCATTTTGCTAATAGTATAAAGGAGATGGAAATCAATCAACAAACAAACATCAAACTATAATGCCTAATCAGAAAAAGAAAAAAGAAAAGAAAAAGGAAAAAAGAAAAAAGAAAGAAGCAATGACATCGCTCCATTTACCTGAGGACCATGTTTCCCCTCTGGTTCCATCTGTGCCTGCCATACTAGTGTTTTTTTATGGATCTGTATAGTCATGATCTATTCGTTATTTATCTGTCTTGATATCACTCTTAGCACAGCCCAGGTTAAGAGAAAGTGCAAATCAAAATGCTTAAAATATTCAGGGTAGATCATATGTTTAAAAAATGTTTATAACTAATAGTGTGAAAGAAAATACCCAGCAGATGAAGCAGTCTCTCAGAGATAAGTCTGCTCACTGTGAGCTTGCCACCTGCCCATAAATCTTTCTGCTTGTCCCTGTTCCCATGAAGACAAGTTTTTCTTTCCTGACCAGTGTGGCACCTGATCCGTCTGGTCTGTGACATCTCTGCTGAGCAGGTTCATCTGTGTTATTCTCTTCTCCTGGTAATACTGTAGATACATTTGGTTCATTGGGTACACACTTCAGAATTCATATTCCTTCCCTGAATTACCTGAGAAATTCTCATTAGAAAGTATGATTGAGTGTCTTCACATGTCCCCTCTGCTGCTCTCCAAAATAACTCTTTTCTAATTTGCATGACATATGCATTGGGAATGTCTCAGAATATACACATTCTAGAACGTTTTTCAGTGTGCTGACAGAAAAGACACACGTTAACGATCACAGAAGGAGCCTAGCAGTTTCTCTAGTACTTCATCCATCTCAAGGTTTTTCTGCCTTAACACACGTTAGAGTTTAAGAAAGCAAGGAAGTCTTCTCTTCCACAGAATATGTCTGAGTACATAAGAAAGAGTAAATGTAAGAGAATTGGGTGGAGTATCACGGCTTTGTGATCTCAGTGTTCATGATATCTCAAGCCTTAGCCCCTCTTTGGACTTAGACTTTCAAAACATCCACTGTATTACATGCCAGTGGTTACATCTAAGGAGAGAACTGGATCTCTTGGGAAGGGCAAAAGGAGGAAGTGTGTGTGCTCAAGTCCTGCAGCTCAGTCTTAGGAGTCACCCGGAGCCATGAATTCCAACACATACTAACACAGCTACTAAAAGCAGAATCTACAGCATTCAATGCCTTTGTATTCTCTTTAACATATGACTCAGTTTCACCCATAATAATAAGAGGTGTTGATTGAAAAATACTATCCTAAGCCCTCCGTTTCTTTCTGTAGTGGTTGTTGTGAGACATCACCTACCTGTACAAAGCATTTGATGCCGTTCTGCACAACACCCTTGTCTTTAAATTGGAGAGGAATTGATTTGACAAATGAACCAGTTGGTGGATAGGGAACTGACTGGATGGTTGCAGTAAGAGAGTTGCAGTCAACAGCTCTATGTCCAGGTGGAGACCACTGATGAGTGATGTTCCTCAGGGGGCAGTACTGGGGTTGGAGCTATTCAACATAGAATCATAGAATCCTTAGAGTTTAGACCTTTAAAGGCCATCTAGTCCAACTCCCCTGCAATGAACAGGGACATGCACAGCTAGATAAGGTTGCCCAGGGCCTGATCCAGCCTCTCCTTGAAAGCCTCCAGGGACAGGGTATCCACCATATCTCTGGGCAGCCTGTTCCAGTACCTCACCACACTCACAGTAAAAGACTTCTTCCTTATATCTAGCCTAAATCTACCCTCTTTAAGCTTGAAACCATTTCCCCTTGTTCTGTCACAACAAACCCTACTAAAGTGTCTGTCTCCTTCTTTCTCATAGGTCCCCTTTAGATACTGAAATGCTGCTATCAGGTCACCTCAGAGCCTTCTCTTCTCCAGACTGAACAGCCTCATCTCTTTCAGCCTGTCCTTGCAGGAGAGGTGAATATCTTTGTCAGTGACATAGACAGTGGGATTGAATGCACCCTCAGTAAGTTTGTAGATGACACCAAGTTGTGTGGTGTCAACATGCTGGAGGGAAGAGATGACATCCAGAGGGACCTTGACAGGCTTGAGAGGTAGGCCTGTAACAACCTCATAAAGATCAACAAGGCCAAGTGAACTACAGACTGGTGAGCCTCACCTCTGTGCCTGGGAAGATCACAGAACAGATCCTTCTGGAAGACACATTAAGGCAAATGAGGGACAAGCAAGTGATCTGAGACAGCCAACATGGCTTCACCAAGGGAAGGTCACTCCTAACAAAGCTGGTGGCCTTCTATGATGGAGTGATGTCATCAGTGGACAAAAGGGAAAGCAACTGATATCATCTACCTGGACTTCTGCAAGGCCTTTGACATGGTCCCCCACCACATTCTTATATCTAAATTGAAGAGATATAGATTTGAAGCGCGGACTATTCACTGGATAAGGAATTGGTTAGAAGGTCACAGCCAGAGAGTTATGGTCAATGGCTCTATGTACAGGTGGAAGCTGGTAATAAGCAGTGTCCCCCAGGGGTCCGTCTTGGGTCAGTGCTCTTAAAATCTTTATCAGTGACAAAGATGATGGGATTGCAAGTCTGCTGATGACACCTAGCTGAGCAGTGTGGTTGATACAGCAGAAGGAAGGGATGCCACCCAGCAAACTTGATAAACTCAAGAGGCAGGCCCTGGTGAACCTAATGAAGTTCAACAAAGCAAAGTGCAAGGCTTTGCACTTGGGCTGAGGTAATCACAGGTATGTATACAGGTTGGGAGAAGAACTCCTTGAGAACAGCCCTGCGGAGAAGGACTTAGGAGTTGTGGTTGATGAAAAACTGAACATGAGCCAGCAGTGTGTGCTTGTAGCCCAGAAGGCCAGTGGTATCCTGGGTGCCATCAGAAGAGATGTGGCCAGCAGGGTAAGGGAAGTGATTGTCCCCTTCTGTTCTGCCCTTGTGAGGCCCCAGCTGGACCACTGCATCCAAGTTTGAGGAATCCAACGATGTTGGATGGAAGGATGTGAAGCATTTGGAGAGGGTCCAGAGAAGGGCCACAAGGATGATTCAAGGGCTGGAGCATCTCTCCTGTGAAGATACACTGAAGGAACTGGGCTTGTTCTGCCTGGAAAAGAGAAGGCTGCGGGGAGACCTCATTGTGTCCTTCTGACGTTTAAAGGGAGTTTATAAACAGGAGTGAAATCAACTTTTTACACAGATAGATAGTGATAGGACAAGGGGGAATAGTTTTAAACTAAAGGAAAAGAGATTTAGATTAGATGCCAGGGGGAAGTTCTCTATTGAGAAAGTGGTGAGGTGCTGGAACAGGTTGCTCAGAGAGGCTGTGAATGCTCAGTTCCTGGAGGTGTTAAAGGCCAGGCTGGATGGCATCTTAGGCAATCTGATCTAGTACTTGATCTAGCAGCTGGCAGCCCTTCCTGTGGCAGGAAGGCTGAAGCTTGATGACCCTTGAAGCCCCTTCCAGCCCAAGCAATTCTATGATTCTAAGAACAGGGTCCTCCTGCACATGGATCAGGGCAACCTCAAGCACAAATACAGTCTGGGTGGAGCATGGATTGAAGGCAGCCCCAAGGAGAAGAACTTGGGGGTGTTTGTTGATGAGAAGCTCAACATGAGCCAGCAACTTGCTAGCTTGCTGTACTCGCTGCCCAGTAAGCCAACTGTATCCTGAGATGCATCAAAAGAAGCATGAAGGTTGAGAGAGGTGATTCTCTCCCTCTGCTCTGCTCTCCTGAGATCCCACCTGGAATACTGTCTCCAGGCCTGGGGCCCCAACATAAGAAAGACATGAACCTGTTGGGGTTATTCCAGAGGAGGGCCACAAGGATGATCAGAGGGATGGAGTACCTATCCTATGAAGACTGGCTGAGAGAGTTGAGGCTGTTCAGTCCCAGCTCTTTCTCTTCAGGAGCAGAGAAGGCTCCAGCGAGACTTAACAGTGTCCTTCCAGTAAACAAAGGTGGCCTACAAGAGAGGGCCTTTTTATCAGGTTGTGTTGTGATAGGGCAAGAGGTAATGAATTTAAACTAAAATAGGGTAGATTAAGATTAGATATAGGGAGGAAATTCTCCACTATGAGGGCAGTGAGACACTGGAACAGGTTGCCTGGATAAGCTGTGGATGCCCGTGTTCAAGGCCAGGCTGTCCAAATCCCCATCCAGCCTGATCTACTGGGAGGTTTCCTCGCCCATGGCAGGGGGATTGGAACTAGAAAATCTTTAAGATTCCTTCCAACCCAAACCATTCAATGATTCTATGATATGAAAAAAACAAAACAAAACAAAACAACAAACAAACAAACAAAAAAAACCCAACCCAGAACACATGGGGAACGAATGGAAACAGGCCATTTTGGCATTTACTTCCTTCTGGCATTAAACAAGATTAAAAAGTAAAGAGCTAGACACAGCTTACTATAATGCAAAGTGGGAAGAGGGAAGACATTATAGCTGATACCAGATGGTAAAAATAATTGTTTAAGATAGTACATTTGCTTTCCATTTAACAGTTAATAAAATGTGTTTGTTTGATGGTCCCCATTAAGGTTTGTAGTAGTTTAGATCCATACATAAGAACACTTACTTCCTTTCTATTACCTTTCAAAAATACTGTATCGCTAAATATTTTTCTTTCCACTTCCCTAAGACTGTATTTTTTTTTCAATTTTTTTCATTTATTCCCTTAATCTCTAACTATGACACTTAGACAGCTGTAACGTAAGAAAAGATGTACCTGAGTCAATGCCATTCACTGCTGACACAAAGAATTTACTCAAACTATGAGATGCCTCATGTTAATATGCTTTTCAAAGCATGGGCTCTCCATTTGTAAATATAATATGAAGTCTCATCAGAGCATCAAGGCTCAGGTGCATCAATGAAATAAATTAACGTCTGTAGTTTTGGCTGTTGCCATTTTTAACTTTAAAGGCCCATTGCCAAGAATCTTATATCCAAAGCTGACCTTCCTGAAGACTGTTATAATCTGCTTTGGAATGTTTCTTGAGTACATTCACATAAACTATTTTGACACAAAGACATTAAAAGAGAAATTCATCAGTTCCAGGGTTACAGAGCTCTACAATAATTTGGCTCTGTCACGTGGCAGTTTATAGAAAGGTTTAGGAAGAATTATTTCCACTGAGGTATTGCACAGGGATTCTAATTTCCTGGGAACCTGCATTGGTCATTGTTAGAGGCAGGATACCAGAACTGATGACTTTAGATTGCTAGTGTGCTTGGAGACACAGGTATAGTGCCAACACAAAGACCATTTTATTCCTAAAGCAGATCTGAATATTTAAGCATGGAAATATGTTAAACAAGATTTACAGATCATGCTTTGTAGTAACTGGAGATGGTAGGTAGTAAAAGACATGGTCAAGATCCTCGAAACTGCAATCAACTGACTGTTAGACATTTGGGAACCAGTTAGCATGGAAATGTAATAGTAACTGGAAAATTTAGTCACTCTACTGCAGGCTAGGTAAACTTCTGACTCAAAAAGGCTGAGGAACTGAAACTCTAAATGATGGAAACAGTAGCACTTTGGAAAAAAATAATGAAAGAGAGAAACACCTGTTGATTTAGACTTGAGGAGTGAGCAGGAGCTCAAGGACCATAATGTGGTAAAAACCCATTTTTTGCTCAGACTAAAAAAGCTAGACAAAAAAAATACACCCATCCCCCAAAAATGCAGAATACTAGCAGTGTTTCTCAGAAATGTCATTAGCAGATAAGGCTAAGGTAATCAAATGGAGCAACTACTTGAGAGAATGATGCTAAGAAGGCAGGCACTGTTTAAGGGCCCTATGTTAGAAGACTATATGTTTTTTATGAGATGAAATCCTTCAGTCGAATATAAAGAAACTAGTTCAGCTAAAAACGAAGAAAAAGAAGCTATCAGGAATAAAATTATATCTTTCAAAACTAGGGGAATACTTTAAGAAGAAAATAAACACGAACATTGGCAAAATAAACATAAATTCATAATAATGAGGGTCAGCATGAGGCATGTGATTTCATAGGAGTATTAAAATTAACAATACAAACTTTTTCAAAAATCAAAAAGCAGGAAACATTCCAAGGAATTGGTGAACCTGAAAAATGATCTATGTGTAAAAAGCATACTCAAGAAAGATTGGACTAGACTAAAAAAATTAACTTCATCACCAAGACTTCACCATTCACTGCAGAGAAATTTATGGAGTTTCTCATAACAGGACAATTCTTTACAAAGAGAATCTGAGGATTTATCTCAAACTGAAGTGTTGATACAAGGACTTTTGTGCCTGGAAGAAAATGTAAACCACACAATAACCGTCAAGCAGGACCATGTGGTATTTACCTAAGTGCTCCAAAGGAGCTCCCTGTGAAGGCTATGAACTAACTATGGTGCATGATATATTGCTTAAACCAGCCTTAATATGAGAGAAATATAAGGTGATAAATACAATGGAAATGTTCTAAAAGAACAGAGAAAGTACATAAATGGATAAATGCAATATGTCTAGGAAGGGCTTGAAGAGGAGAATAAAGCGTTTTAGAGGAAAATATTACCATATAAATCTATTACAGTTCTTTGATGCAGTCACTGAACTTGTGACTAACATTGATACAGTGATTTTATCAGTAAGCACTTGACAAGATCTCTCAACAGATATGTTTAAAGAAACTAAGCTGTCATAGGCGTGTTCAAATTGATTATTAATTTGTTTGAAAATAAAGAGTAAGAATAAATGGTTGGCTTTTGCAATTGAAAGAGGTTACCAGCAAGGCCCAAGGGAGCTATATTGATCTCAGGCAGTTCATTAAATGAACTGGGAAGAGACTGAAGAGTGAGGTGATGAAGTTCGTAAATGATACAGGATTATTTGAGCTAGCCAAAACTAAAGCTGACAACAACTAGTTGTAGAAGGTTTTCATGATACTAAGTGCTGGGTTCAGAGAAAGTAAATAGGGAGCAATTAAGTGCAAGAATTTATTGGCAACTAACTAAATTAAGCTTAAAGCAGTTTAAAACAAACAAAAGGAAATACTTTTTCTGCAAATAATATGTGGAACTCATGTTGTGGAGCTCAAAGTTGCAGTTAGAAGGTAATTAGACAAGTTCGTGAAAAAACAGTTCATACAGCATTGGTAAATGCAATGGTGTAAGTAAAACTGCTGGCTTAAGGAGCCCCTAGATAAGTCAGTACTGGAAGCTGGGAAGGTAAAGGAATGGGAGGTTCATTCTGTAACTGCACTGTTCTTATATTATTCCCTTAAGTGTCTGCTATCAGCAGGATTACAGCCAACTGAATGAAAAGATTTGAGCACTGACTCTTAAGACTTGGGAATATCCTATTCAATTCTTTTTGGTTTTTTTTTTCATTTATTTGTTTCTTTGTTTTGTTTTGTTTTTGTGTTTCACCCATCTGTATTTGCCTCATCTTGTAGGTTAGGGGCAAGGACATTTATTGTATGTTTATAAATAAATAATAAGCTAACTTTCACAGAAAACGCTTGTTGAATTACCAAAAAAAAAAAAAAAAAAGAAAAACCCACAAGAAAAACCTATATTAAAGAGAATTAAATTGCAATGTCAAGCAGTTTTAAGTTCTGAAGGATGGAATTTAAAGTCATCCAGCAAGCTTTAACCTTCATAGTCAAAGCCTGGCAAAGCTATATGTAAATAGAAATAACTAAAAAGAAGAGAAGCAGTCTAGGGTAGATGTCATGTTTACCTCAATCTCTCTATATATTTATTTGTCATTTTCTATGCAAAATCAATTCATTTGAGCACAAAAAGTCATAAAGTATGCAGCTGCAACTGGGTCCCTCATTTTAAAATTTCAGCATGAGTAAAGGAATGATAAATTACGGATAACTGAAAATAAGGAATATGTGAATCAAAACTCCAAGATGAAAGAAAAGAAGGTGAAGTTTGGAAAGCTATAACATGCCTAAAGGAACAGCTTTGCAGAAGGGATGTTGTCTGTCGGTTTGCAAAGTACTTGTGCCCATTGGTGAGATGGAATTAAGGAATTACTTTTTCTGCTGGGATTGCAGTTGGAACAGGTTACTTGGAAATGTGTTCCAGCACAGAGCTTGATCCCATATTCAATAAGAAGTTGTAGGATTTCCTTCATCATCAAATACAGATATAACATGAGAAAAATGTGTTTATTTCTAGGAAAAGACCGCAGAAATGCATTTAAATATCTGTCTCCATATCTTTTGGATGTGAACAACAAAGACTGGCAAGTTCATACTCTAAGCAAACGAAGAGCAATTTCTCTGCTGGTAACTTGCCAGAGAGAGAAGCATTCAGAGCAGTGCCATATTAGACATTACATATAAAATAAGAGGTTATGAGAGAGAAGCTACCCTGGGTACTCTTTTTCTCCCCAGAGTCTTTTCTCCTTGCAAATATTTTATATTAAATCTTTGATCTCTTTGCACCAGGGTGGTCTGGTTACTGAATTTTTTTGGTGCTATTCACCTTATTTATACTTCAGTTTCTCCTTCCTGTTCTGTACTGATGGCACAGTGTGTTAAAGGTACCTAAATTAATACCATCTGAAGTGGAGAGCAACACCTGAAAGTCTTCATCTTTTTTTGTTTGTTGTTTCTTTAGATCAAAATACTGAACAAATTTTTGTATACACAAATATAAAATCCACAATGGAGCTGGGCTGTGCATGCAGACTGCCTATCCATCCGCAGGGGCTTGAAAATTCCAATGGGAAATGGTCAGCATCATTACACAAACTGACCAAGTCCATTTGCATCCTATTCACTAGCTGGGTACAGGACTCAGTGTTGGGGAAGATATCTTGCATTCCCATTGGGAGGCATTGTCCTAATAAAAGAGAAGATATTAAGGACCATGAGCAGCCTTCTTCCAGTCTCAGCATCAACCGAGTTAAGTAAGCTTTCTGCCAAGGGAAAGGAAGTACTTCTTCCCCCCCCTCTTTCTTTCTTTCTCCAGCCCCCCAATAGACTTTGTGACAACATTTACTCCTTTTTCAAACTTTTCACACTTCATTCAATTTTCTATTGTTGATGATTTGATGATTTGTGCTAATACACTTATTCATATTTAACTGCTAAAATTGCTGGCTCACTTGGAGTAAGAAGTGTCTTTTTTTTTTTTCCCTCAAGATAAAAATCAGTATTGTGCTTTCTCCTAGCTGTACTGTGACTTCTGGGCATACAATAACATAGTAATCTCACCAGAAGTTTGCTTTCTTATGCTCACACTGAATTATTTAATCTTACCTGACAAGCCTCTGGATTGAGAGAAAATGTACCAGTGTACAAAGGAATATCCTGCTGCAGGATATTATAAAAAACAAGTGGCCCTGTAAGATTAAAAAGAAGGACAGACACTTATGAGAACAATAGAATCTACATTTATGCCAATGAAGATAAAAAAAAATGAGATTCATCAGCTGTTGTGCTTCAGAGTCTAAGCTGTTCACCAATTATGGATAGAAAAAAATTGCCTTTTTGCCAGGATTAAATGTTGGCCTGATGTCTCAGTCTGTGAATTTAAAACATCTGAGATAAGCTGATTTCATAGCAGATGATGCAAGAAAAATTAGCAGTAGTTACATCTTTGGACTACTGTTATTTTTCGTCCTGATCATATCATTTCTAGAGACATTTAATGTCACTGCTGCATGAAATATAAGATACGCAACTTTTCTATTAATGAAAGACCATGGAAAGAATAGTCTTGCATCACTGCCAGTCCCTTACTACATGAATACTGCTGATCTGTAAATGCATAAGGCAGCTGAGGTTTCCTGCTTGCTCCTAAGTATTCCATGAGCAAATCCCAGTGACACATTTTTGCTGCCCTAACAGTCGATTTTTGGCCCTCAGATCACCAGGAGCAGGCCCCAGGCAGGCAGAGTCAGTTGAAGGACAGCTGCCTACTTCCAGGCTTCATATTTCATTGGGTCCCCTTACATTATAAGCTATATCTTTATCACATAGAAACATAGGCCAGAGGAGTAGGATAGATGAGTAAAAACACAGTTCTATGACGTGCTGAGCCCTCATGGCTACTATGAACTCTCAGTAACCCAAACCAGCGAGACAGTAGGTACATCTTTAGATCTGGGCCTTTGCTTGCTTAGTCATAGTAGCCTTCCCTGCTTACAGAAAGACATCTTGCTATCTTTAATTAAAAGCTTAGAAAGAAAACACGAAGTGATGGCAAATTTCTGTCACACTCACAGGCTTCCTGAATCTCACTGTAGGCTGCTCAGGCCCAATTCCCAGTCAAAAAATATATCTCAGCAGCTCATTGAAATGAGACATTTACAGCACCACTCTATTTCATAGGCGCCTTGCAAGAAGAAAACCATGAAGAATTACATGTCACAGCAGCAAGAAAAAGAGAAAGAAATATGCATAGCTGAAACAACTAGGTTTTGCTTGAAGGAATTTTTGCTCCTATCCATCAAAAAAATGTCTGGGACCCTGGTATACTTGTGCTGTCACTGTAACAGTCACTGAGGAGTGACCAACACTACCTATGAGGATTAAGTTCCCATAAATGTGAATAGCAGTTAGGTGATTACATATCTTAAATGCTTAATAAGCATGGTGGATAGCTAAAGATCTTTTTACAGAAACCCAAGAAGATACAGTATTATACAGCACCAGGGAAATCCACAAATATTATATTACATCCTCTCAGGTGGCATGTGCATGCTCTCTACTTGGCATGTATTCATATCTCTGTATCACGGGAATGAATGTGTGTCCTGGAGTTATGCATCTTATACTTTGAAAACAAAGCAAATATTACTTTTTAGGCTCATGACAAGCAGTCTTAGCAAAGCATGACCTCGTAAAGGTTAGAAAATATGTGCAAGTTTGCAGACTAACCACAGACATCTACAAATCACAAGAAGCTTATGCAAAGCTGTCATCCTAGTGTTTCTTTGTGCCATTCCTCATTACTTTTAGAATTGTGTTTCTTAGCTAACATAGAGATTGTTATGCATTTTAAATTGCAATTGTTTTTACATGTTCTCTAATTAGTACGAGGTCAAAAGGGAGGCTTTTGAAAAGAGATAGGAGGTCTTTGTTGCCACCAAATGACAGCACATTGAAAAGTTACCACAATGGCATGCCCACATAAAAGAAATTTTTTTCTTTTTGTTTTGCTCCTTAACATGAATTGTAGAGTATCAGGATTTCTTCAGATCAGGGCTCACTCATCACTTTCAGCACTCAGAAATGCCTCCATGTCAGGAAAAGACAAACTAGATTCTTGTTTCACTTCAATTGTATCAACATTTGCAGTGGTCTGAACTATCCCCTTTGTAGTTTAAACCCACAGGAAGAAGCTCTGGAGAAGGAAATCTTTGTAAGAAAATAACTCTCACGCAATCTCTTAGGTTTTGTTGTTGGTTTTTTTTATTATTATTTCCAGCAGAAGGACAGACATTCTCTCCAGGGACTACGTCATAGGGCTTATTTCCAAATCCTTAACTGGTGAGAAGTCTGTCCTTTAAGCAGTCTATCAGCTTTCCATATAGTAGAGCAGCAGTATAAGTACCTTGAAGATCAGTTATGAGAGTCTGGGATGTCTCCTCACACTTGCAGGTCTGAGAGGAAAGCAAGAGAGGGTCAAAGAGGGACAGCAGACTGATGAGGGGTAAACTGCAGCCCTTCCCTTCCACCTGAGGCCAAAAAACAGCAGGGAACAGGGATTCTGCAAATCAATGGGATAGAACTTGAAGCAGCATGAGCAGTAACGACTCTGTGCTGTGTTCCAGAGCCATTTGTGCACTAACCTAGGAAATTTTAGATGAATCCTCACAGACCTGTCTTAAATAAATGTCTCACTAGCTTCATTGAGTCCTAAGTAAGGATTCCAATACTTGGGAAGAGATTATACTAAAGTGAAATATTTGTCAATGTTCTCGATATCCCAGTGATTTCTGTTTTGTAAAACATCAGACCAGGACAATCTCTGATGAATGTTTTTTCTTCTGCTATTCTTCTGTCACACAAAAAGATTTAAAATCATGCTGTAAAAATGAAATATTCTGCTTTTATTTAAAATAATGGAAAGTCCTGGTGGACTTTCTCACTTATTTGGATAAATTTCCCCTTAAAACTAATGGGCTCACCAACAAGAGTTGGTATCAAAAGATTAAAAAACAGATTTTCATTGGAAAGTATGTGACAGAGGTAGAAAAGGAACCCCAAAATTCCTGGATGAAGTTCAACATTTTCTGCAATCCAAATCTGATGATCGTTATCTGATTGTCTGTATCTTCCAGTGCCTGCATCTCAAACAAAAAAGATACTGCTAACCTCCTCATTGCTGAGGGCACAAGATCAACAGTAGCTGAGCCTGACCTGTAGTTCGTGGGAGCCAACAGGAACTCAGAAGCGAGCCTGCCACAAGTCTCTAGTCATTAGGAGCTGAGCTTCTCCAGGAGTGGATCAGAGCCACTCAGCCTTCTTGCATGATGGTAAATAAAATGAGCAGCTCTATGCAAGGACCACTGCCCCTAAGAACGACTGGCACAGCACAACTATAGGGTAAGCTGAATATCCTTACTCTCTACACAGCGTGGTTGCATCCAAAATACCTTTTTGGAGTTGTCCTTGTCACATGTTAATTTCTAGCTGTAGCTGGATATGCTCCAGAAGCACCTGGAAGACTGAGTTCACCCCAAAACGTGGCCAGACCTGGGCAGAGACAGCTGGAGAATGACAGCCTTGTTCCTGGTTCTGCCCATGCTCCTCTATCTGAAGCAACTTTATTCCTCTCTTCAGCTAAGATCACCCAACACTCTCTTTCCTGCATGCTTCTAACTCAAAAATGCAAGACAAAACATTAGATCCCTCCAAGGAGCAACAGTCACTCTGGTGCCCTGGATGCTTGACATGTTGGAGAACAGGGAGCTATCTCAGCAGCACTGTGGTTTTCTCCACAGGCACTACTGTATGAACCCCATTATGGAAATGACATTGCAGACCGACATCGCATTCTTCACTCCCAGGAAGCTTCAAGATACCTGAAATGTATCAGAAGCCCAGATGTTGGCAGCCCTGTCTGTGCTTGCGAGCTGAAGTGGATTCCAGGCCCAGAAACTCTCACTCCACTAAAAAGAAGATTATACTATTACACTGTAACAAAATCTTGGGGAGTTTAATTTCCTAAGAGCATATTTGCCTTTGTTGGAAGTCCCATGCATATCTACTGTGGCAAGAGCAGCTCTGTAATATCTACTACTCAAAAGAACAGCAGCTACAAAGAGAACTAGCCACCAATATCAGCATGTTCACTTTTATCTTCGAACAACATATGGTATTAATCTGGAGCCTCACATTCCTAAAAGTACTGGAATCATGAAGCAATTTGCTTCCAGCAGGACCCTGAAACACAGTGTAACACAAGGGAAAACAGTCAGAATGAACAATCAGAGCAAAATATGCCTGCTGTCAAATAGACTCTAAGCTCTTATCTTTTCACCTGACATCACCCTGCTGATGATTTGTGGGTCTCATTCTGCTTCCAGTCACACTGCCTAAATCGGAGAGGCGGGAGTAGTTACTGTGAGTCACTGAAACACGGGGCAGCTTCAGAGAGCGACATGTGTTGTGATGGGACAAGACTAATAAGGTCAGAATCACGTTCACATGCCAATTCTGCACTGGCATAAGTACATGATGCACTGCAGCTAGGTCATATTTCAATGGAGTTGCTTCAGATCTGCTTTACCCTTAGTGAGATCAGAATCTGTGGCTGATATCGGATGAAAAGTTATGGTGACAACGAGGCAATTTCTTTCGTATTTCATGTAAAGAAAGCTAAAATAAATAGCATGAAAGGCCCCCACATTATTAGCTGGTGTGTTTGAAAGAATCCTGCAGTTGTGTTTTATCTTTTTTTATCGGCAAGCCAGAACGTTTAAGATTTAATTATTTGGAGAAAGGGGGAAGGGAAGTGTGCCTTTTGAAGAAAGTCCCACAAGCTTCCAAACACTTCAACATTTCATCGTGGCAATCAGCCAGATGCCAAACAAAATGCTGCTTTCCACCAGGGATCTGACAGGTGGCCTTTCCAAAGTTTACACATCGAAGTGAGAGCTGATGTTCTACTGCTTATTTTTTTTGCCTTTTAAGTTATTCCTTTATTGAAGCCAGACTGAAGACATCTTTCCATGTAACAAAAGATAAAATCTATCCCTGAATATTTTGGGATTTCAATGTGCCTTTCTTTTATCCATATCTACTCAAGGGATTACTTTTTACACATTCAGATGAAGAAACATTAGGCTGGCAAGAGAGAAAATGCACATGCACAGACAGGTAAAAGATAAGCTATTTAAAGCCTCACTGATAACACAGGGCCAGATACTACTTAGCTACAACCTGGGGCAAAATCCTATGTTTCCCTTGAGACATTTCCTCCATACCACCCTTCTGGCAGAGAAGAGGCCTAGCATGACAACCCGAGAGCATTTCCACCAGGTTCCAAGGTTCCTGGGACTCTCCACCTGTCACCAGTCCACCCAGAGTGGTTTCCTGGGGAGAGGCAATTGCAGTCTATGATAGCATTGAACTTCTTCCCCCTTGTTGTCCAAGGGCTGTCAGATACCTCCTCAGAATTTTTAGATGCTCCTGGAAACCCTCTAAATCTACCCAGAGAAAATAGCTGGAGAGACAAAGCGTGGGGCAAAAATGATGTGTGATAGATCTCAGCTGTACATCTCAGTTTTCTTCATGTGTGAAGTCCCTACAAATACACGGAAAGATCCAGGTTAAGAGATGAGAGAAACTGCAAATCCCTCTGTAGAAACAACTGATCTGCACTTCCCCCAAATAGAGAAGGGCTGGATCCTCTTTGGATACACTCTGTACTCTCTTTGCTTTCAGAAGTGCAGCACTCAAACAAAAACCTGTACTCATGAGGTTCCCACAGAAGTCAGCAGAGCTACTCCTGTGTCACATGAATGCAAACCAAAAGACAACAAACCCTGTAAGTAATGCATGTGTACAGAGCAGCAAATGCTGTTTTACAGAATTTGATCTCATCTGATGTGAGATACAATCATGGAGTGAGCTGCTAGAGGTTAATGGAGTTGCTCAAAACCGATGACTCAGTTTATGAGACTCAAGTCTGACTCAGCTTAACCTAGTTCTGGGATCATATTCTCAAAATTCAGAAGACAAGACTTGGGTCTTGCCTTTGCTCTCATTTATATCCCATTTGGCTATCATGAAGCCAAAAGGAAAGTGGGATATATTAGATAATGCAGTATACAACCAAGAGGGAAAGTCTGGCAGAGAAAAGCCTAAGTTCTGACTGAAAAAAAAAAAATTCTTACAAATGGCAATCATCAGTAAGGGATCTATGAGCTGGACTCAATGACACTTGTACGTCCCTTCCAACCTGGGAGACTATGATTCTAGAATCTTTCCCACTGTTGTGTTTCTATACTGCAGTCTTTACCATAGCATCTAAGCCATTTCTGAGAGCTTCCCAAGTGACTTACATCTGGTACATACTATCTGTGTGCTCATCATTCTCCTGGGAACGGAGACATGAGCAGCGATATGCCTCTTTTGGAAAGGACTGCTTTAAATTGCTGTTATGTATGTTAATGTGTGTTTGTACTAGAGAAGACAAGATCAAAGAAGTGGCTTTGCACTTGAAGAAGGCAGACAATCAGTGTGCAGGAACTCAGTTCCTGAGAGACTTTATTCCACTGGCTGAAAACAGCACACAAGGCATTTTTATGGAGGAGCATTCTCTTCTACTAAATGTGCAAAGCTGTAATCCATAGCAGTTCTCTTACATACAAACAAGTACATGTATATAAATACAATAGAAGTCTAGACATCAATTAGAGATTTTTTAAGGATTCCTATGTTGGACCATTTTACCATGAAAAAATGCTGTAAAAGGGACCTTCCCAGATACAAAATTAAAAGTATTTGAGTAAATATGCTACTGAACACAGTTACTGTACAGTACAAGTCTTTTAGACAGAGCTGAATCACAAAATCCTCTGAACGTTCAAAATAGACAAGAAAGTGAAAATATGAAACATTAGTATGGCACCATCACTGCTGAATTGTTCACCCTTGGCCATGATCCTTCTATTTTGACCAATCTTTTCCAGGCCATCCTTTGTTTTCCAGAAGCCAGACTACCACTCAATATGTCAGCAGTCCTACATGTGACCAAGAGGGAAGTGCACTTCAGCAGTACTTACTTAGTCAAGATCTCAGCTTCCACCCAGTCATGACAATGGCAAAACAACTATCGATTTCAGTCACGCAATTCAAGCAGATTGCAAAATAAGCATAAAATAAGTTACAATTGTTAGCAACATTCCACAATACTTAAAGCAGACGGAGAAATGCTCCTCTGTAAAGGAGTAGTAAATAAGCCAATAAGCTCTTGCTGTCTCTCCTCCCACCCCACGCCCATAAGAATATTTAAAAAAGAAAAAAAAAAAGAGAGAGAAGAAATATAATGAAAGCAATTTGACAAAGCAGGCAATTCCTTAGGAATTATCTCACATTCAACATCTCTTTGAAATTATCCAGCAACTAAACCACAAGCCCCCTGGTCCTTTTGGTCTTACAAAACAACAACATAGTCTTCGGATGCAGTAATTATAGGCAACATGCAAAAAGAAAAGCAAATAAAGCAGTTTTAATTGCCAGAGTCAAACACGTAATTGTGTATCTATAAAGGTAATTACAAACTAAAGATCAGTAATGGTTCTTTTTTCTTCTGTTTTATCCCGAAGAAAACAATTATCACATAAGTAATCCTAATCGTTTTAGTATTTGTTTGGCATATCAGAATCACATCTAAATCCCCTTCTTTCTTAAGGCATCTGAAATCTGTATTCAAAGCCAAACGTTACATTTTCTCATTTCTAATTCAGGAAAGTCTTGGTCCAAAACCCTCTGATGGCAATAGAAAGAACCCATAGAACTCATTACTGATTATTCAGATTTTTAAAAAATTCTTCTTATCTATTTTTATATCACTAGCCTCTCTCTCCAAGAGACATTGAAAGTATAAGGATCAGGAAGGGACTCCAGAAATGGGCAAATATCAAATATGAAATATGTTGTTATATATGAAGCTTCTTTACTGTTTAGTATTCACAGTAAAGCATCTGGCTTACAGTTTTGTCTACAGTCATAAAATACCCTGAGTATGCCCTCAATCCTTGAGTGAAATCTCAGAGAATGGTACACAGTTATTGCCTTTCAGCATGGGTTGATCCTGCAGGGGACCTTTCTCCCCACTTGGAGGAAAACACAAGCACATGCCATAACGCATAAGTACTTGAATAAAATACCTCATAGAAAACTAGCCTACTGCCATCTACAGAGGTTAAGAACTTCATTAAAGAAATTAAAAACACTGTTAAATGCTTTAACCTCAATTTGACACTCAGTGTACATTCAGCTTTTGGAAACATTTATCATGCTTCCAACACTTCTCAAAGTCTACAATATTTGGTGCAGGAGAGAATGGAGAACAACAAATGAAATGAAAAAGACAGATCTGGCTTGTTTCAGTAACTCTAGCTCTCAGGAATCAGATCACAGTTGAAAAATCAGAACTGGAAATTACTATTATAACATCAGTGAATGTGATCCTGATGAAACATTGAAAGGCAACTTTATTTAAGGGGCGATGAGGGGGAGATAAGATCAAACCTCTCACTTTGTTTTATATGGACAAGCAGGTTTCCATAACAAAAACAGCTCATGCAGCCTCTCAAGCACGAACTGCTGAGCCAACAAAGGAGGCAGCCAGGCTCACCTCCGATGCCTAGTTTGGGCTCAAATCAGCATCCGCACTTAGATCAGAGCCAAGGGACGTTAAGCCAGCTAGAATATTTTGGCGCCATTTCCTGGCGGCCACAGTGACCTCATTAATCTATTATGTATTTTCTTTTTCATGCTCTATCTATTCAGTCAGCTTTGCTGGATGATATCCTATTTTTTTGGCTTGTTTCACTATGGCTTGGCTGTACCTTTGACTGTTTGGCTTTCCCAACTCTGGTATCACTTGATTTGTAAAGCTGCTGCAATTTCTTAATTGGACAATTATAGACTGGAATCCATTTATGAAAGTTGTTTTTAGCATTCCACACTGCATAGAAACTATTCATTCACTCATCAAGCTTGCTGAACACAGAGTAATACAGGACTTTGCCATGAAGTGGGAGGAGACTTGAGGGGTAAGACTGTGATCAGTAAATATCATGAACTTCTCCTTAAAGTTCATCCAGTACAGTACTCATCTTTTCACAATGGACTTCTGTTTTTCTCTCCCCTACATAATTTTTAATCTCTCTTTCTACCCACCTCTCACTCCATAGTACCCATTTATCATAGAATCATAAAATCATTTGAGTTAGAAGAGACCCTTAAAGGTCATCTAGTCCAACTCCTCTACAATGAACAGGAACACCCACAGCTCAATCAGGATTCTCAGAGTACCTCTGTGGTGTATTTCCATACCTTAGGTGCAGGCAACAGTTTTTCACCAGAGAGAAAGCTCTCAACAGATCAAACAAAGCAAATATCAGTGAGTAACATCTGCATATTACCCTCCCCCGAGCAAAACAGAACTACAGCTGTACCCTTAGCCCCAGCAATTGCACTGTATTGTTCAGAAGTCTACAAGATACAGCAGTACTCAGAGTATCTGGCAGGACAGCATACAATCATAGAAACAGGTAAGAGCTTAGGGAACCTGTAGATGAATCATTTCTTACTCTCACCTTGCCTTTTTCATTTCTCAAAGCTCTTCTGCCTTATATGCCTTCATATTCCCCTTTCTCAAACCAGGTTTCCAGCTGTGTTTCCTCTCACCTCCTCTGTTGCTTCACTGCCCTTCAGCCACTCACACTTAGTCCCCTCGAGCAAGTGGATGAGTGATAGGGTGGAGAGCAAAGACACCTGTGGAGATTTTCAAGCCCTGAAGTGCGCTGCAGCTGGCAAAGCTACAGCCTGGCAGCACCTGTGGCTGCTTACAACAACAGCTTCTTGTGCTCATCAGTAAAAATTAAGTGTAGTGGAGCGCAACAGGACAAGTTAGGAGAAGAGCCCTCTTATCCCTAAGAACCACATAAACACATTGCAGAAATGCTTGAAAGAACCAGCACTGTCTGCTGCTCTCTTGTCTGTGCTGTGGTGAAATCCATCTAAAATGAAAAAGTAGAGGAGCAACTAAAGCATTAATGCCTCCCCAATCTCTGCCCCCAAAGTGTTTGTTTCAAAGTGTTGTTAGGGCTATTGTGCTAGAAAATGTGAGCGCACACCACAGGCACACACCACAGACCACGCTGCTTCTCTTGATATTTTCTCCATATGGATTTGGGGACTGAGCAGAAGCTACTTGAACTTGATATTGTTCCAGCCCTAAGCAAGCAGCTGACTCTTGCAAAAACTGCAGGTGATAGTGTGTGTGTGGTCTGCAGCAAGGCTTTGGAGTTACTACTGCTTAGTCATTGAGGCAGAGATGGTTTCTGCAGCAGCAAGCAAGCACTGTAGAAGGATGCTGCAGGAGTAGGCTCTGTTCCAGACAAATGACTGAATGACTTTGAAAAAAAACTCAGATGTGGTCACAGGCAGAATAAAACACTATGAGAAAAGTCTTGGCCAACAGCATGGATGCTCTTGGGAGAGCTTCTGGCTTGGCTGATCACACAGAAAATGCTCTTCTTTCTCATGCATAAGACCTACCTTAGAATAACCACACTTCCTTTCTTCCACTGGGGCTAGAGCTCACCGTTGACCACTTGGAGAAGCAGCAAGGAAATTGTAGCAGAAATTCCTTGTCTCTGCTACCACAGCAATATGGCTTTGCTTAATGCAAGACTTGGCAGGAAAAGCCAGCCTGTAGCTCACGGTGGGCAAATGTTTTTATTACTGGGGCTAGATGCTGTTTTAGGATATGGATACAATTGCTTGACGACATCCCTTTCTTTTGTGAGAGTTTGATGGTTGCTTAGCACTTATGAGTAAACACCAGGAGGGGTTTGACATGTGCAGGCTTTATCAGAAACTAGCTGTTCCTCCATCCATTCCTTGCTTGTGGAAACAGTATGGAAGGTTATGGGCCACATCACTTCTCACAGACCACGCTGACTTAGATCTTCATTTTCTTCTAGGCACTTCCTTTCAGCTCTGATCTTACTCAGATCATCTTGAAGCAGATTCTACAGGATCAGTGGCAAAATAATAAGTGTGAGCTTAAAGGCACATTAATACTTACGACAAAGTGGTGGTCAGCAGCCTAACTAGCCTTGTTCTAATAAGCAAACACATAGGAGGAGGCAGTGTGGTGCTGTTAATTTTATTCTTCTTCCATTCTGCATCTCAGTAGGCATTTGAAAGTGGCAATAAGATTTCAAGGTGTAAGATGATGTAGAAATGGAATTTTATTCCTGGTTCCTCTGTTAATAAGTTATTTCTTAAAATATTGTGATCATAACAGAATTATGGAGAGGATCTGGGGGCTTAGGGGTTTAATTTTTAATTTACAGCTTTTAATTTTAGGAGCATTTTTGTTTTTAATTGGCTTCTCCACACTGCCAGCAGCCTTCTTGCCTACCATGCAGATCAAAGCCCTTAGCTGTATTGTAATCAGAATGACAATAACAAATCTGTTTGATACCATCCAAGTGTCATCTCGCACTGCACAGAAATGTTGAAAGATGATTGCTTAAGGATGAAATAACTGACTAAGAATGGTTACATTACTCTCTGACTACAGGTTGCATTTGTTGCTTTGCATGCAAAAATTCTACCCAGAAAAAAGAGTTATTGGGCCAACTGTGTCTCTAATCATCAGCTGTCAACCGGAAAAACATATTGGTTTATCTTCAAGACCCCCAGCACTTCTCTGATGATTGCTGAGCTTGAAGAAGCAGTGTAATGGAAGGAGAAAGACTATGCAAATCAGTTCAAATTTTCAATAAATTATATAATACTTTTTCATACCTGTCCCTAGCAATTTAAGCAGAGGAAAAGTGGCCTCAGAAAAATCATGATTTTTGGTACGGTTCCCTCAAACCACCTTCTTAATTATACTTGGTAAAATAAATCCATTAAAAGAAGCTAGCAGAGATCTGAGGGGAGGCTTGGCATGACAAAGCACAGCGCTATAACTGAAATTTATGATGATGAATTATTACTGTCATATGAACAAATCTAGGGAAAAAAAAAATCTGGCTTCAGAAGTAAGGAGAGGAAACTGCCTATCCCGTTACAAGGTAACAACAGCTATTCAGATTAAGTAGCACTGATGTCCTTAACTAATCATGAATTTAGCGCATAAGGGCACAGTGGATGGATGTTCTCTGAGGCTGACCTTGACCTCAGCACTTCTTGTAACAACTCAAGATACTAAAAAATAAATCCATTTGCTGTCTCTTCCAGTGTATAAAAGAAGCAAGCATTGTTTAAAAATACTGAGAAGAACAACAGCAAAATTTCACAGCCCAGAGAACCAAGATTATTAGGATAAAATACTGTAAACTCTTTAAACATCGGCATTACATTCCCATGAACTCTACAAGACACTTTCCAGAGTGCTGGTTACTGGCAGAGCTATAATGAAAAAGATGAATAGTGCTTATAGTTTGGAAATCCTTTGAACTCAAGAATTTTATGAAAAAGGGATGGGGAAGGAAAAAAAAATGATGTGGAATTCCCACAGAACATAAGTTCATTTTAGGGAAGAGCTCTGCCTGAATGTCCTCTGTGATTGCTCACAGATACCCAGCCCATTGGCAAAATGAGAAATGTTGACAATGGTGTTAATCAGCTGATTCATAGACACTTAAGTGATCAAATATGGGCCTAACTCAGCCAACTGGACAGCCTCAGTAGTGGAAATTGCATCAGTGGAAAAATCTATATGCTGCCTACAAGACAAATTATTAAAAAGCAGAAGCATTTTGACCGTATCAATCTAATGAAGGTGGATACCAGAGAATACAAGAAATACTGCTTTACTAACAGCCATTATTTAGGTCTGCACAGCATTCATGTATTTATCATTTAGACTGTTCACATCAGGCTAACATACACTGCATTACAACAGAGAGATCTTATCAGAGATCCTTGTATTGCAGTGATTTTGAGATCAGCAGTTAAGTATTTAGAGTGGAAAAAAAACCCACAGAATTAATCAGTTTCAGGAAAACTCCTTCATAAAGTACAAGACGTCATCAAAAATTGTATGAATATCATTGAAATGAAAATGCTGGTATGCTACTGAGTTTCACTCATGTAGCTACTGGCCTTGAAACCAGTACTCTCCTCTGAAAAGTGTTCATTTCCAAAACGAGCTTTATGCAGCAGATGATGAAAGATAAGAGCAGACAGCTACCAGAGCTGCACAGCTTGCCTAGTGGAAAAGTTCTTCATTTTCTGATACAAGACGAGAGAGTGCATGCTGTTAGCAGTGTTGCTGCAAATGTAGTGTTTTCATTATAGGTCTGCCATTGTCAGTCTAAGAGCTACATAGATTAACAGTTTAGTTAGTTCCCAGGTAGTCTGAAAAACCCAAAACAAGTTAAATTGCTAAAGCATTTATGTGTTTTCATACATTTTGAAAATGAAATATTTAAGTTTTATGCACACACAAGGGCACAAGTGGAATGAACTGGATCTGACAAGTATTATTTCTAACACTTCACATCAAAATGGGATGAAGTTATTTGCCTTTGCTTAAAACAAAGAATAATTGAACTCTAAGAGCATTCTACAACAAAGACCTAATCTCCTAGTGCAAAAAGAGATTGTTTGGAAAACACATCACCCAATGTTTTAATGGTATTTGAGGTTCAGACCTTTGTGGGTTTGCCATCAGAGGCCTTCCCTATTTTCAGCATGAGATTGGGCTATCTGCTAGCTCTTTTCATGGCTCCCTTCAAGTCACGACTGAGGAACAGAGGTTCATTTAGTCTGGTTAACTCCAGCCCTGCCATACGTCATTTCTGGATCAGTGGCAGTTTCTAGTTATTTCCCAGTGGCTTCGGTCCAAGGAAGGACTTTCCAGAGGCAGAAGCACAAAAGAGCAAAAGACTGATGCTGGTGATGAGCCAGCACCACTTGGTTTCCAAATCAAGATAAAACTGCAATCGTACTTATATTTTTCCTGTGGGAAGGGTACTATTTTTTTTATCTACCCCATGCAGAACTCTGAACAGAGTTTTACAGACATGCTTGTATATGCCACTGCCATTGTCCTTTGTTGCAGGGCTAAGTGTTGGCAGAATAAGTGCAGTTATTGGAAAACGTATTAATATTTATAAACACACTATTGAGGAAAATCAGTCTCTGTCAGAATCGAACTGTCTAAACACACTGTGGTGCTCTTTCACTCTGGGAATAATCAAGACTGAGACCAACACTACTGAATCGTGTTCTGGAAGAATAAATCCAAGCCCTTTATCATAAATGTTTGCTCCTAACATTTTATTTTTCTGTTTCCTAGCAGAAACTTCTGGGCAAGTTTAATTGTGAAGGGATTACTCATTAGGTGGTAGCAGTGTGGAGCTGAAAACCAAACTAGATTACCAAAAGAGTTTTCGATTTACATTTTGCTCTCCAAATAATGGACAAAATTTGTAAATAGCAAATGCTTCATTGTGTTGAAATTTCAGTCAAAATAATTTTTGTGAAAATCTCAGCAAATATTTTGGCCAGTTCTCACAGCAAAGCAGTCAACATCTGAGGTTTGAATAAAGCAAGGAAAGATCCTCAACTAACCAGCAGAAAGACTTCCATAGGCTTGGCACTGCAGCAGGAACACACGCAGATCAGATAACTGTACTGCCAGGAGTCCTTTGTGTTTATCTTGCTGTAATAATTACATGAGATATCACATATGCATATGCATCTTTAGTTAAAAAACAAAAAAAACAAAACACAAAACAAAAGACAAACTGACTGCAGTTGTACACAATGGATCTATTGGTAGCACTAGTGGAGAAGTTCAAGTCCATTCTATTTTCAGACTCACTGTTAAAATGACTCTTTTCAGAATGTCTAATCAGTGTACTGAGACAATTCTTCTGTAAAATTTTATAAAAACTCACATGCCTACATTTTGCTGACAAGAGTTGATTGAGTTTTTGTTGCTCAGCTCAAAAAAAGTACTTGACCTACTTAAATAGCTTTTAAATCTATCTAGCTGCTTGTATGACCCATTTTTTGCCAGCTTAAAACTCATTAGCCAAGATTTTACAGCAAATATTCACCTGTACACACCACTGTTTTCATTATTACCACACACAAGTATCTTGAAATCACTTAATTCAGAATATTAACTGTAGATGTGTACACACCTGTGTACATATTTTAAGCAAACAACTTCTAGGAATGCAATATTTTTTGATATCTTGAAATGGACAAAAGATGAAGAAATGCTGATCCAGCTAAATAGTTTCCTTCAGCCCTTCTGGGTTTGCTTACTTGTGTCATCTTGGAAGTCAGAATGTACATTAAGAGCGAGGAAAAAAATCTCCTGCAGAGAATCACAAGGTGTAGGGGATTTGTATTCAATTCCCATCTCAAAAAGGAACTTCTTTATTTATTTATTTTTTTTTTTTGGAATCCTACAATTAAGACCACTTGATCCAATGAGTCTAGATTGCTGGATTGACAATAAAAGGTATGATGTTTACCTTGCACATCCAGTATGGCTGTTGTTTTATGGTAAAGCTCATGTGACAGGAAAACACTGGACTCACTGAAAGATCTGGCCATCAGGAAAGGAGTTTCAGCAACATGCGAATTATTGTTGCTTTATGCACTCAAAATTCTTTCCGCAGCCATGAGTTGGATTAATTTCCTCAGTCAGTGACTGGGGAAACCCTATAGAAACAAATCCCAAGCAATAGTTTCATTTGAAAGAGGAACACCGCCTCCCTTTTCACCTCTTAACCCCAGCTAACTACCGTGTCATTTCAAGGGTTTCTAGGTTAAAAGCTCAGGCAATGATGATTGCTCTACAGATAGGCCTCAGGCCTCACAGCCCAGTGGGGAGTGCCCAAGAGCTCCTTGGCCAGGGAACTTCTGTCCTCCACATGAGGTGCCTGAGCTTTACCCTGACAGTGGGAAGAGGGGCAGAGTCCCTCCAGCAGCAGGAGGAGGTTGGGACAGCCAGCCCTCCAGCTGTTTGTGGTCACTGGTGAAGGCAGGAAAGGTCATGGGTTTTGAGAAAACGGTGAAACTTGTGCGATGCAGCACAGGGAAAAGAAGAGGCATAAACCTACCTTGCTGCAAAGCACAGCACAGCTGACTTTGCACCAGTCCGCAGTCCTTTTAATCTAGATAAGAGTGCTGCCCTAGCATGACCTACAAGCCGAAGAATTAGTTAATTTTCCCCTCTGATTAATAGCTTGTGTAAAATTAGTAGGAAGGAAAAAAGAGGTGCTAGTTAACCACCGCATCTTTCTTGGCGGGAGGATGTAAACGCTGAAGGCAGAGATAATATTACCTCCCTTGGGCATCAGACGCTTGGTGGTTTGGAGCACATGCCTTTGATAATCAACATCAGTATCTCTTTCATGTCACTGAACAGAAAATAGGGCCTCTTCAAAGAGACTAACTCAGAAAAGAAATTGTTAAACAGGCCTGACTGGGTTGAGCAATGCTGGAAATTAAGTACCCTGGAGGGGCAGGATTAGAAGTGAGGTCAGCACCCTCACTCAGGGCAAGGGAATACATTAATGGCCCTCTGTGCTGCCTCTGAAGTTGGGATGGCTGTCACTGAATATTCCTGCAGACCTCTCTTTCTCTCCCTCCATATGCTGTCCTGATGATTAGCATTCTGCCTTCTTGTCATAAAATACATGAATTAGTCGGTGGCCAGGAAATCGCCGGCCTAAGCTTTTGAACTGATACAGAGCTTCAATTACACAGCCTCACTGAGAAATTTTTTTTTAATCCTGACTTTTTCATAATGTTAATCCGCTGGTAGATACTTATTCTTTATCTAAGACACCAAGGCGTTCAGTAAATGCACATGAAAGAACGAGGCTTTGTTCCTTTGCCATCCGGACTCTTGTTTAGTGTGTGCTTCAAATAAGGGAATTACATTCTAATGACTCACAGTTTTATTTGCCTTAACCCTTCTGGAGACAAATGATTTGCTGTACACTGATGACATCATTTCTCTCTTGAATGATAACTAAGACAGAATCCACCTTTCAGCAAAAACACCTTTAGAAAAGCACATCTGGCTTTAGTCTGGGAATTTCAAAGGTTCTTCATAAAACTGAGCTCTTGGTAGCAATGAGCTTTGTTACTGGACACCTTGCATTGCCCTACCCTTCCGGATTGGCAAAGCTCCATCAGAAGTGCTGCAGAGAGTGAGGAGAAGAGGATGTGCTTGAAAGTGTGTCTCCACAGTGTAGCTGAGCCAGCACCTGCTGGACAGCATGGAGGCAGAGAGCCCTGAGAGCTGCACACTGGGACACAGCCTGTGCTAGGCCAGCCTGGACAGGGAGCGATGCTGTAACCTGCATGCTGCTCACAGGTCCAGTGTAGAAATTCAAAGATACCACCTAATGAAAGCAAAAGGAAACAAGATGTTTCATTTAGGTGATTTAAGATACAGGCTTTCCAGCCTATATTCCTTGAGACCAGATTCTTTGCCTAAAACCATTTTTGTGTATGGTTCTTATTAAAAAGGGTTTCATTTCTGTCCAGTATAAACATGTATAAACCAATTAAATACTGCCTACACAAGCCAAGAAACTTAGTCAAGCACTTTGCTAGCAAGCTCAGAACATAAGCCCACATGCAGCTGGTGGAGTTTGGATTCGGGTGAAGACAGCACTTGAGAGTTTGTCACTGCCTACAGAAGTTTGGACATACACCTCTCGAACCCAGTGCCAACAATTTGCTCATTTCTTGAGGTGATTATGAAAAATTGAAACACTTGAGAGCAAATCTTCCTCCCTCCACAGCTTACTGATAGTTTAAATTGTTATGCACATTCTGTCTACATAAATACATAATTTCTTTTCATTTCCATTTATTTGCAGGAGCAGCTTCTTACATTTTTAAATCTTAGACAGCTTCACAAAGACTTCAAAGTCCAAGCCTCAAACCTTGGTATAAAGAGGACAGAAGCTGAAATGTTTTCAAATAACAGCAAGCTGAGCTCCCAAGAGGCTCACAAATTCCGTTCTGTTTCTGGTCAAGAAAGAGCAGAGCCTGGTAAGCAGGGTTCTCCTGTGGCTTCATGAAAATGCCATACACGCAAATGACTCAAACACGTTTCCTGTGTGCCCAGCCAATGGGAATGCCAACAAAAACAGGAGAGATTAAAACTTTATCTCCAACAGCAGACTGCCTTCCCATAGCTTCTGCTGCAGCACTGGGAATTAAATAACACTGGGGAGGAATCTAGTGAGTGAACCAGTGCACACCAAATATGTCCAGGCTTGGCCCTAAACCAGTTTCACCCAGACTGTGCAGGGAGTCTACCCAGTACCCAAGAACAGCAGCAATCTCCACAAAAGGCCTAGAGAATCAGGAAACAAGACAACATTTATGGTAGTACTTCTTTGTCCCAGTCCAAAACTTGACACAAAGCAACAGGTCCATTCTGAACCCTACAATTCTTTAATACATGCTTCCTTTCACAGAAATAACATGTTTCTGGAAAGGTCTTCTCTCCAAAAGATCATAGAATCATTGAATGGTTTGGGTTGGAAAGGACCTTTAAGATCACCTAGTTCCAACCCCCTGCTATAGGCAGAGACACCTCCCTCTAGACCAGGTTGCTCACAGCCCCATCCAGCCTGGCCTTGAATGCCTCAAGGGTGGGAGTGTCCACAACCTCTCTGGGCAACAGGTTTCAGTGTCTTACTACCCTCAAAGTAAAGAATTTCTTCCTTGTATCTAGTCTATAACTATCCTCTTCCAGTTTAATTTTACAATTAAATTTCACAGTATCTTTTTTAGGAAGATATCAGTCAGCAAGGGTTTTTAGTAGTAGTAGTAGTAGTAGTAGTAGTTTTAATGTGAGTTTTATTTTGTTTTTGTTTAATTCTTATTCTTTCGGGAGGAGAAAACTAAGGGGTGATGCAGTTAAGCATCTGTCTGAGGCCAGAGTGGAGTCATAAACAGATCAATCCCAAATTTCCAGTGTGTGCCATCCCACGCTCATTATTCCATGATAAAACCCAGGAAGTCTCACAGCTAAAGCTCGGATACCATTTTAAATTATATAGCATGGATGAAGTTTATTACCTATGTTAATTACCTAGTCCTGCTTCAAACTCCACTCTCAGTTCAATGGAATCCAGTTCACCAGACTCCATATAGGACTGTGAGGTCAACAGAGGTCTGTAGCTCTAGGATGTCTGTTTTTTTTTCCTTTTTCTTTTTCTTTTTTTTTTTTTGAATATTTCTCACGTACACCCAATGCAGCCTCAATGCAAGATTTTGTGCTTCATTTATGCTGTTTAACAGTTGTTATGGAAATTGACTAAGTAACTACAAATCAGCGAATTTCATTAAAAACAAACTCTCACTATTGTTTGCTTAGCTGAGAGACTTTTCGCTGTAAATCCAGAAGAGCAACAATGACAGCCTGCTCAACAAGCTGTCTTTCCATTTTTTTCCTGCAAAGAGAAAACACAGAAGCACCACTATTTGCTGCTTTCTTTGATCATTGGTTATAGCAAAAGACACGGCTTTAAGCTGACAATTCAGATGCAATCATAGAATTATTAAGGTTGGAAAAGACCTCTAAGATCATCAAGTCCAAATCTCAAGCCATCCCCATCATGCTCACTAACCATGTCCCTCAGTGCCACATCTACACATTTCTTGAACATCTCCAGGAACAGTGACTCCATCACCTCACTGGACAGCCGGTTCCAATCCATTACCACTATTTCTGAGAAGAATTTTTTATTAATATCCAACCTGATATATGCTTGGGACAGTAGCATTGTTGCAACAGTACTGAAGTGAACAATGCAATTAAGAGAGGGCTTGATTGTAGAAAGTCAACCTGGCTAAACCCAAAATATGCAGACTTACCAACAAATATTTATTACCAGTGTTACATGTAAGGACAGGTCAAGAGTTTTCTAAGTTTTGATTTTAAGGAGGTGAATTCGTAGAACTCCAAGCTACCTTCCCCTTCACGGAGCACTTGTTACTACAAAAAATGCCTGTTTTGTTAAAAGCTCCCTGTTGACAATGACAAGTCTGAATAAACAGTCAGCTGGCACATTAGTTTCCATTAGCTCAAGTTTACGTGCCTTGTCATGCTCTTCCAGCTTCCATTTGTCACTAAGCTATGCAAAAGATCAGAACACTATTTCCCTTCAAACTTTCCCCAGATTTCTTTTGTAGAGGAGGGAAAAAGGAAAGAAAAAAAAAACGGGGGAGGACAATGGTGGGAGAGGACAGAATCATCAGTTCTTCTGCAGGGCACTCCAGCTCTGCATGGAAGATCCAGCTGAAGTCTTTCATCCTGAGATCAACAGACCAGTGCTGAGCAGCAGCAGTCTGGAGCCAGAACCCCGGAGGGAAAAGCAGCCAGACGGGGGGCTGTTTCAGTAGCACGTATCTGGCCACAGACTCTCTGTGCTACTGATGGATCTGCAGGCCAAGCAGTTGTCAGAAGTCATGTGTTTTCATTTTTCTGACCTTAATGATATATAGAACTTTTTTTGCTTATGCTGGGATACTGGGTGCTTGCTCATGCTCTGCACAGGGACAGGGCAGCTGAAAGACTGGACATGTGGGGCAACTTCAGGTGTGCACAGACAGCATGAACATACAAACACAAATACAGAAAAGAACAAGTATTTAAGAATTTTGGCATAAAACCCACATGAAGAAAAGCCAGTCTACCCAGCAGCATATTCATAAATGAGCTCCAGAGACCAACCTTCACACTAAATGAGCCTTGCGCTGTGGCTGCATGCTCAGCACCTGGAGAGCAATGATAGGACACCCTGCTATAACCTCCCAGTACAGACACTGCCCTGGGCTCAGTCTGGTTCTAGTTTTGTGATATGCAAGGAGTCAAAGTGACTTCGGCTTCATTGAAACTCCCCGCTCGCTATTAAAAAAGCCAGCAGGGCTTGACAGGAATAGTAGAAACCAGATGGAAAAGCACCAGGATTGGGGACAGTGGGGCTGCAGATCCAAAGGTCAGCACTACTCCGCAGGGAGTGCCTGAGCAGCATGCTGTGATTTCAGCCCTGGGGCGGCGTCTGCTGCAAGGGGCATCTGCCCAGCGAGAGCACCTGGAAGTCAGGCTGAGCCGGTTTGTTTTTCTGAGGAGGGGATAGGGGTTACGCAGCAGAGCAGAGAGGGAAAAACAGATGGTGAGCTGTTTTCATGGCCCTGCCTGCTCAATAGCGGCTCTTCGAGAGGGCAGCCAGCTCCATGCAACACCCTGTGCCTGCCTCTCTGGCCTGCTCGCGAGGAGCGCAGCGGACAGAAATGCAGCACTGCCACTGGCATCAAAGCATACATCCAAACCCTGATTAAACAGCTGGCTCCCTGCAGAGAGTGAGAACCATGCATCCTACCCTTCAGGGGCATACTGCCCCAACAGGGAATGCTAGGAAATCCCAAGATAAATCTGTGAAAGTAGCCTTCAAGAAGGATATGGTGTCGCAGCCTCTGTTCATCCTTAGATGTTATTGCCTCTAAGCAGGGTGAGTATCAGCACAGGGGGTGGTGGACCTTTGTCATGCAGCAGGAATGTTAACATCCTCCAGATTTAAACGGCGCCATCTGAAGAGCAGTTCATGTTCTGAAATTAATTTTTCATGTGTACATCATGAGGTCCTAATAAAATTGTTAAAAAAATAAAAATGAAATTGTCTCTGTTGTCCTCCTAATAGGACTCCGTTGGCATTTCTCATTGCTGTTGTCTGTAGACAACAAGGTTGTTTTTAAAGTTATGATATCAGCCTCACAAAATGAAAGGGATTAAAAAGACAAAAACAAAATGTCAAAACAACAAAACAGAAAGAGCATTCTTGTCTATAAGGGGGAAAAAATAAAAAGGAAGGAAGAAGAAATAGGAATGCGCCAAGAAGCAATATAAAAAGAAGCAGGGACTTTTGATGTTTTCTTTTCCCTCCTCCTTCATTCTTGGCTGAATTATAGGGCGTAGCATAGCATTTTCAAAGCATCTTTTACAAACTTTATTTAGTTCAGTGATTCACATTTCCCGAGCAAGGTTAACCGAAGGGAGGGATATTTCTCCCCTTGCCCCCGGCTATTCCCCAACTTTCAGCTAAATTGTATCACATTGTTAAAAATAATTGTCAGAAAGGAACATTTCCTGATCTCTTCCAATTGCATTGTTTTTCCCAACAATGTGCAGGATGGTTCACTGCTAATTTTAGCGAGCGTATTTTTTATTGCTTTGCACAATCTGAAGCCTCTTGCATAACACAGATGCACGCAGTTAAGAACGAGGACTTCATGTTATGGTGTGCGATGACCATGACTCCATCCAAATACCTCCAGTTTGCAAAAGCAAGAAGTTATGTAGATAAGTCAGCTGACTTTATCTCCTAGACAAAGTAAATCACTCCCCAGGAGAAACTAGAGCTGAGCTCAGATGAAGAAAGCATCAGAGCTTATTGGGAGTTCCATGCCTGCACAGACATCGCCTCAATCTCTATGGTCTAGCAACCCAAAGAGATGAGCACCAACTGTGTCAGAGCTCTAGCATAGTGGAAAAAAATACATTGGTGATGGGGGCAACCCTATACTCAGTTAAAGCAACAAAAAGTGGAGTGGATGAGGCAGTGTGGTCAAAGTAGCTAGTTGGGATCATCAGCAATAAGAAAAGAGAAAAGGTCAGAAAAATCCAGCATCTTTTCAAAGAGCATCTGACTACTGAAAAAAAAAAATCACTGTTGGAAAATTTTACTCTGTCCTGTTTCCATTTCACTGACTACAAGAGAAGCTCCAGTAGAAACAGCTGTAAGGTCAGATTTGTTTGAAGGGAACAGAGAGGAGAGCCTCTGGTTTCTTTCCAAAACAGCATTTATTTAAGATTCACAAAGGGTCAGGAAGAATAAATTGCAATGGATACTCTTCCTGTGTAGCCAAACATATTTCCAAGCAGAAACACGATGTTAGGAAGAACAAACAAGTAAATATAAAGGAAGCTGAAGAAAATCCCAACCCTAAAACCTAGCTGTGGAATGGTATCACTCTAACACATGCTCAGGGAATAAAACTACTTTTAAAGCAATGTGGGGGAAAAAAATGTTAGCTATGACTTAGATGAGTGCAGAGGATCACTTAGGAGATAGTTATCAGAATGAGCATCCTAACTCTGACTGAAACTCTGCCAGAGAGGCTTAGGTTTGATCATCTGTTGCAATCCCTTGTACAACACAGGAAATCGTGTATCAGCCAGAAAACCCATAGCTCTGCTAGAGAATGCTGAAGGCACATGGTAACTTGTGCCATCTACTACCCATAGGATGTGAGGAGGTGTGTTTAGGTCCTTCATCTCCATTCTGTATGTTCCAAAAGCAGCACGTCTAGCTGCTTGGATGTTTTTATTCCCACATGGCTTCCCCCAGACACATACATGCAGCTCCATTTCACCAAGTAATGGAGAAAAATGCAAAGGATGACCTGGAGGATGATAGTCTACATGGATAGTAAACCATAAACATCATACTCCTTTCTGTGGGCTTAAGCCACTACTAGATATTTAGAACATTCTACATTTAACAAAAGTTAATAAGAGATTTAAAGGGAATGACCTTGTAAAGGGAAAACACCTACTGGATAGATCTATGTTGTCGTTTATTGTCCCAGGTCCTAAGGAAGACCAAAAGCTGTATCTCTAGAGGACACTGTTAATTTACCTGTGACTAAATTTGACCTGCATTTTGACTTGGGTCAACAGAGGCTTTCAGGAGCCCTGTATGGGTGGCCAGATCCCTCTGCTCTAGGCACTGGAAGATAGAGACAGGTGTCTGTCCTGTTCTCCCCCCAGTACTGGAAGCCATGTCTCCAGACCTGGATTTCTCCATCCTACTGCCATACCAATAAAGTAGCAACCATCTTGCTGAGCTTTCAGGTAATGAAGCTGCACTTTTCTCTAATTGCTACAATCAGTGGCAGTTTATGTTAATCAAATAACACCGATATAAAGTGGTGGTTTGCCAGAGGATGGGAAAGCATTTTACCCTCAGCTGTTTCTGATATGTTTGTTCAGCTTACCATTAAAAAGGGCAAATCATGACCCATCTCCATCTCCAGTCTGATGCTGGATCTCTGAAGTAATAAACTGAGAACTAGTGCCACTTAGGAGATTTCTGCTGTACTTTAGTGACCACTGAAGCTATTATCATCTTTACTCACTCCAGCTCCTAACAGTTTGAGAAAATGTCAGGCTAGCTGCTAGGTATAGGTGCATGATAAATCTACTCATGCCTTGGTTTTCTTCCACACTGCAAATCATCACTCAGAAGTACAGCCTGGGGCACAGTTCACCCACCATGCAACCTGTCATGCATCACAGGACGCATTTTTGCATGCCAGGTCTCCTGTGGCACCTTGTCACAGTCTGGGAGGCAGGAGGGAGTCCTGCAGCAGGGTTCATTCAGGGCTGAACCATAGGAATCAGCATGATCCGCAGGCCACACCATCCCAGGCCACTACCAGCTTCTCCACTATCATTTAGGAACGATGGATGTGAAATATCATAGAAGAGTTTCATAAACCTCTCTCCTTGCCTGTCCTCTCCTTAATCCTGGGGCATAATCCTACAGAATGAAATAGGATTTCAGCAGGTAGGCAAAGTATAATCTGACTTTTCATAGTAGCTTTGAAGGTAAACTATCAGTATCTAAACTTCTCGATAACTGGACAAGTACATAATCCTTCATTTTGAAAGACTACTTACTATTTTCTTCACTCCCTGAAGTTTTCTGTCAACACTGATAACCTCTATCCAGGATGAGAACTATTAGAAAGCATTAAAATTGTTTTCACTTGGCAGTAATCAATCTATTTTTTTAAGACCTCATACAACCCAAGCAAGTCTCCTTCCATTACTTTCTCTCAGCAAAAACTAGTAAAGTTTTCCAGACAGAAAACAGTTTTACCCCGAGGAAAAAGGCATTTGAATTAAATTTATGTATCCTGAAGAGAATTCAAGGGCAGACAAGCAGCAGTATAAAGAAAACAGGGAAATAATGTTTACATTGATGACACATATTCTCTTAGAGCTGCAGATCTGCTGGAAAAAAATAAAATAAAATAACAATCAAAAACAAAACAAAACAAAAAACCAACGTAGAATGGGATGGAAATTTACTGGCTCTCAATTTAGTGGAGTCACAGTGATGGAATCATCCATGAAGATCTTATTTTAGGAAACATTCAGAAGCTTGTTCCTGTCCTGATATATAGGTATTATGGCTTTCCCTTGCCTCCTCCTTGCTTTAAATTAAGAACCTACACTTCCATCTGCCACAATGAGTGGAATATACTTTTTCATTCCAAAGTACACAGCTGCGTGCAAATATTCCCATTGAACTCCCACTCTAACATCTAACTTCCCCACAGTCTTGTAGGCTGATGCACTGAACCCATTATAGACTATAAAACCTAACAAGAAAGTGCTCCCACAACATGTGCTGGACCTCAGGTAGGAGAGCCCAGTAACTGCGTGAACTTTTAACTTACAAATGCATTCTCAACCAGCAGATGCTGTTGCTTCTGACATAGCCTGTCCTCACACAGCAGCAAGTACATGCAGCCCCAGTAGGTACATGCTGCAGGGGCAGGTGGACAGTTGGTATTTTAGATCAGTTGTTGACTTCCCATAATGGTACGCTCACTACCCTGCCCCCATGGGTCAATGAAGGCATGGCAAGAGACTTCAGATGAAGACAGACTATTTTGTGGGCTGCGTATTGAAAGGTGTGAGCTTCCTCAGAGACTGAATGAAGACCTTGCATGCTAGTGGCATCCATCTGAGTGGGTGGCTTTGATGTTCAACTTTAGCTGGCGTGAGTCCCAGCTGGGAGCAGGGCAGGTGGCTCTGGGCAGGAAGGGGATAGTCCCTGCTGGATCCCAGGGCTCCCAAAGAGATAAAGGATGATTTTGCATCCAAACTTGCATCCGAAGTAGCAGCCTGATTTTTCTCCTCTCCCTGCCTTTGTTTATTTTAATGTTAGGCACTTTCAGAGCAATAGGTACGCAGTTTAAGTAATTCCCATTATGTCAATTGCACCTACAGCTCTAGTGTTTTGGTCATCCTGCCTCACTGTGATAAAATTGAGAGGTGATCCACACACAGGAACAGGTCATTAAGGGAAAAAAATGTGTCATTCAGTAGCCTAATTCAGTGAGGAACTGAAGCATATGTTTACATGCCAGCTTGCTTTATTTACTTGCAGAAAAAGGGCACAAGCTTACGTGCACAACTTGGCCATACAGCAGTGTAACAAGTGTTATGGGACCTCAAAGAAAATAGTCAAAAGTAAGACTTAGATTTTAAAAGCCTATCAGCAATGGGCCTGATGAGAAAATGAGGGCTGCCGTGCCTAAACGCACACATCTAGTCAACTTTATCTTTAACAGGACAAAGCCCCTTTTCTCTGAGGCCAAGATATTCTGTCTTTAATCTTTTTCCATATTCCTCATGCTTATCACTTATGGGTGTATCGTAAAGACGTCTTTATCATATCTTCCTTTTTTTAAAGGACTCTGAGTAATGCTAGCCAATATCAATAACGATGGCCTAAAAATAACATTAGCATCACACCAGGTCCTTGCAGGCCTCACAGCACCAATCCCACTTGTACCTCTCATATGGATCACTCCAGCTTTCTCAGAAAAGGCAATGAAGAACAAGACTTCAATTAAATGACACTTGGAGATTCATTTATCTTAAGAAGTGAGAGCCTGGGTGAGCTCTTCTTTGTTTTATACTGATCAAAAAGTTTAATTGCTCAGATATCATGCAAGCAGGTAGGGGGATGAGAGGGAAAAACATAAATTGAGTCAGAACCTCCTGCCAAACAGAAAGCAAATATTGGCCACTTCTGAAGTATCATACACTTTTCAAATGTTTGAGTCAAAGGAAACAGTGAAAATAATTAGTTTTTACCACATATTCAGTAATAATGAAATTAAAAATTATTCTAGCAGGTATGTGTATATAAATACATATAGACAGAAATATATGCACATCAAAAACATTGAGACATATCAGCCATGTGAAAGATGAGACTTACAGCTGAAAAACAAAAAAAAATTCCCATAAAAGGCACTATTAGCCAACTAGCTGAGTTATTATAGACAGTCGGTATGTCTATGGGACACAATGATAATAAGGACACTTCGTAGTCCTAAAGGAAATAACAATTGTGGGAAATCATTTTAACAGTGCTCAAAAGAATTACAAAATCATGCTTTCGTGTCATTCTTCAACAGACTAATGATTTCCCATAAATTATAACAGATTTCAAGGGGAAAACAATTAATGGTCACAGAATCAAAGACATATGAAAGCTTTCAGATTTAAAGTGACAGTGTTCATTTTAAAGCAGCTGCTTTTAATTAGCTTCTTCTTGAGACCACTAAACCCCTACACTGGAGAGACCTTCTATACAGAAGAAGCTTGTAAAGTTGTGATCTACAACAGCAGAACTCTTTGTAAACTGGCTGAATGCTCGTTAAAAGAGTGAAATTGGTAAACAATCCAAAGACAATATTTCTGTCTTTTACTGTCACAGTTAACTGCTGAAGAAAAGCCGAAATATGATGATATTCTTACTGCAAGCATTCTCAGCACAACCATCAGTCCAAAACCTTGCCTCAGCTAATGAAGGGCAAGGCTCTGCATTACTTACTTTGCATGAGAATTTTCCCTTTACTAAACATCTCAGTTTCATAGTTTATTAACGCTCTTCAAGCAGACAGCTACTAATAAAAGGACTTTTTCAGTATGTTGGTTTGTCAGTCTTTGATGCGTGTACTGAAATATCTAGCAACTTATTTGTGCATATACATGTCTAGACAGGTGACTGAAAAAAATGTCCTTGGATTCATAAAATATGTCACAGATTATTATGTTTCTCTATAGAGACTTAAGAAACTAAGACAAAAATATTAATAAATTTTACCAGATGCTGAGAATTGCTCTGATTTTGAACATGTTCAAGCAAGACAGAAAAAAACATCTGACCTGCTCTTGATCAATCACTTTTACAAAATACTTCAGCCAGGCATTTCAGATGCATGCGCTCTTGACTTTTTTGAGCAGTTACAAATCAAAACATGTGCAGAGCTGAAATGCAGTCAGTTATGTGGTGGTTAACAAAATGTACTGGACTGGAATCTCTTCAACAGATCTGTTTAAGACTTCTGTACAAGTTTGCTTTGGATGTATTTGAAGTTCATTTTTATCCATGATCAAAATTGCCAGTAAATCTACTTGACTCCTGTGATTTTCAGTGTTTCAGAACCTGTTAATGACATTGGGATCTGAACACCTACTTATGTTAGTGAGAAAAATCGCTGATAAAAATAATATTAAAAAAAAATAAAGCCCAGGATGCACCTGAATATATGCTATTCAGATTCACTTTATTTGCAATGGAATCACAGAATGGCTTGGGTTGGAAGGGACCTCAAAGATTATCTATCTCCAACCCCCAGCTGTGGGCAGGGCTGTTAAACACCAGAGGAGCTGCCCACAGCCCCGCTCAACTTGGACTTGAGCACCTCCAGTGATGGGGCACCCACAGCTTCTTTGGGAGGTTCAGGATTTTGAATCATCAAGGTGCACATCATAGCTAAACAAAAGGTATTTCTGTTTCCACGGATCCCAAATTTCTGGGCCATTTGATCTAAACCCAGGCATCCAGAGGCAAGCGCATACTTTCAGTGTCCCTTATCAAATGACGAGCTTGTTGGCCCAGCAAAGGTTCTGATACTCCAACAACATTCCCATGTTCCATAAGGTTTTTGAAGCCTCAGATTTGATTATCTAAGCCATACCTTCTATCTGAAAAATCTCAGCTATAAGTTGTAGCAACAGCGCACCATTTAAGGAGAGGTGAAATAAGGAAACAAAATGAATATCACAGGGTGAAAAATCTCTGATCTACCTACCATAAATCCTTGTATGTTACATCCCAGAAATGAAAAGAGCACTTTGTAAAATACCTTTGGAACATCTGTCAATAAATAAATGAGTAGGATCCTTTCATGTGACTGACAAGTGTCTTATTTTTTCCCCCTTGATTCGTTCCCTTAAACTTTGTCTGCCCAACACATGAACAAGCTGAACAAGTAGAGTTCTTGATATTTTTTCAAGTATCCATAAGATCACACACTGGTCTGCCTAAAAGTTTACTGTAAAATTTGTTGCCAATTGGATTTCACATGGGCATGCACAGACACAGTACAGTGTGAGTCATCTTCAACTGACCAGATTTCATCCTTTCTTCACATCTACAGACATGGTGTTGCAAGGTGGACCTTCACCCAATTCTAACCAAATTATCTTTTGGTACCCAGGCACCCTGAGATGCTTATTAGGAAAAATATGATTTTCCATGGCTGCAGCAGAAGTATATCTGCCAGCCCAGAAGCTCTTTGGGAGCCTGTTTCATGGATGCTCCATCTCCCAGCTGGGTTCCTTACTGTGGATGGGAAGTGCCCACTGTGGAGCCCAGTGCTCCAGTGGGAGAAAGAGATAAACTTACAACTGACTCTTGGGAATGATGGAGAGGAAGATGGAGGCAGCCACCAGCACCTGGAAGCAGATCCTTACGACCTGGGTACGTGACATTGATGGAGATCGGTGATGGTCAGCAGCACAACTCCTTAATGTCAGAAATCAGAAAGTAACCCACCTCTCTGAGCATGAATCTTGGCTAATACTCTGTGATCTGCTGCCATACCTTTGCACAAGTTGCTCACACTTTCTGTGCCCCAGTTCACCCTTCTGCTAAACCAGGATAAAATTCCTCTCTTAACAATTACCACAGGAAAGTAGTATTCCAGAAAAATATCAAGATATTAACTGAGCTTATAAATAATTTTGATATTCCCAGATGAAAGTTCTCTGTAAGTATAAAGTTTTATTATTATTTCAGCTGCTCTCCTCCATAGCATTATTGCCAAAAAAGGCTTTAGAAAAGCTTCACATTAACCATAATACTTTTCTTGTTAATGACTAGCAAAACATTATACTTCGCACATATGGGACACAAGTGCTTGGTTTCAGTTACCACACTAACATTTAAGAACCAAAGCAAGTATCTGCCTACGTCTAGGTTCAGGCTTGAAGTATCTTCCTCACTTGGAGAACACGCTCTGGGGACAATCTGGCTCTGCTTGTTTGTAACTTGCATGTCTTCAAATACAATTTATGGAGAGACTAACCTGAGGTCAATTATTATTACTGTCTTGAAGAAATGATTGTAAACTGGGAATAACTCCTGCTTTAATCATTTCACTTGCTGTACAAAGCAAATGGAAATAGTTTGCAGTGAAAAATGTGCCTTCCAGTGTAAGCATCCAATGTCAAAAAAAGTATTGTAAGATTAAAAGTGATAGATTTCAGCTGTTGCTCCATAAGCAGTCAATATTTCTTCTCTTCTGGAAAGCCAGAAGAAAGCCCCTCTTCAGGGGGAATTTAAGTGGACAAAATAAGAATCAGTACAAGAGACTTAACAAGACTGTAGTCAGGCCTGTGATTCCCTCTGTAGGAGATGCTTAACATCTTGTTCACTATCCGCAACTGCCACACGTGGGTTGTTCTCAAAATGGCCATTGTTAATCTGTGCTGGGATGTGCTATAGGAAAGGGCACTGAAATGACTTGATTATGTGTATGTAGAATGACCTCGTCCCAACACTAAATTCAAATGCAACATAAACTAAGAGGGACCAACCAATCTTTAATAGAAAGCAGGAGAAGGAATTTTAGAGCAACTTGTGCCATTCTGCTGGGAGAGTATCTACAAGCTGTGGTTAGAAACAAAAGATTACTGCAAGGATTTACTAGTATTTCTCAAAACCACACCAGAAAGAAAACCCAGAACTACAGAAATGACAGGGTCAGTCTCGAACTTCAATACACAAATTGCTGCATGGATTAATGAAAGTAAGTCTACAGATATTGTGGCAAAATTTCCCACATATATTCCTAACATCTAATGTGTAAGCACCTGAAAAAGATCCCAAAGTGGAAGCTGACATTCTATTTTGGTCAGGAGAGTGGGATTTCCAACACAAAAGCTTTCCTTTGCTTTGAAATGAAGGAGGTGTTTAGTGTGATGACCTTTCAGTACTTTCTCTACTTGGCAATCTTATCACTTTCCCACAGTTTAATAAAACCATTTAAGGGCCAGATTTTAGTCCCAGTCATGCTGTGCTCTTCCCTCTCCCATCCCACAGGGCTGGAAAGAAGTTACGCCACGTACCCAGCTGGGACTGAGGACAGTTCAGACACGGATAACAGAACCCACACAGGGGTTAGTCAGAGTCTGGACTTAAGACAGAAAAAACACATAACATTCTCCCACCCCCTACTGCTGTCACAGTCACCAGAGCTTGGGTCACAGTGACATCTCTCCGTGTATGTCTCCGTGAGTCTATTGAAAGCCTTGCTGCATGAAGTTGTTCCTCCTAGCAAGATGTTTTTTGTAATGCATAAACTCAGAAGCAAGTAAATTGCTCAAAACTACCACTCCTAAAAGTATTCACAGTCTAAAGTCTCTCAATGGATCAAAGGTTTGGAAGATTACTTCTGAAAACCAGCCACCTTCTGACCAGTATAAGCAGGAACCTTCTCAGTTTGAACTGCAATTTTGTGTTTTTCATTGTTGTTATGTTGCTGTGGTTTTTTTCCCCCTTTAATTCTCAATTTTCCTAAACAGAAGTTGTAGACTACAAGCAATGCTTTATGTTTATGTTTGTTTAAAGCTATCTGCTTATCAATGACTTTGGCTTTGCCACTGGTAATTTGGGGGCAAAGTGGACCAGGACAATATATTTTTCTTCTCTGTGTCAGATACAGCCTAGCTAAACAAGCTGCTCTGAGCATGGCACAGACAGGTAGAATGAGTTAGAAAAGGACCCATACCTTGAGGAACAGCACCCTGACCCCACTCTTCCTCCTCCCATCAAAAGGTTGTAGAGCTAGGGAGAAGAACTGCTACAGCCTCATCGACTTGCAAATGGGAAAGGGCTCCTCACCCAGCTGCTCCAAAGTAGTAAGGACAGGAAGGGAAGGCAGGAGAAACCTGGGAACAGCAACACAGAGAGGGTGGTTTGTGGCTTGGATCTTGAGCTTGTTCTGTTGATCCTTAAGTGCCTTTCACTGAAGTCATCTGGATTGCCCCAAATACCCACTGACAGGCAAAATTAGATCCTGGCCCAAGATACCTTTCTGCTTGCTTGCATTTAGTTCTTCTGTCACATCAATCAGCAGGGAAAGGAATAGCCACATTCAGATTTTTATAATTATATAATTACCTTCGAGAGTCTGTTTAGGCTCAGACACCTGCAACCCAGCTGACTCATGCCATGCTGCTCCCCAGAAACTTGTGATGGCATGGCATTGCCTATGCAGAGCTTTGCAGCCTTACCCTTAGTCCCTGCATCCACAGCTGTCACACCGACAGTTTGTCCTCTGCTGCCAAGAAATACAAATGCCATCTGAAGTCAGTTCCTTCACATGCTCAAGATTAATAGCGTGTCTCTTCAAGCCACATCCGCTGGCTTTTCCATTTTGTATGTAGTGTAAAGATATTCCCGATGCCAGATTCTGCCACCCTCACTTAAACTGAGTAATAAATGACCCCATGAGTACCCTATGGGTGGAAGTGAGGTTATCTGAGGAATAAGGAACAGATTTTAATGACTTGCAAAGTATGAGCTTAGGGTAGTACAGAAAGTGAAAAACTAGGGATGAATAAAAATTGGATCATCTACACCAGAAAAAAAGTCTCTGCTATTAACCAACAAGCAGTTTATGTTGGCGGAATACAAGAGCAGGTAGACAGTAGGTTTGCATTCTAGGCTGGTCTCCCAGAAAAGAAATTAGTTTCCTAAACATTCACATTACATCACTTAACAACTAAATATAGCGTGCATGACTCCAACAGTAGCTAGCAGTAAAACCTTGCTTTGAGAAAAAGAGGAATGGAAGGAGGAAGAAAAAAAAATGCCAATATAAAGCCTCGCACATTTTTTTGTTATGATATCACCATATCATTTTCCAGCAAAATGAAACAAGCCTGTGGCTAACTCAATCCAAGTCAAGAGAACATGTCCCTTCCAAGAACCGAACATAAAGGCTCAGGGTACAAAGCCTTCATCCACACCTTGGGAGTGGATGGTTGGAGACTTTGGGAGTGCAGCTGTTCACCACATTAAGGAGCATGCTAAGAACAGTCTGATGCAGGCATTTTTATGGCTACAACACTCAAAACTGTATGTTGAGTGGCTGAGTCTTTAGCCTGGCAAATGACAGCTTTGCATTCATGCTAAACTCCTTGAAGTAGCAAGTGCTTACCATCCCAATGAAAGCCCATGTCATTGAGCTGTTCAGAGCAGAAAGCAATAGCCATACTGCACATCCATCTCCAACACACTGGGGCAGGTGACGACTCAGCTCCAAACAGCTTCTGATGTTGTATCCAACCTGCCGCAGCATTTCCATCAACAATATGAGAAGCCACAACTTCTGGCTGCAGAAACGTGGAAACATTTTAAATGACAGTCATCATATTTTTATGTCAAAAACAAGCAGCCAAGTTAACCAGAAAACAACTCAAGCTTACTTTTGCCTTTGCTGCACATATTTTATTTTTTGACAGTCTGGGTCAACTTAAAGGCAACAGCTGAGCTCCCTGGTCTTGACTGACATTACTGCCAAGCCAAGGCACTAAGCAGACTGATCATTTTATACCCAAGGAATTCAGATCTGTCTCATTATCATCCCAATTTTTTCCGCATGGCAAAAAAAAAAAAAAAACCACCAAAAACCAAAGAGGATTCAGACTCTGCTGTCTGCTCAGACACCTTCAGAGTGCTTTGAGCTAACTGGAGACAAACACAGCAGGCTGCAGACATCTTTGGGAAAGGTCAGGAAGTATGTTATTTATACAAAAGGCAGTGCTGAAGGGAAGAACAGTAGCAGGATGAGAGAAATGGATGGTATCCTGCTGCTAATGACTGAGCAAAGGGGATAAACACGATGGCATGCTGAAAGGATTTGATGTGCACAGTGTGTCTGCCTAGCAGATGCCCACCATTTTTGATGATGTAGAGAAAGAGGTATGATTCAAAGTAAGGCAGCTGGAAGAGGATTTGACCGTGTTCCAAGCAGTAATTGAATGTCCCATCAGGCTCAGTCACACATTATCCAGAAGAGGAATTATGAGCTACTTACTCAAGGATAAACAGAGAGAGTAGTAGTGATCCAGAAGACTGACCCCACTGCCTGAAAACAGAGGCACCATGCTCAACAAGTGCATATCTGCAATCAAAAACCCTTTGTGTGAGCTTCACCAGAGTAGTACAAAGTACAGCTCTGTACATTAGATAGATAAAGACATAGTGTTGATATTTTACTTTCACTGCACCTTTTGCAGTGAGAGGCAGAACCTATATCACTGAAACCAGGCATCAGACCAGACTACAGCTTTGGTCAAAGATGAACAACATCAACAGGCCTGTGAGACACTATGGACGTAGTCTGACAGATTCTGCTTTTATGGTAGTCATAGCCAGTTTTGCTTAACTCTATACCCTTGGCAGCAGTTTGTCTGGGAGTCTAACACAAGCATACCTCTTGAAAAATGAAGCCAATGAATACATATTGTCCTCAGTCTATTAGCAGTATTACAGGAGAACATGAATTAGAAATTCTGTGGAGAAAGGCCTAGATTATTTTACAAGTACTTTTTCTCAAAGTTTGAATCTTCAATTCCTGACTTTCAGTGAAATAAACATGAATATCTGCATTACTTCAGAAAACGTTTTTTGTTTTTAAAGTTGGGATCTGCCAAGGAACACTAAGGAAATATCAGAACTCATTGAACAAATTTAACTTTGTAGAGGAAACAGAAGCAGTGTAAGATTGGTCAAGATAATAGCAGTACTGACTTTATTTCTGCAGCTGGGGTTTTGGACTGTGAAATCTCTCCCAGCTTTCCTGAATCATATCATTAGAGACAAAGTGATCTGTTTATACTTATGTGATCCAGCTAGGAAACAGTGAAAAAAACTCAAGCTAAACTAAACAAAGAAAAATATGAAATTTTCAAACTGTGTTTAATGTAGCTGTGGACTACAAGATTTTTGCATGACTAACAAACCAGTACTTTGATCCATCCTGTAAGACTAGTTACTCTGTGGGACCTATTAATGCATCCCTGTGTTGGAAGAACATACAGGTTTGGAAATCCTTCTTTTATGTGATGCCATATCAGAGACAGTAGGGTACTTTACCATCAGCAGCAGCCCTCCCTAGCTTCCCACATACCAGCTTGCCAGGCCCTTGTCTCCACACCACTACAGAGCTGCCTCTAACTACCATCCCTGAATGTGTTTAAAAACCATTTGGATGTGGTGCTCAGGGACATGATTTAGCAGAGGGTAGTTAGAGTTAGGGTTGTATGGTTAGGTTGTGGTTGGACTTGATGATCTTTAAGGTCTTTTCCAACCTGAGCAATTCTATGATTCTACCTGCCCTATGGCCAGGATCCTTGGCTCAGCTCTACTTCAGAATCCTAAACCAAAAAGGCTCTTGGCAGCAGGGGTGGCTCATCCACATGCAGGGCAGGGGCAGGTGTGCACATAGACCTCAGCATGAAGCTATTGGAGACTTTCTAAAATAAAAATAGAATAGAGTTCTCTAGAAACCTATTAAGAATTGCATGCAAGTACTCTGTAAAAAGCCAAGTCTTTCAGCATTTAAATCCTACGTACAGAGCTGTGGTTTAACTGGGCAAGCAGCTAAGCACCAAAAAGCCTTTCACTCACTCCCCCATCACTCTGAATGGGATGGGGGAAGAGAATTAATTAAAAAAAAAAAAAAAAAAGGAAGAACTTGTAGGTTGAGATAAAAACCTATTTACCAACACAGAAGAGAGAAGAGAGAAATAACAGCAATGATAATTTTATATATATATGTACACAAAACAAGTGATGCACAACACAATTGCTCATCACTTGCTGACCAATGCTCAAGCAGTCCCCAAGCAGCAACTAACCCCTTTGCCAACTTCTCTCCATTGCATAGTTTTTTTCACACGATGCCAGCTGTCCTTGTTCTGTCTCCTTCCAGTTCATTGCAGCACAGACCCCAATCCACCCCCCTGCCCCTCCCACGCTGGCAGGATGGTATGAGAAGCTGTGAAACTGAAATGTCCTTGGCTCCATACAGCACTGATCAGCAATGACTAAAACATCAGTGTGTTATCAACACTGTTTTTCTCCTGAAGCCAAAACATAACATCATACCAGACACTTTGAAGAAAATCACTTGTGTCCCAGCTGAAACCAGGAGATTGCTGGAACCACTATGCTATAGATATTAGAGTACATTTTAAAGGCTCAGTATGAGTGATATAACCGTACATTACAGCAGAGTTTATATAGCAAGTACCAGCATTGATAAGCTAATATTGCCGTGAGAAAGCTAACAATGTCCTGCCAATCATACACTTTCAAGGCACTTCTCTAAAACATCTTGCCACAACAGAAAAATACTTTAAAGGAAACAAACTATTCTCACCAGAAGAAGATGTGACATCCCAAAAGATAACTGATGGCTGATTAAAAGGTCAGATTAAGCAGGATTGCACATGCAAACTACCTCTCCCTCCTAGATTTTATACCCATAGATCTGAAGAAATAACAGGAAAAGGAAACAAGCTACAGCTGACTATTTAAATTCATCGTTAGGAATTCAAACAATCAAGTTATGCGACTACTTTTATAGCTATCCTATCTTTATATATATGAACTGTTTTTTATTCAGCTAAACTTTCTCACATGTGAAATGCTTTTTATCAATTACTATACAATAACGATGTTTGCTTTGAAATAGATTGAGCAAACTCCATATTGGGGCTTTTCTATGCAGACATTTTATCTTTAATAGTGTCAAGCTTTCATAGCAAATAATGATGAGGTCTATTTAAAATACAAGTTATCGGTGAAAACTTTAAATTTAAACCAGTTCAAACCTATGTAGTTGAACGATGTATGTTTATTTTATATTGAGGAATTTAAGATGGGAGAGGTGGAAGAGATCCTACCTTGTACAGACTACAAAATTACTGCATGTTGCTCTAATTTTGTTTATTTTCATGTGCTACTCATGATCCCCAGTTTCTTTTAAAAACAACCTGGAACAAGACCTCACCTCCTCTGCAATAGAGAACTTATTCCTATGCCTCCTACATGGTGTTCTTCCCATCTTTACAGCATAGAGAGACTGTACTGCTACAAGTGTCTTGGTATAGAGAACAGCTCCACAACATAATCTAGACTTTTAGAGAATGCTCTTCTACTGAGCAAAAGGCTGGCAAACTTCAGAGCATGTTGGAAACCCCTCTTGTTTTCTTCATATAATCACCAATGTTGGAAAAGACCTCCAAGATCATCTACAATCCAACCGTCCACCTACCATCAACACAACTCCACTAAACCATGTTCCTTAGTACCACATCTAAACGTTTCCCCTCCAGAGACAGTGACTCCACACTACCTCCCTGGGCAACCCATTCCAGCACCTGACCACTCTTTCAGAGAATAATTTTTTTCTAATATCCAACCTGAATCTTCCCTCGTGCAACTTGAAGCCATTCCCTGTCATCCTATCGCTAGGTACATGGGAGAAGAGGCCAACCCTCACCTTGCTACAACTTCCTTTCAGGTCATTGTAGAAAGCCATAAGGCTCCCTCATCCTCCTGTTCTCCAGGCTGAACAATCCCGGTTCCCTCAGCCACTCCCCATAAGACTTGTGCTCCAGACCCCTCACAGCTTTGTTGCCCTCCTCTGGACACGCGCCAGGGCCTCAATGTCTTTCTTGCAGTGAGGTGCCCAATACTGAACACAGCACTCAAGGTGCAGCCTCACCAGGGCTGAGTACAGAGGGACAATTACTTCCCCGCTCCTGCTGGCAACACTATTTCTGATACAAGCCAGGATGCCATTGGTCTTCTTGGCCACCTGGGCACACTGCTGGCTCACGTTCAGCTGATCATTGACCAACATCCCCAGGTCAGTTTCTTCCGCACAGTCTTGCAACCCCTCTGCCCTTAGTCTGTAGCATTGCCTGGGGTTGCTGTGGTCAAAGTGCAGGACCCGGCACTTGGCCATGTTGAACCTCATCCCATGGGCCTCAACCCAGCTATCCAGCCTGTCCAGATCCTTCTGAAGTGCCTTTCTACCCCCAAGCAGGTCAACACTTCCTCTCAGCTTGGTGTCATCTACAGACTTACTGAGATGAGTAACTTAGCACTCAATCCCCTCCTCCAGGTCATCAGTAAAGATATTAAAAAGTACAAGCACAATTCTTGTTCCTTTCTTCTTCAAAGCAATAGTTCTGAGCACACTGTTAACCTGATGTTCCTGTTTCTAATTCTCAGCTGAAAATGATCTTGGATGAATGCAAAAGTTTGCATGTTATATTGGCGTCCTCCTTGTCAGTTTTCTCCATTGTTCTAATGGAAAAAGCATTCCTCCAAACTGCAGCTCGCATAAAGATCTTTGAAGGGATTTGGGATGGTGTTGCATGCTACTAACAAATAGTTATGAGTAGTGTAAATTAGCAGTAATGACCCCACATTACAACAGGAATTGATCCATTTCTGAATTACACCAGAGACTTCCTAGAAAGTTTGTAAATGACATTAATACATTGCTAACCACTTAAAATACTTCTACTACAGGCCCAGATAATTTCTAATACAGCCAACTGCAGCAGTAAAGTACCTTTGGACACAAAATGCCAATGTCACCACACGTTCACAGTGTGAACGTATCCTAAGGTTTCTAGTGATAGTCAGGTCACTAAAACTACTTGCCTGGGGGAAATGTTCCCCCCTCAAGTGATCTGGGCATTCTCAGTGAGACTTCAAAGAGTTTTTGCTTTCAATTAGCAATACTGCAATAGCTACATGGATAGCTTTCTGTGTCATAGAATATTTTGCAGTTGTCCATTACAGATGGTACAAACTCCTCCAGGCTGTTCTCCGTGTGGTGGGGAACCTCCACAGAAGAGGGCAGCCAATGACCTGATTCCAATCTTGCATTGTAGACAATGCAGAAGTCTAAATTAATCTCCTACTGTAGAGCAAGCTTCAGAAAACTCCCACGTATCTGTTGTGCATAGTTCCTGGTAGAATTAATCTGAGTACAGCATCCTTGCTTAACATGCTTGGTGTGCTTCCACTTCTGTTTCCTGAAGCATGTACTTAATTCTTATCTCCCTCGGATGCTCTGGGGACAACTCTTGGAACAGCTCCTAAAGCTGGTACGTCACTGCTAATATTGCTTATTTTCTTTTCATAGGTGTGGAGACAGCCACAGGGGATTCACAGTTCTGTGTCTGTCTCCAGCACTGTCTCTTTTGCATGTGTAGCTTGTGTTGCCAAAAACGATGGCAAGAGACAAATCCCACTCCAGTACCAGCCAATAAACAGATAATTTCATACTCACCACCAGCCTCAACTAGTCAGAAGCTTTTGTCAGTCCTCCTAGTTCTTTTTAGAAATGCCTTTTTTTTTTTTTTTATTACAAGAAAAAAAACTTTATAGTCAGTTTCCCCTGATTATACAGGAAAGCTGCTACTTTAAAGTATAGAAATTAAATCTGCCCACTTACACACAGCTCATTTCATGAAAGTCCAGCTCGTTAGAAGTGTTTTGCAGAGGTTAATTTTCAAGAACTGAGTTCTGCTGGGCATTAGCTGAGAACTCTGGCTAACCAAGGGCAGAAGTGGAGAAATCATTAGCCTTTCATGGGCTAGAAAGTGCATTTACAGTCTTGAGAACTTCTAGAATAAAAGATACTTCCAGAAACAACAACATAAGCCTACAGAGATTTTACTGAAATTCAAACGCGGCAATCACATGTGATGCTTTGATCTTTAATGGGAGGTAATGTCAACAAGGAGAGCCTTCCTTAAATGGAAGACAGCACTGCTATACAACTGCACAGCCTCAAACTGCAGCTCAAGCCATGCTGGGAGTCGGCATTAATCCAGAAATCCCCCTTGCTCTCCCAGGAAAAAGGTTTTTGCAGCAGCTACTGTTGTTATATATCCTGAGGCTATAATAGCACAGCCTTAGGGGGGTACACACAGCCCAGCAATTCCTTTATTCACTGTTGGGCAACGAGGTTCACATCTATAAAGGGGTACAGAAAAAAACATGTTCAGCCACAGTGAAACTGTCCTGCCTCCTCCTCCTCTGAAAAGCAGCATGAGCTACTTGCAACACCCACCCATAGAGCTATACTAAGGCTTACTCTTTTGAATAATGTTCCAGATGTGAATCCTCATCAGCTTACACCAACAGCTCTCTAGGCTTTTAGCCTTTTAACTAACAAGCAGGTTGGCTAGCCATTTATTACAGGCTAGCAATTTATCACCTGGCTTCCACCCTCAATTCATTAGCATATACCTAACGAAGCACTAGGAGTCCCTTTGAAAGGTCAGTCCTTTGGATAAGAGGCTTCCTGAGACAAATAACATTTAGGAGGGACAGCTGGAGCCACAGCTGGAGCTGTTGAATGAAAAACAACTATCAATTCATGCCATTTAGGAAAAATCACAATCCCAGGAACTGTTTTATGCATGTACCTTATTGTTTTCTGATAAAGACTTATTTTATTTAAACAACTTTTTTTTTTTACATAAGCTGAAGTCAGTTGTCATTTTCAGATGGCTCCAAAATCAACAGATATTTTGATCTGCAGTTTAGATCAGCTCTCTTTGCATACAACCCTTATGCCACCTTCTTTTCTCATGAGATAAGAGATCTGTAGCTGTAGCTAATATGAAAAACATACCGGGACTACAGCTCAGAGTTTTTAAGCAGTCTTTTATCTGTCTGAAAAACAAAATTCATCAAGCCTAGAACATTTTAGTGCTGATTCATAGGTCATACACAATGTGTGCATGCCTGGGTGCACACTGCTGCCACAAAAGACTCATGACAAACCCTAGAAAAGTTTGCTAAGTGATATTGCAGTTTCTAAGCAACGTTAACAGAGTCTTGGCTCTGGCAGCAGGCACACTCCTCATTCCCATGTTGTCTTTCTCCTTTCCCTGTCCCTCTGCCTTGAGGACAGCTGTCAGATATGCAAGGGCTGCTGGACAGCATGTACCCTATTGCAAACTGAAGCAGCTGCTGAACATGAGTAGTTTCCCCATTCTTCCTCCGGATATTTTGTGGTCCTCTACCCAAGTGCTCCTGCCCCACAGATTATACCAGCTGAAACCTGTGTCCCTCCTCATTTGTCTTGGCTTCCTTCCCTTCTTATAATCTTGAAAATAAAATGTAACCATACAACACCCGCATATCCTGGGCTGCATCCAAAGAAGCATGGCCAACAGGTCAAGGGAGGTGATCCTTCCCCTCTACTCCGCACTGGTGAGACTTAAGCTGGAGTCCCACGTCCAGATGTGGCATCCTCAGTACAGGAGAGACATAGACCTGTTGGAGCATGTTTAGAAGATGGCCACAAAAATGATCCAGGGGATGGAACATCTCCCTTCAAGGACAGGCAGAGACAGCTGGGGTTGCTCAGTCTGGATAGCAGCGTTTCAGTATCTAAAGGAGGGCTATAACATAGCCATAGAACATCCCCATAGAAGGAGACAGACTCTTTAGCAGAATCTGCAGTGATCGGATAGGGGGAAATTGTTTCAAACTAGAAGAAGGGAGATTTACACTGGATATAAGAAGTGTTTTACAATAAGGGTTGTGAGGTACTGGAACAAATCTACCAGAGAGGTTCTGGATGCCCCGTCCCTGGAGTCAATCAAGGTCAGGCTGGACAGGGCTCTGAGCAACCTGATGTAGCTGTAGATGTCCCTGTTCGTTGCAGGGGAGTTGGACTAGATGACCCTCCAACTCAAAAAATTCTATGATTCTATGATCCTATGAATACATGTAACCTGGCTTCTTGGTTATAGTAGCAACAAAATCAACTAATTATTAGTAGGTCTCCTTTTCTGAAAGGAGGAAATCAAAATGCCAAATCCATATAAGAAATGGTTATCCATGGAAGATCTTTGGGTCTATCTTGTCACCTGAGGTGCCCTGTTAAAGCTATAGAAATTGTGAAGTCTTTGAAGCAGATTCAGCGTGCCATCTGCGTTTGTTTGCAGCTGGCCTACTGTTAGTATGGCCAGAGCAGATAATTGGTTTTGTGGATCTGACCTATGTTGGTTGATACTAGCCTTCATTCTTGGAAGTTACCTTTGTAGACTTTCCAGCCCCAATCTGGCTGCTTATGGCACCCCTTCCTGCATATTCCTAAAGAATGCCATGCCACAAAATTGCAGAGGGGGAAACTGTTTACAGAGAGGGCAGTCAGGCACTGGCACACCTGCCCAGAGAAGCTGTGGTGCCCCATCCCTGGAGGCGCTCATGGCCAGGTTGGATGGTGCCCTGGGCAGCTGAGCTGCTGGGGGGCAGCCCTGCCGACAGCACAGGGTGGGACTGGGTGGGACTGGGTGGGCTTTAAGGTCCTCTCCAACCCATTCCATTCTATGGTTCTGTGATACTCCTAAAAACCCACTTTCTTCAGAAAGCTGACAGATTGCCCAAGTTGTACTTCCCATCTACCCTAGAAAGTCATCAGCAGCTTTGAGTGAGCATGGGGCAGAGACCAGCTGAGGTGCCGCCAGAGGCATAAAGGCCAGTCTTTCTTGGGCACAGCTGCAGGCCTGCTGCTGCAGCCGGTCCCTTTGATGCCCTGCTGTACCTCACTTGGCCCCCATCCTCTGAGGCATTTCTGTGCCTAATTTTAACTAAATGAAGGGGAGGTAGCTGTCTAAATACTGCTTACTCTTAGTCATCCGACAAGCCTTAACTCCCTCAGGCATCCTTGTTCAAGGACAAGCATGATATAGCATTCAGGGCAGTAGGTAAGGTGGGATGCTGTCAGCTCATCTTTTTTAAAAGCTCCACAAAAATATTCAGAGTATTCAGCCACCCACGCTGGCTCAAATCATGAGTTTCTCCCACGCTGTGTAGCCTTCAGATGTGTTTAAATAGAAGAACTCCTTTTACCTGAAGATACTGTTGTTTCCCGTTCCTCGGATGAAAAGCACTCATGTCTGAGCTCTGCTCTGCACAGCAGGAAGAAACATGTCAGGGAAGCATCTGGCAATGTTGAGGAGAACAAGTTATAAAGGTCTTAGGTCTGAAACCACCCTTCCTTCAGGTCTACATCTATGGCATTTAGATATGCTCAGTAGCGTTTATGGCACTGTAAGTCCCATTCCAGAAATATTATTAATATCTCCCATGTCTAATTATTAAATAGCATCTGACATTTCTGAAATTCAAAGATAATTAAAGTACTGTTTTCAGATTTGTGCCTTTTTCTCAGGCAGGCTGGTGAAAGCAGTTTTCTTACTTCTATATTTTACTGTAACCCATATCCTGACAGTTTCATATTTGAAATCCTATATTGCAGTCTTTGTGTTAAGATACTGCTTACACATTTAAACTATTAAATCTGGTAAAATTTAGGAAAGGAAATAGAATGGGTCTGATATTGGCTTTTACTGGGGCTATTAGCCCCACAGAGTGGGGCTGTTCCTGCTTATCTGAGCTTTGACTAAGTCTGTCCCTACGAAATCTAAGTTCTGAAACACATTTGACCTTCCATCTTAAATATCACAATCTCTTGTAAAAGGCAGAACCAAAGCAGAAACTCATACTAAATAATAATAATAATAATAATGCAAATACTTCATGTTAATTAATATGTATATCACATTCATCAATATCTGATGTTTTGGAAAGCTGTTCTCCAGTGCTTAACACATCCCCAGGAGCACCCACAGAAGGCAGGTAGGGGAGGCTGCTCCGCCAGTGCCAGCGTCTGTAACACTGCATATTAGAAGTTTAGATGAAAAAGAATTTTCTAAGTAATTTGAGTGTAGTGCAAATGAAGTTAGCAGTTTAGGTACATTTACTAAAACAAGACTGGTGATTACAAAGCCGGAACGAGTTTGCACTGTGTTTACATCTGTTTCCTGGAAGGCAGAATGTAATCAGAGGAAGAAAAAAAAAAAAACAACAGCTTTTAAGATTTTCTTTTTTGTTTGGGGGTTTTTGTTGGTGGTGGTTGTTCTATTGTTGCAGGAGAATTTGGAAGATTTCTATACTTTTCTGTGGTGGGATTTAATGAGACAGCTGGTGGTACCCCATGCTGGAACAGCAGCTGGGAATGGTCATGTAATGTTTCTGGGGAGTACAACACAAGCCAGCAATCTGTGTCTATCAGCTATCAGTCACCTTCCTTTTAACTAGTTTCAGATATGGTGTCTAAATACAAAGTGAAATATCAGCAGTCCCACGCTCCAAAGTGAAGCTTCCTCAGACTACAGGTAGAACTCGATTGGTTTCATTACTTCTGTCCACTGGCCTTTGAAAAGAGAGAAATTCCCAGTCATGTTCAAGGAGCTTTTTTCAGAACACTTATCTAACAGCTGTACCCTTAATTTGGTGTGTGTTTAAAGCCTTGCAGTAAAAGCCCTTACACCCACAACGAAATCCTACTTTACTCAGGATCATTCTCACCAAAGTACAATTAGCTGCAGTTATAAGGAAAGTATTCATCTAGCCCTAGGCATTTGTGGTTTCCATGTACACTCAGGGGATTTAATTCAGTTCTTCTGTCTGTCTTTGAACCCACATAAACTTTAGCACCCACAGCATCCTTTGGCAAGGAGATCCGCAGGTCAGCTGTCTGGGATGACGCTCTGTTTGGAGCTCAGCATTAGCTTCATCTGATGCCTCCCACCTTGTACTGGAAGAGAGTGGAAAATCAATTTCTACTCATTCTCTTCACGCCTTCTAGATTTTGTAAATCAATCATCTCTTCCTCCATTATTTCTTTTCGAGATTAAAAACTTCTAGCTTAGCCATTCTTCATTATTCTGATAGGACAAGAGGGAATGGTCTTAAGTTGCACCAGGGGAGGTTCACGTTGGATATTAGGGAAAATTTCTTCTCAGAAAGCGGTGAGACATTGGAACAGGCTGCCGAGAGAGGCAGTGGAGTCACCATCCCTGGGGGTGTTCAAGAACCGTGTGGATGTGGCACTGAGGGACACAGTTAGTGGGCATGGTGGTGATGGGCTGATGGTTGTACTAGATGGTCTTAGTGGTCTTTTCCAATCTTAATGAATCTGATTCTATGATTCATATAGAACCATTCTGTATTTGTACTTGTTCTTGCCTTTCTCTGAACTTTTTCCAGCTGCCCTGTATATTTCTTGTGATGAGAGGATAAGGACTTCGTAATGTCAGTAGAACAGAATAGCTCATACCTTACATCTGAAGTTCATTGCAGTACCCCTTATTTGGGCTCAAAACACCTGTCAGCACAGCAACAGGCAGGCTGTAGGCTGAAGTTCAAGAGCCTGAGCAGCAGGGTTACAGTGATTGGAGCCTCCAAAATAACTATTGCAGCAGCAAACTCAGACGGATCTTCATATCTCATCCTCTTCTGGAGCTGGCACACATGAGAGGTGGCAATTGGGTGCAGGCTTTCATCAGCCAAAGAGCAGGCAAGGCTCTTTGTCTTTGTCACATGCTGGAGTATCAGGAGTCTAGAGAAGGAGCCAAGTTTCCCAGTTCTTCCATTAAAAGGCAACTCACACCTGCCAGTGGAAGAAAATGAAAAAGGAAGAGTTCATTCCTTAGGATCCCTGCCTAAAGTTATTCATGCAGAGATTAATTTTAATCAATAGCTTTCAACACATAACACTGAGAGCAAGCATGCCTTTCAAAAAATCAACATGCAGAGCTTATGGGAAGGCCGTTCAGACAATATATCTCTTTGATTTAATGGCAGATGTGAATATGCTAAGTCTGGCGGGCTTGAACAAGTATGCTGGAGTCTCTGCACATGTGACTTAGGGTTGGTCTGTATCTGCTTGCCTAAAGAGCAGTAGCTGAAGATGTGGGAGAGTAGGCTGTCACTCAGTAAAACAGCGGGTATCTTTAACCCAGACAACCTCAGAAGTTCTATTTAAAGCTGTGTAGGTTGAAGCAATCCGAAATCTTTAATAGCCTTGAGAGAAGCACTCTGAGGGGCTTTGCTTTGTGCTTTTCATTACACTTCACTGATATGCTTACTTTGTGTATATTTTTTTCAACAGTGAACAGATGGCCCCTTGCTGCTCACCACAAATGTGTTATTATTACTTCAACCAAAATCTCCTTTAGAAGAAAGCAAGGCAATGTTTGTTTTACTTCCAGATAGATAACCTTGAAAAAGGCAAAAACACAATAATACAGTTAAAACAAAACAGAACAAAACAAAAAAAGAGGGGAAGAAAGAGGAAAGTAGAAAAAAAAAAGTAGAAAAATAAAGAAGTAAAATAAAGAAGAAAAAAAGGAAAGGGAAGGGAAGCGACGGGAAAAAGAACAAAGAGAACAAAGAAAGAGAAAAAAAGAAAAGAGCAAAGAGACAGTGAGCCAACAGGTTCAAAGCCACTGAATATACACCTTCAGATATCTGCTTGAAAAACATACAAAAAATTACAAAACTGTGATCGTTTGTTCTTCATTTACTGCAATGTCAAACTGGTCAGCTTGAATCATTCAGATTCAAGGTAATTATTTGTTAATAGATGCTGCCTGCCCTTAGCGTGATGGTCAAATCAGTAAAACAAGACTGATCACCCACTCCCCTAAATCCAAGGTATTCTGGATTGCGTCAGCTGAGAGTCCATTTCCTTTGGGTTAGTGCTGTTCCTAAGACTTAAGGGTAATAGAAACCTATTCAAACAATAGCAGTCTCAATTAAAAGTGTGTGATATACACTGTTCAGACTCCAAGGTTAGAAAAACACATTTTGAAAGCACAGCTCTATTATTATTATTTACTATTATAGAGTATAAGCCAAGGCAAATATTTTTGTCCTCCAAAAAATCTGAAATTCCCAGTATGGTGGCACACAGCTGACTTTCCTGGTTGTTTGCTGTCTTGTTTGGAGCTCCATGTGATTCACAGATAAAGGGCTGAGACACTTGCTACTGAAGCACTGCAGTCACCTCAGAGAAATACACGTCCTAGAGCATTTCAAAATGCAAAGGCAAGCAGAAGAAGTGGGAGGAGGCAATTTACTTTAGATTATTGATATTGGTGTGATGTTACTGTGACTTGTTAAACTCATTCTGTATTAAAGTCTTTGCATAATATTGGTAACAAGGCCATATTAAGTATGGCAGGGCAACCTGTAAAACCAAATGGTTTTACAACCTTTATGTAAAAGAATCAAAAAAAATAGGACTTGCATTAGCACCTGCAGCATTGCATTTCTGCTGTAAAACTTACTTTCCACTGCTCCAAAGCCAAGAAGGCTTTATTTCTGATCTTTCAGGAAAACCACAGAGATAGTGGCTGTACGAGGAAGGGAAATGAGGACTGAACCCATAAAGCTTTCACTGTTTTCATCACACACATATGTTCCTTCTTCTTCAGCCAGAATCTGGTGGGCTGCCAGGAGCCATGAAATCTGTAAGCCTGGGTGCACGATGAAACAACTGAGAAAGGAAAGGAAGCCATAGAGATTACTGCTTGAGTTAAGAAACATATAATCACGGGCTTTCCAGCAGGTCCTTTGCCTTCTCTGTTGCTGGCTAAGTATTCCACCACATAGCCCTGATCTTTTCAAACTTGAGCCCTCACAGTGCTTGAATCTGTTTCCACATCTGTGTCTTGGAGGCAATCACAAAGAGAACACAAAACCAAAACAAGTGCATGAAGCCCAGTAATGGGATTTTCCCCAGTAATGTGATTTGGCTCTTTCATAATGAGCAGATTTCATGCCTCCATCCCACCCAGCAAAAAATATGAATAACAGCCTGTTATGAAAGTCTTAATTTCTAGTAACCCATATAAAATATAATGTAGCTATAGAATTGATTCTGAGGTCTTACAGTAGACTTTGTAAAAATAGGTATCTGAAATCTTGAGAATGCTGAACTAAGGAACAGTCCTGTGCTACAAACTTTTTAGCTGTGATTGTACTTGTGGAGCTAGGACAGCAATAATCAGCTGCTCAAATTAGCCTGTATGCCTTTTCTGCATTGAGAAAAATATATAATAAATCATAAGACCACAGTTTAATGACTGTTAATTACAAACAAATGTGGCACATTTTGCTATGCAACTTACACGAAAGAAAGAGTCAAGGATATTTTTCTCATTTCTCATTTACAGAAACTGAGTATTTAATGAATCAACTCATAGTCAGTAGAGCCCCAAACGTCTCATGCAAGGAATGGAGCATCCTCATCTTTTAAAAGCATTGGTGAAGCATTAAGGTGTCTTCTGTTTCTGTGAAAGTCTGGGAAATGTGTATTTGATTTCAACTGAATCAGAAGTTGTTCCTTAGCGTATAACTCACAGAAACTCACAGACATTTGGAGAACACTAAGTAAGACTGGGGAAAGAGTGTGAGCACTAAGAAAATAGAGAATTATTAGTCTATTTTTAGTTCTTTGTGTATTACATGTTCATTAAGTAAGAAAAGTAAAATGTCAGTTAATGGAGCCAGAGCAAGGAATACAAATGATACTTTAATCTTTTCTTAGCTCAGATGATAAAAGTTAATTACCTCCATACTTACACTTTGTTTCTGTATCTGAACACAGAAGAGCACAGTACAAAATTGATTCTCAGTCTTCCCCTACAAAACTGTCTGTTCAAGATGGATGGAAAAATGTAATATTCTCTGTATCACAGTGACAGAGCAACCTTCTCCTTTCTCAGTCATGGGCCTTACAACACAGCTAATTAATGTCAGCTGCTGCCTCATAGAGAGCTTGGCAGCTGCACAGCTTCACACAGTTTGTGAAATAAGTGCCACCACCAGCATTTCACAGAAAGGGAAATGGGGGCAAAGATGGCAAGTGCCTGATCCTAAATCACTCAGCATGCCAGCGTCAAGTGCACTCTCAGAGACATGGTAAGGGCCCCCCAGGGCCTTCACTAGCCTCACAGTGCTCCTCCAGGAATCCCCTTTGCACATCAGCCAGCTGGCCAAGAGACCAAGGCAACATAGCTGCGAATAAAATACAAACCAGGAGGGACGAGAATGGGCTCCCAATGGAAAATACCTCAAAGATTTCAGCTCCTGTCAACAAAGCATACACACAGACCTTACTGTCAGTAATAATGTAATATTATTGTCTCTTGCTCCCACTAGAAAGAATAATGTTGAAGAGAAGTCAGTTAATGCATGGAGACAATGAACTTTGTCATGCCAGATCCCCCTGCTCCACAGGCCTCTATTTCTTTCTTGAAGTGAGGGTTCCAAAAGGGAATGCTGTATTCAAGGTGTAGCCTCACCAGTGTTGAGGGATGATCACCTCTCTGCTCCTGCTGACTGCACTGTTTCTGATACAAGCCAGGATGCCACTGGCCTTCTTGGCCACCTGGGCACACTTCTGGGTCATGTTCAGCCAGCTGTTGAATAATATCTCCAGATGGGCATATATAAGCATAGCTCATGTGGCAGTAAAGTGGAGGAGAGAGGAAGAGTTCTGGCTCTGCCATGGGGTTACCACCACCTGTAGATCCTGGTAGTCTATGGCAGAGAGTGGTGATCACTGGCTCTGCTACCAGGATGTAATTTCACAGAGAGTAGCTAGGAGAAATAAAAAGAGACAAAGTTACTTTATCTAACCTACCACTGTATTTTTTTTTCATGTCTTGAAAACACGCAATTGAAAGTTTTCACCCTGAGCTGAAAGGAAATGGCTCAGCTCTAGGATCAGCAAGGCAGTGGACATTTTTATTTATAATTTGTTATTGTTCTTTTTTGGCTGTTTGATGTTTGTTGTTTTATTTGTTTGTTTACAGTAGCGGTCATGGTGCCTGGGCCTTGCTGGAACACTTCCTCAGGCTTGCTGCTAACCAGTGATGCTGTCAGGCTGGACCATCCTCATGCAAACTGCATAAATGGTAAGTCAAACTACTGTATTTAAATATATTTCTGTTCAAACTGTGGGTTAGGAGTAGTGGGAATGCAGGCTGCTATTTATGGTTTCCTCTTCATTTGATGCACAAGAACCCATATACAGGGTTTACATAGATATGAAGTAGATATGAACAGTAATTCAATCCCAATTCCTTACAAAAATTGACATAGTTTATTTTTTTTTCCCGCTTTAAGGGGAAAACAACCAATGTGAACTGGAAGAGCAGTTCAGCAAGTATTGACTCCATGTGGAAAGACTAACCTGCCTTCTCCTATCCAAGGGACAGAGAAATCTCCAAAGCCTGGAGGATGAGATGCTTCAGACACAGGAAAAAACCAAAGGTTTGGCTCCATTCCCAGCCAAGAAGCACCACCTCTCCTGTGCCAGTTCATCTCTGATTTGGTTTCATTCCTGGCCACACTGGATAAAAGACAGAGGTCAGACTCTCAGAGATGTTTCCTAAGCCTTACTCAGCTTTGGGGGGAAACCAGCACCTACCATTGTCTTGGAAGACTTGAACCAAAGATTTTTATGTCAGTGGGAAGTTTCCTGCTGATCCTAGGGCTCTTTGGCCTGATCCTCCACGTAAAGCATAGAGCAATTTGGCCCCAGTTGTTTGGAAAATGGAATGTGGTATTTTGCATCCGCTTCTGTTCTATGCTACACCCCACACAGAACATATTGCAATAGTTAGCTAATATTTACTGGGGGTGTATCACAGTAACTAGCGTCACATTGGAAAGAACAGGCAAAGCAGAAGTAGATAGAAACCGGTTTTTCTCCTACACAGATGCCCCACAGCAATGAGTCCAGTAAGACATGAAAGAAAGGCACTATCATTGAAAAAGGAAAGGTGTAACTTCGCATTAGTCATCTGTATCTCCTTCTCTTCCTCTCTTTGCTAACTCACAGATGACACTAGGTTCTCAGAAGGCTGGTCTTCTACCACCACCATTACATGTTATCACACATCATTATACTCCAACCACATTTGAAATAGTAGTCTCCTGCATGAAGCCCAGCCACCCAAACAACTAAATAATCTTGCATCACCAAGTATCAAACAAGCAAACTCCACTCTGCTATTTACAAGTGTGCCTCATATAGATAGCACTTTTCTCCTTATGCACAATATCTTGTCCTTACTACTCGTTATTGAGCGTTATTTAGGTCTTTTAAAAATCCTGCTTTTACCCACATCACTACAGATCAGTAAAATCCTCATGCAACAAGGTTTGTGGCAACAACAGACTACAGGTTTGCCCACCTGCATAAATATTTGGATGTTCAAACCCTCTGCTGTAAATCTCGAAGAGCTGATGTGCTAATAATTATCCCAACTACACTGATGCCTTCGGAAAGCATGCCACCTGAATTAATGGCTTCACATTAAAGTGGTGGTGATGTGAGAGCTGAATCAGGCCTCTGACTCTTTTATCAACCTGTGGCACCTTGTATCTGTGTCCAAATTTACTAATGTGAACTAAATTTGTCCATAGGAGCAGTGAAATAAGCTTCATAGAACTCCTCCTTCAGGTCCTTGGAAAACTTTCCATGTCATTACTGACATTCAACAAAGTCTAGCATGAATGCTAGCAAAAGTTTGAAGAGACATATATTTCAACTAACTGTCCCTTGAAGAAACAAAAAAAAAAAAACTTCTAAGATTCAATACAAGGAGAAATAGAGAAGAGGTCTGAGATTTTAGAGGAAGAAAAGCAATGTGGAAGAGAAGAAGGGAGGACAAGTCTTGCCTGCAGGCCATAATAGTTTTAAAAGAGGTACAGTGTTAGATCTGGGGAACTTCCTGGTCCCCTTGTTTTATTATTGTGTTTTGAAACAGCCAGTTATAGAAGAGATCTATGTTGTGTGCTGTTTATTACTAACACATGTCTCACGCTTGGCAAACAAGGCAGCTTGGGAATGACATTTTCCAAATAATCAACACCATCACCAAAAAGTGCCTGCATCTTTGCTTTGGGCTTAATAATAAGTTTTTTCCCCTAAACAAGATAGCTTTCTCACGCTAGTGCCAAATGGAATATATTAAGCTTTAACGATGGCTAAGAACATCGTGGGCTGCAGAGGCAGGGCTGGTGGTGCGAGGGTGCATCTTGGACCTTAGGACAAATAGCTGCATGTGTACCAGCCACAAACACTGCTCAGCAGAGAGGGCCCTCTGGGCATTGACTACAATACAAATAATGCACTGGAGCAGCATGCTTTGGCAAGCCCAGCCTGAGGCTTTGCAGAGATCTGGGAGTTCATCACAAAACATTCCGCAAGACGCATTCCCCAGAGCAAGCAGTAAGAACTGTGGAGAACAAGGGTAGCACAGGACATGGAAGCAGCCAGTTTATGGCTCACCAAAGAGCCCCAAACAGACAGTTTTTTTGTTTGGTTTTTTTTACATACATATGTGGTACCTGTCTGAAATGAAAAAGAAGTTAGGAGGAACATTTGAAATATCTGCCTCACTATCCCCTCAACATACACGTCAATGTAGATGGACACCACACTGATAGAGATAAGACAGGGGCTGTGCAGTCCTGTGGCTCCCTTGCCTTCTCCAAAAAGCACAGCAATGTATTAGGCAGTGCAGGAAATGCTCTGACCACCAACTCCTGCCCACTTGTTCCCAGCAAAGCCATGCTCTAACCCTTGATTCTTTGAGTAGACATATCCAGTATCCAGGGAATGCAGATGAACTCATCTATTCTTTGGACTCTCTCCCTCCCATTTAATTTTCATTGATGCAAAGATCACACCTGCAAAATACATAGCCCAGCCATTATCAAGACGGTGATTTGAGGGTGAGCTGCTGGAATGCCTAGGACATTCCAGCTGCTCTGGAACAGAGACCATCACATTTATTTGTTTATTATGTTTCTCATTTGGCCTAACAAAGCTTTTCAGTGATATTTCATTCAGAACCCAACAACACAGCCAGGTATCGCTATGGGAAACCCACTGTAGAAAGCACATAGCTTGGAGACAGGATTAGCACCATAGTAGAGGAAGCAGACAGGAGGTGAGTACTGTCACTTATCAGGACAGGAAGCATATATTTCAAGTGTTGGAGAAATCTTGGATATGGGAATAATGGCAAACATCTACCAAAAGTGCTGAGGATTATGATTGGGATTTAACTCATTCAACATTAAACTTCCAAAAGTTTGGTTTATAGTCCATGTGCATTGTTCTAGCTCTCTGTGTAGAAACTCCTATATAGCAATTTAGCTTCAGCAGCTCAGGCTGACTGATCTCTCCAGGGCCACTCTGAACGTGGCCTTACTGGGGCAGAGTAGAGGGGGAGGATCACCTCCCTCGACCTGCTGGCCACACTCTTTTCAATGCACCCCAGGATACCATGGCCTTCTTGGCCACAGAGGCACACTGCTGGCTCATGGCCAACCTGTTATTCATCAGAACGACCAGGTCCTTCTCTTCAGAGCTCTTCACCATCAAGTCAGCCCCTAACCTGTACTGATGCATGTAGTTATTCCTCCCCAGGTGTAGGACTCTACATTTGCCCTTGTTGAACTTCATCAGGTTCCTCTCCACCTTATTCTCCAATCTATTTGGTCTTACTGAATGGCAGCACAACCTTCTGGTGTGCCAGCCACTCCTCCCAGCTTTGTATCATCAGCAAATTTGCTGAAGGTGGACTCTATTCCTTTATCCAGGTCACTGATGAAGATGTTAAACAAGACTGGACCTAGCACCTACCCCTGGGGAACACCATTAGTTACAGGCCTCCAAGCAGACTCTGTGCTGCTGATCACAACACTGTGTGCTCTGCCAGTCAGCCAGTTCTCAATCCACCTCACTGTCCACTCATCTATCCCACCCTTCCTAAGCTTACCTATAAGGATGTTATGGGAAGCAGCGTCAAAAGCCTTGCCGAAGTCAAGGTAGAAAATATCCATTGCTCTCCCTTCGTCTACCCAAGCAGTCATGACATCAGAGAAGGCTTCCAGGCTGGGAGAGCATGATTTCCCCTTGGGGCATCCAAACTGAATAGTAACATGGTAACCTTCTTTTCTTCCATATAACCTTCCTATGAGATGGCATTTTGCAATTAAGCTTCCCACATGTGCCTTTCTTCCTGCTGGGGGTGATGCTCCTAGTGTGGCTCCATGCTCCTGCCATTACTTTTCCCACACAGACCTTGAACCTATGACCTTGCTTCTGTGGAGCAAGGCTAATGGCATGTGTTTTATCATTGCAAGCACTCTTCCTTTAAATGAACAGTATGCAAATGTCTGCTGTTCTTAACTTAAAGCTTATGCTTCAGACACACTGCAGACTGGATGTAAAGGCTGCTGATTAGCTGGCTTTCTTTTACAACTTACCTGAGAAAGGTGTACTGTTAGCCTAACTCACTACAATGTGTGAAAAGATGAGGATTATCTGTAGATCATTTGTTGAACATGATGAGCTTTCTGTTGTAATGGTTTATTTCTTGAAATATATTGATTCTTACACCTTAAAAATAATTGCTCTCTTTGGAATACCTACCAATTTTTCAGTGGAAATATATCTTCCACGCTTTGTTTTCCCTTACTGTCAGTCAGCTCTTACACCCCATGTGTGAACCCTGAGAAGATCTAGCAGCCTTAAAAGTCAAGGTCTGACAAGAGGTGAAAAATCAGAGAATGCTGTGTCACACATACCAAACTGATGGATTGCATTTCACAGTGTTATATTTCTCCTAAAATAATTTTCAAAGAGAAGAGGTACATTCCCCTGAAAAGTTCAGGATTCACAAAAAATCTCAGCTCCCACACATTAAATAAAAGCAATGCTCTCTCTTTTAATGCTTCTGAGAATAGAACTCAGTTTTGTACAAAATAAGGGCCCTACACCCCTGCTCTGGTGAGGACTGCCAGTCGCTAAAAAGGTGTTGGTCTGGTGAGAAGAGAATGGGGCAGGACTGAAGGACCACAGATAGAAGCTCTGCTGTTGTCTATTTAGCTAAAATATGTTGAAATAATTCCCCACAACACCCACGTGAATCACTTGTTTTTGCATTTTATCAACATTCTCAGTAGTTCAAAGCCAGAAAGATCCCTGTAGATATCCAGTTTATCCTGCACTCTTTTCAACTGTTTTCTCACCATTTTCTGCTCCATGCCTCCTCCTTTCAGCTTTTTTTGTCCTCTCCGGAGGCCTACTCTTTCCACAGTAAGGTTAGTCACCACTGCTGTAGGTATAGCTCTTGATATCCAAGTCTGTTCTCCTTCTTACACCACATAAAAGTCGCAGCTAAACTATATAAAAAAAAAAAAAAAAAAAAAAAGGGGCGGAAAACCTGGTAGTGTGCATGGCATCAAAGCGCTAGGAGAACAAAGCTTAAATGACAAGCCCTTAATAATTCACCTGTGACTATTTTCCTGAATTCTTACACACTCTGGTGTGAGATGACTGTATTTTATCGTGTTACATTTGACACTTCAACTCTGGCCTTTGGTATTAATGAGAATGCCCTTCGTCTATAGCTGCTTTTTCTCCTTTTCTTTGATTCATTAGTTGTTTACTGCAGGCTATTAACAACCTGAGAACTAGCTTTAATCCACAGCCAGAGTCTTTAAATATAATACATCATCAACAGGTAATTATTCACTTTGAACTCTTTCCTCCTTTTTTCTTAGCCCTGTGAGGTGATGTCTGGGGCTCTAAAGAATGGTAACAGAGTTCTTCCATCAAAGCATTAAAATTAGTAACACAAATGTCAAGAAGTTAATTTGCATACTTTAAACACAAAGATGGCCAATCTTTTTTCCTTTCTTCTTTTTTGTTTTTTGGGTTTTTTTTATTCCTGCTACAGCTCTGGAGAGCTTTTGATGCTTTTGCAACAGCAATTGCTTGACAATCTATACTTTGTTAATGGGTAACTGCACTATAAATACTCTGCACTATAAGTTCACTAGGAGCCTTTGCCCCCTTCATCCATGCTCAACAGGATTTTATTTCAGTCATCCCATTCAGCTGTTTGAGCAGTCAGCTCAGAAATCAAAAGTTGTACATTAAAATTCAGGACCTGCACCTCTAAATACACGTAAGCACAAGTTCACAGCATTGTGTGGACTCCTGAGGTCTCTGACTCAGGTTCTCTGGCTTCATTTCAGGAAGGTCCTTAAGACCATGATTAAGTGCTTCTGTACTTAAGGCTTTCCTAAGTGCTATCCAATACCGGTATATATTTCCTGAACTAAGATCTTTGTGTGCACACTTGCAGAAATGCTTGGGCTAATCCCAGATGCACAGAGAAACACATAGGTAGGGTATATGTGACAACTTGCCTTCACAGACCCCACAGAAAGGCAGTCGGTGTTGCCTGCAGTACAGTGTACTTTCATCTGAAGCATTTGTCAGTCTTGGAAAGTCAAGTAACATTATGGTGAACTTCTGAGATTTTTGTTGTTGCTGTTGCAGTGCTCTCTTTTAATCTTTTCTGCAGAATTTTATAATTTTGGTTTCTAAACATCCCCAGAAATAAATTCCAAGGAGCAGCTGACCCATGAATGCAAGACAGTTGCATTTATTGAAAGAGTGCTGCCTCCACTTGTCATCCTTACATCCAGAGGTCGTAGTTGACTGTAACGTGGGGTGCTCTGAGAAGTGGCTTCCAGCAAAAGTGGTACTGGGTATGTGGATTTTTAAAAGATTTCCTTACACATCTGCCTGACATTCAGTACATAGGCAGTAAGTACACACAGACAATGCACAGGAGCAGACTGCTGCTCCCCCAGCTCCCAGGAGTTACCAGCAGAATGAGCAATGTGACTCAGGCACTCAGTTTCTGGACCTGGCCATTTAATCATGACTGTATGATCAGAAAGCACTGAAGGAAACTGGGTACTGAAGGTAACTTCCCAACATGCATATGAAGAAGCCAAGAGACAAGTTTTCCAGCAGTCTTCCATTCTTAAGGAAATAAGTGAATCATGGAAGAAATGTCACACCCACAGTTCAGGCCAATTGATACCATGAGCAAGTGGCTCACTGCAAGTGGAATTAACCAGCAAGAATCTGGAGCCTGACTGCTCCTCACCTTCTCCTGATAAGTAATCCGCATAGCTATGAGAGAAATGTGTGCTCACTGTGAAGTTAGAATTATGAAAATAAGGCAGACAATGGACAACATACTTGCTTTTGAGGAAGATCTAAAAGCTTCTCCAGGCTGAAAAGCTAAAGAAGTTTTATCTTTGCAAGCATCATTAAAAAGGTTGTAAGCTGAATATACTACAAAGTCACTGCCTTCGTTCCTCTATCTCTGTCTGTGATGTCTTTAAATTGAAAAAACCTGTTGGCTTGAGTTCTTAAAACCCCAGATAAAAGCTTTGATTTGTTAATTAAATTTTTACTGCTATCTGCATTTGATATCTCAGGCAAATTGTATCCGCTTGCAACAACAAAAAAGTCACATCAAAGGAGAACTCCACCTCCATGACCTGTAATTACAGAATTTACTGCTTGGTGACACTGACTGTAAGATGCACCTGCCAGGCAGCCCTGATGTACTATCTACATCTAAAACAAAGCCATTTCATTGTGAACCAGGGTGAGCCATCGTATGCCAGACAAAAGGGTTATATTTAGTAAGGCACTGGCCTAGTGCATTGCTTGTCCTGAGACTGATGGGAACTTCTGAAAACAAAGTTTTTTCCTGTGTTACCACACTAAACTGGGAATAAGTGTCAGCTCCCACAGAGAAAGGCAGAGCTAGGAGAAAAACGAAAAGAAAAGAGGATGGGAAGGTAAACAAAATTAAAAAGGAAGGACAGAAAGAGGAAGGAAATTAAAAATCAATTAAATGGTTGAAAAGGAAAAATGATAAAAGCTACTCACATAAAGAAAACAGTATTAGTAAGAATGGGGAAGGAAGAAGAAGGGAAAAAAGAGTTAAAGCAAAGGAGGAAAACAGGTTAGAGATCTGCTGGAATCAAACTTTTGTAGATCCACCATTCCCCCCTTCAAATATCCCCATAGGCAACACAGAAACCCCAAATTTGTTTCAGTGCACTCTGGCTCTTATTTGTTTTCCTTGCTGTTTTGAAACAAAACTTAGGAGCCTTCCTATGAGCCCTAGCAGTTGTTATTAGTGTTTATGTTTGGGAAACAAAACACAAAGAAGGAAAATAGAGTAGCACACCAAATGGGCTTGATGGATAGGAATTTTCCCTGGAGTCATGAAAGTATGGAAAATATCCATAAAACACAAGAAGCAAGGATTTTGTTGAAAAAGAAATTTTTCAACAAAGGGAAAACCAACATGGTAAATTCCTGCCAGAAGACTTATCAGTACTGCTTCAGTGACAGCAGGGACCTCCAAGCTGGCAGACAAAAAATATCTAGTTACTTCTCTCACATGGATCATGGTCCAAAGCATATCTTCATGCTAAAATAAATGAATAATAAAATAATAATAATATATTGTTCATTTCATCCTGATATTTTACCAACTCTTTCTTTTCTTTTTTTCTGTAGGCCCAGGATTTTGCTTCTCATATCCCCTTGGCCTCAGGGAACACTAATTAAACATCACTGAAAAGAATGGGGTGAGGTCTATGGTGGGGTAGAGAGTGCACAGACATCAGTCTTTCTCTGTTTTCATTGGAACTTCAAAATACTGCTGAAATATTTGCTAAACCCAGCTGTCTTCTTCCTATGGGGAGATGCTGAGGGAACTGGGATTGTTCAGTGTGGAGAAGAGGAGGCTCAGGGGAGACCTTACAACCTGAAAGGAGGTTGTGGCAAAGTGGGGGTCAGCCTCTTCTCCCAGGTAGCACCAATAGGATGAGAGGGAATGGCCTTAAGTAGCACCAGGGGAGATTCACGTAGGATATTAGAGAAAATTTCTTCTCAGAAAGAGCGGTGAGGCAGTGGCACAGGCTGCCCAGGGCAGTGATGGAGTTACCATCCCTGGAGGTGCTCAAGAACCGTGTGGATGCGCACTGAGGGACATGGTTAGTGGGCATAGTGAGATGGGCTGACAGTTGGACTAGATGACCTTAGCGGTCTTTTCTAACCTTAATGATTCTGTGATTTGCCAATAGCCTGCCCTCTACTATGCTATCTGAGCTGCCTTCAGCGGCATTTCCACTGAAACAGCACAGTTTTCCTTAGCCGGCAATAGCAGGAACACAGTCTTTGCAGCTGAGGAACAGGTGAGGACAGGTTCTGCTCAGGCCTCAGCATCACTCTTCTCAACACTACCTGGAAATGACAGCCCAGCACTGAGACCATGGTCCCTCTGGGCTTTGTCACTGTGTCCAATTAAATGAAGAGTAACATAAAATATTTATAAGGGGTAAGAGAGGAAAATGACACACATGATTAGTATAGGTGTCTCATTGTCAGAAAACAGTTAAAGGCTAGAAACCAGCACTGGTCTTGCTGTTGGGAATTACAGTTGTTAGCAGCTGTCACAACATGGGTTAGAAAGTCTTTAAGCCAGGAGTACTGACGCTGTCTCTGTTCTGGGAATTTCCCAAAACCCAGAGGAATTGTGTTTGGGTGAACTGACCTGGTATTCAAGCTGCCATTTTTTCCATTACAGTGAAGGCTCTGGGTGAGGGGATGCTCTCCTGATGCTCAAGGAGCCTGGAAGATTTTGAGGGGTGGAAGCAGGTGAGGTGCTCCCCATAGAGGATGCAGACTGAGCTGACACAGAGGAGCACAGCAGGTAGGTGCGAATAAGGAATGTGGTGAAGCTGACAAGAGATTTTGCTTTCAGGCAAACAGACACACACATGCACTCACCTTAGCCTAATGTCATAAAGTGGGAGCAAAATTATCATAATAGTAAGCATAAAGGCCCTGGAAGAAGTGAGAGGACTCACAAAACTCCTGCAAAATATCACTGAAGGGCATCTGAAGCATCATTTTGCAAGAGCGTGCAGTTGGAAGAGTAGCTTGGTTAGGATGATACTTTACAGGTGTTATTAGTTGGAAAGCTTATCATGGTGAAAAAGAAACAATCAAGGAAGAAATGCTCTCCCATATCCAAGGATCTAGGCTTGCAATGGAAAACTCCAAAAAGGAGAGATCTCCAGAAAGAAATCCTTCCCCTGTGGTAGTCAGCCCTTAAATAGGGTCTAGGAGGGGTGGAGCCTGGCTCCTTCCGGTCACACAGGTGAATTGCCTTCACCTGTGCTCCCATAGCTGACCCAGTCCTTGCATCAGGTGATCAATCAGTGGTTCAGCCTGTGACTCAACAGTTCCCATACAAAAGAGTAGTAAAGTATTTTTTAGTTTCAAAAAGAGCAAAGGAGCAGAAACACAAACGTTGACTTTCCAAATATTGCGAGTAACATCAAAGGGCAGTCAATAACAGTATTAGAAGGGACCAAACGCAAGCTTGTCAGAAGCAGGAATCCCACTTGTTGAGTGAAGAGGTCTTTACCTAAATTTTGTGGAGGGTCCTAGATCACACTGGACAAGTACAAGCCAGTCTTTCATTTCTAGAAGAGGCCACTGCTTGACACCCCATTGATGTCTGGGGCTCTTGCATGAAGGTTAAACAACAGAGACCATAGAATCATGGAATGGTTTTGGTTGGAAGGAACCTCAAAGCCCACCTAGCCACATCCTGTGCCATGAGCAGGGCTGCCACCCAGCAGCTCAGCTGCCCAGGGCCCCATCCAACCTGGCCTTGAGCGCCTCCAGGGATGGGGCACCATAGCTTCTCTGGGCAGCTGTGCCAGCACCTCACCAATCTCTACGTACAGAATTTCTTCCTAACATCTAACCTAAACTTCCTCTCTTTCAGTTTAAAGCCACTTCCCCTCGTCCTATCACTGTTAGATCATGGGAAAAGTTGGTCTCCCTCCTGCTTTCTTTACAAACTGCTAAGTGCAGATTTACTCTTGCTCTGTGTTGGAGTCAAGACAGTTACACCCAACTTGTCCAAAAGGTCAGGGACTGAGTTATACTGGTTTCCTGCCATCCATCTGGGTTTCCATGCTTGGTAAGCCAGTCTCTTTGTACCCAAAGCAAGCCAACGTGAGCAGCACCGATGTCCAGGCATCTCAGAGTGGTGCTAAAATCATAGCTAACAAAACAGAGACAGGGAGAAAAAATTATTCACACTGAGAGAGAGAAACTCCACAGCTGCCAGCAGGATTTGGAAGAGAGTTTTCTGTGAAAAAAAAAAGCTCTCTCATTTGAGTGACCAGATAGGCAAGGAAAAAGTGACATGAGACTACCTCCCACGGCTGTCAATAGTCACATAACGTTTAAAAAGCCATGACTAAGAGAAATGAAAAACACTGAGAGCTACTGCACAGTATTAAAGCCATCCCAGTTCAGTTATGAAAATATATCCGAAGTCTATTTGACTAAAACTGGAACGCTGTGATGCTTGTTTACTGTGTAAAACAAACACCCCATATGGCAGGGGGAAATGATCCACAGACACAAGTCTTTACAAGCCTCCTCGTTACAGTGAGGTCAGAGTGTGCTGTGTGTGTCTATCATTTTCTCAGGGCTTTTTCTTCTCCTCCTCCTGCTTTTTGTCAATGGCCCTCACTTCCCGTCTGCTTTCTATTTACAGTTGCAACAGGGAGGGACAAAACCACACACCATTATGTTGGAATGGGACAGAAACAGGGGTTGAAGTGTGAATGAAAATTAAATTGATGAATACTTCTTGCCAATATGCTGGTTCACAAGAAAAGAGGACATATATAGGTTCATCAAATTCATAGTTTTGAAGCAAAAACTTTTACCACATACCGTGAAGTCCAGCATATAGATACTGCATTCATAGAATTGGTTCTCTCTGCAGAGAAGGTAAAACATTTGATACAGGGGACAGTTTGGGAACATTTTCCTCTCATTAAAGATGTGTTTTTCTTCAGTTTTGCCCACTGTGTCCCATCACCCCTGTCGTAAACCAAGCAAGGTTCCTATTTTGTAATTCTTTCTCAGAAATCTTTTATCTGTAACCCTGCTCAGAATCTTCCAGCAACTTCCCCACTGAACTAACAGCTTCCTCCTTCCCGCTAATGCATTGGAAAACACCTGGCTTCCTCCAGGTGTGGAACTACACCAGTGATGAGAGTCTGGACCATTCAGGAAGATTCATCACAACAGCGGGAATTGGAAAGGAAAGATGTGAATAAACAACTGAGATTTTGTATCCAGACCCAGTTCTACTATTTAGGCTTCAAGAGAAAAAGCAGTATTTGATATTAAAATAGCAACTTGGCATATGTGCTTCATTGCTTATTAGGTTGTTTCCTCAAGAAAGAAAGTGCTGCAGGAGGTCATTTCACCAGGAGAAGGCTCAGAAAACCTGGAAGTCTTTGATGAAAATCTCTTAAATGGCATAGTCAATGGTCAGATTGAGTGTCTGTGGCAGTGAATGAGAACATATTAAAATGGCATGGGAAGCTTAATCTGTGATTGATCTCCCAACAATTACCCTGCTTTCGGAACCTCTCCATATCATTTAATGAGGTGATTTCAATGTTCTAATAAAATGTGGCAGGGGAATGCTTCCAGATGTCCAGTGCGTAAGGAAATGCTTTTCTGCAACCACAGTCTGCATATTAAACCAACAGACATAATCTTCTGATTGAATTACTCTTCTGTCCCAATTACCGAGAAAGGAGGCATTGAAAAGTCATGAGATTTTGAAAAATTCTTCTGAAGTGTATCAGTTTTATACAAAACGAAATCCTCCTTCTCTGCTAATTTATTTGCATAAAACTCCATCATTTCACAAGTACTGCAATATCTCCTTTTACAACATTTCTCTAAAATTTGTCACTTACTCTTCCATTAGAAATAAAAATGTTACTCATGCCCCTGATTTAGTTCTTTATATCTTATCACTGCAGTAGAGAGCCTAATGGTGTAAGGCCAGCCTTTAAGCTACACTTGGAGAACAGAGGAAGAAATCATGATGGGATGAAAAAGGTTGAGGACATTGGGAACCACACTGGGTCAGACCACTTGTCCAACACGCCTTGCAGCCGGCATTAGGTGGTCACCAGTGTTCCCAGACAGATGTGCAGCACTTCAGTGTGAACACTGATTTTATTATTTTTCATTCACAAGGGTCTTCTGAAACCACTGGTCTAATTTTCCTACTTCAAAGAACTCATATCAGAGTGTTCACATGACACATCACCAGACCCATACCTGCTGTTGGTCATATACAGTATGTATATATCAAGCAGCCAATTAACCATGATGGAGGATACCTGTGAGCAGCCCTGGCCTCTCTCAGACCTTTGTTAGGTAACCATGTGTTCTGATGCATGGGCTCAGCTTTTTCCCAAGTTTGCCAGACCTGTCCCTTCAAACTGTTCCTCGGTCAAACACGGCCATCTTCATGCTTCACAAAGTATTTTGATGCCAAATATCTCAGAGTGATTTTGGAGTGCTTACATACCTGTCTTGTACAAAGCAACCTGACACCTTAAAAGTCAGTAGTGAAATTACTCCCCTCATTATCTCTCCCTTTGTTACCTGCTATGTGGGACAGTTACACATAACTGCTATAGTAGAGGACCCATGTCTCCATTTTCTGTCCACTTAAGACTGGATGGTTTGTCTCTGTCTGCATTCACCCACCAAGAGCAAATAAAAACTCAACTAATCTCTGACAGCTGAGGTCACAGCCAGTCTTGATTTCAGTGAGTGTAAACACAGTTCTCTTAGCTGGGAAAAAAGGGAGAAAGGGTGGCTCACTTAACCCTCTCTGCTCTGTAAATAGTCTTGTTAGCTTTCAGCTATCACAAAAGCATATTCCACATCACATATGGCAAATATTAAACAGATATTGATTGCAGTTCAATTCACTCAACAGTCAGTAATGCTTTCAGTCCTCTAGGTTAGCTATGTTTGGATGTAAAGGTCTATACTGACCTTTGAAAGATTATGGAGGAGGAAGGGATTACTTGGAACAGTCAATATTTTACCTTGTGCAGATAGGTGGGTGCCACAGCTCAGAGCAGCAGCCCAGGGGGGTTATTTTTTTTCCATGCCTTTGAAGGTTGCATCAATTAAGCAAGCTGAAGTGTATGATCAAGTTTATTTTAGAAACAGTAAAAAGTGATGCCGAAAGCAAACTTTGAGGATGAGGTGTTTGTCATACCCAGGCAGCTTGAAATTATAGAATATATTTACCCAGGTTGCTCTCTTTATATGCTGCCAAAGGGTGTAAAGGCCAAGATGCAGATTAAAATTCCTTGTCTCTACCCTGCATATGATAAGGGTGATGTGACCCAGATGAAAATACACAAAGAACAATAGCATGGGTTTTGCCTACCAACAGACTTCATTTGGCTGCCCTTCTGATTATTAACTCCAGTGATTAGTGAGCACTCAACAAATGGGGATGTTGTGAAATCTGATCTTCTGAAGCTGAAGCCCCAGTCTTCTCTTTTGATGTATAACAGGTCTGCCAACCCATCTTAGGCTACAGTCAGCACCTTTTATTGCCAGAAAACAGAACTGACTATTCCTAATCCTTGTAGGTGTTTGTCAGCAGCTATGCATTCCCTAAAAAAAATTAGATATGTTATTTTTTCATAGAGCTTTTCTGACATATTGCAGTCTCAATGCTGTTAGCCATTGTTACTATGCAATATGAGAACTGTACCATTTTCTCCATTAATTAACTTTGGCTGAGTTACTGATTCATCATGAGCATTTGTCTCTATCTAGGATGGCAGAGGCATCCACACTAGGGATGAAGGAATTGTCTAATTCCTGTGAGGAAGAAAGCTTCTCTCTGGGCTTCCTCAGTAGTAATTATTAGGGAAAACTGTAAGTGCCATACTTCCACAGATATAATCCCAGGCTGAGTGCAGCACTCACTCCCACCATTGTATCATATGCCCTACAGTTATCTTAATTCTAACCTTCCCTTTCAAATCTGTGAGGGCTCTCTGAAGATGTCCACCATTTACAGCTTTATTCCAAAAGAAGATGACTTTGAGAGGCTGAAATTATCTTAGTGTGGGTGATAACTTTCAAAAAGAATAAAAGGCTGTCCTGCTTGAAGTACTTTCTTCTTTCACTTGCTGTGCAAACATCCCAAACTTAAACCTGCATCAGATCAAGTGAGTATCATAGCATACACCATTCCTCTGTTCTTAGATATGATACCTACTCACAAGCTTCTCTAGGCACCAATCTACTCCATTACTTATGCTGAGTTTCTTCTGCTGTAATTCCCTGCTATAACCACAGGCAGTTAAACTTAATAGAGCAGCAACCAGGAAGCATGTGGGCATGAAGAGAGGAGAAAATATATCAAATACAAAAGGAATTCAAAACAACTTTAAAAAAAAAAAAAAAAAGGTAAAAATGGCTTAGCTTAAAGAAATTGTTTATTTTAATTTGTAGGTAATTTGAAGTGACAACACAAAATCAGTTAACTTCAAAGTACAGGTGGAAGAAATTTAATATGTAGGGAACAAAACAAGGAATATGGCTGTCATTAGCGAGGAACACAAGAAACTGGAAGCAATCAATCTGAAATCGTTCATAAGATTGCAGAGCAGTGTATAGCTGATATGTTAGATAGTTTTCTCAACATTTTAGTCACGAGGGAGTACACGAGCTTGCAACTTCAGAAGGAGACAATGATGAAAAGGAATAGCATAGCAGAAACTATGATGAAAGAGGAAAAGTTTTATTAGCATGAAACTGCCCAGAGTCCTTTCCTTCACATAACAAGTACGATTAAAAGTCATTCCACTAATGAATTAAATACTTCCCGCATTTACAAAACAACCTACTGTAAGGGAAACTATGCACTGAATAAACATTCATCCCCAAAGATTTGCTTTATTAAAAGCTTTCTGTGAAAAGCTCTAAAGAATTTCAACAAAACAGTTCAGAAATCTTCAGGGATATCTTGTGCCATGCCTCAAACAAGACCCCAGGGCAAAAAAATTAGAAAACATAAAGATTGATGAGATAAGAGTGATCCTGCAATTACACAACACCTCAGGAGAGGTACACCTTTCACAGAGCACAGTTGAAGATCTATCATCAGCATCAAAGAGAACTGTGTATAATAGCAAACACAGAGAACTCCAAACAAAGCTGAGAGCCATACAGGAAAAGTGCTGGTGTGATAAAGCAGAGGAAATCCAGCTGCATGCTGATAAGCATGAAAGCGTTTTGCGAGTCAACGTGAAGAGGTCCCAGCCTGGTGACTATGCTCCAATAATGAGCAAATTGCTTGCTACCTTCAGCCCTCGTCAGAAACCTTGAAGAAAAGGCTGAAGACTGTTGTCTGCAACAGTCTGTGTTTGTGCTTCCCACAAGTTGCTAAATATTTAGCCGAGTCACTAAATATTCACCTCAAAGTCTCTCATTTTAGAGAGTTGTAAGAACTTTGATGTTACTATTGTGTGCGCTTGCAGCCCAGAAGGCCAACTATGTCCTGGGCTGCATTAAGAAAGGGGTAGCCAGCAGGAAGAGGGAGGTGATTGTCCCCCTCTACTCAGCTCTTGTGAGGCCCCATCTGGAGTACTGCGTCCAGGCCTGGGGCCCCCAGCACAAGAAAGATGCAGAGCTCTTGGAACAGGTCCAGAGAAGGGCCACTAAGATGATCAGAAGGCTGGAGCATCTCTCCTATGAAGAAAGGTTGAAGGAACTGGGCTTATTTAGCTTGTAGAAGAGAAGGCTCCACGGAGACCTCATTGTGGCCTTCTAGTACTTGAAGGGAGTGTATGAACAGGAGGGGTAACTACTGTTTTACATGGATTGATAGCGCTAGGACAAGGGGAAATGTTTAGACGGGATATTTAGGTTAGATATTAGGAGGAAGTTTTTCACACACAGGGTGGTGACACACTGGAACAGATTGCCCAGAGAGGTTGTGGATGCCCCATCCCTGGAGGCATTCAAGGCCAGGCTGGACGTGGCTCTGGGCAGCCTGGTCTAGTGGTTGGCAACCCTGCACATGGCAGGGGGGTTGAACCTAGCTGATCATTGTGGTCCTTTTCAACCCAGGCCATTCTATGATTCTATGATTTGTTTCAACAAGATGGAAGTCAAGTCTCAACATTCCACTGCTAAACTGCAAGGGCCTCTGGCATTACTGTGGATGGATAATCGCAATTTATAGTACAGAAAGCCAAATAAAACCAATGCTTAACAGTCACAATCCTCAAAGTGTCTTTTCCCTCTTCAACTCAAATACTACAGTAGGAGTTAACTGTGCATGCAAGGAGTGAAGAATCTACACCTTTTCTTGCATGAAAGGACTTACATAATTACTATTAGTCATTCTTTTTCTTAATTATTTTTCTATTTTATCTCTCAATTTTAACATGTCATGTTAAAATGGTGGTGATTCTTAGGACTTTAAACTAGCAGCAAAATGCATTAACATTCAGTGGCTTGATAACTCAAATTCAAAGTGGGAATACATTGAGGCTATTATGTAATGGAATGAGATACTAAGGAAAATGATAAATGTGTCATACGTTTACCTTTTTTAAATCATTCCATAGTATCTTCCTAAGAGAGGTGTTGCAATTTAACAAAAGTTTGCTGGATTCAGTAATGGAATTACACAACAATATTCCTTGGTCTGTAAAAGCTTAAAAGAAAATACTTCATTGGTTATTAAAATTGTTTCCAAACTGAAATTTAAATGTTTTCAGTGAGTAAAACCTGCTGCCCACACACAGCCTATGCAAGTGGCTCAGAACTGCACTGAAATAAAACTTTAATGGTGCATAGGCAAAGGTCCTCTGCGGTAGGGAGAAATGTGGTATAGTCAATCAGGGAACTCAGAGGTCAGGACTTTCAGCTACTAAATTCAAGCAGGCATATATCTAGCATATATTTAATGTGTACACAAGGAAGTCTGCTTTGTTCTGTCACTTACTGGAAGCCCAAATGGGATATTCCTTTGACTCTGAGTCACCACTGAAGGAAAATCTCAACTTTATAAAATCATACCTCTTCACTCTACAGGAATTATTTCCATATGCTGTGGGATTCAAAATACAGCATCATATAACAGAGTCTTTTGAATACATACATTCTGCGGAAAACCTTAGTTCTATAAAGAGTTGTATAATAAAAGGAAATTAAAGAGAAGATTTGTGTACAGTTAACTGTTAGTGCTCTGGAATAAAAGCTTAAGTTCTGGCAACTTCAGATTGTTCTGATCAGAGATGGGAAAGTGTGCTGACTTTTTAAGGAATATTCATATAAATGAGGCCAAATGGAGGAAAAAATTCTTTACTGTGGGGATGGTGAGACACCAGAACAGGCTGCCCATAGTGGTTGTGGATGAGCTCTCCCTAGAGGCCTTCAAGATCACGCTGGATGGGGCTTTGAGCAACCTGGTCTAGTGGGTGATGTCCTTGCCTATGATCTTAAAGGTCCCTTCCAACCCAAACCATTCTATGATTCTGTGATTCAATGAAAAAGAGTCGTAACGATAATTTCCCCCAAGTATCTACAACAAAAAACAAGTAATATCTTGATATCATTTTATTACAAGAGCTGAAACATTTTGGTTGAACGACAGTCCATATCTTAAAATGATGATTTTCCTCTGTTTAAAATGTAAAGCCAATAACATACCTGCCTATGGTTTTCATCTGGGATTCCTTCCTCTATGTCATTCTTTCGGTTTATGAATGCTGTGCTGTTGCCTTGTAAGTTAGAGAAACTGTTATTGAATGTACAAATGCTTACAGGTTGTAAAAACACCATTTACTAAATTATTCACTTCTTCTCAGAAGTAAACTATAAAATTTAGATTCCTTAATTTTTTTTCATTTTAGAGCATAGATCGAAGCCCCCAGATTACTATTTTTTTTTTAATTGGCCATATATACTTTTGAAAGAACAAAAGAAAGATGAAAGTGAAATGTTTTACTTTAGCAAAGGTATCGTGAATATTAGTAATGTTCTGTCTCTGATGGATATCTAAGGATCATAACATTTCCTTTTAACTACTGCATCATACCCAGAACTTTTTTCAGAAACACTATTCTGTTATATATATCTCCCACCAGATAAAACTGAGCATTTGCATTCAGATTCAAATATCACTCAAACCACAGAATTTCATATTTGCATCACAGATGATGCAAATTCTCTACATAGACTAAAATGACCCTATATTCAAGGAGAATGGGATTTCCTTGGTCCTGTTTGTTGTTGAAGATGTCCTTTTCTGAAAAAAATCACATTCTTTTAACTTTTAATTAAAGAAAAAAATTACAAAATACTATTTAAAGTCACAAACTGACAAGAACTGAGAAGGAAGTACATGTTTGTACGAGAGAAGGACACCCTTCCTGAGTGAGTAAAGGGGCACCCACTGCGTGCTGAGGAGATCAAAGGGAGAGGAGGTACAGATGAAAAGATGACACGGCGGCTGAACTCCTGAGGACAGTTGTTTGCACACTTCACACATTTTGAAAATACATTTCATAACTTAAAACCAATCTCTGCACAAGTTTTCCATACCAGCATGCTGCAAAAGCATGCCAGTGCATTTCAAAATGTCATCTCAGTGCCAGCGTTTCTATCAGAAGCACGTGTCTACAAGCACATACCTGCTTATGTGCTTATAAACCTCACGTAATTCCAGAATTGTTTTCAGACCAATAATGCCCAGTAAATGCACCAGCTCCGAGCAGCCTTTAATTTTGGCTAAATTTCAGTCTAGTCTGAATACAAGTTTTATGACTGGAACCTTTTCCTACATTAGTTGCTAAATATATTTTCTCACAGGAAATTCTCAGGATTTTCATACTTGTTTGGTAGCCCTGTCATTGGTATTATTTCAGAGGTTACAGACAGCATGGTGAGGATACCAGAAATAACTACTGGATAAAGGCCTCACTAAGAATGGCAGGCTGTGCATGCAGGTAAACACTGCAACACAACAAGATTATATGAGAGCAAAGAGCAAAAACTTCATTTTAACCTGAAGGCCTGTGAATTGAGAGGAATTATACTGAGTACATATACATCAGCCTTTGGTCTTTCAATACAAACCCAAATACAGGCAAAGCATCAGCAAGCAACACCAAATGCTTCTGTCTGCAGGTCTCTGAGCTACCCACTTTGAGTGCTTTATATTAATCCCCGCAGTTTAACTCAAAATCAAATGCTGGAATCCAATTGTAAAACCAAGGTCATTAAATGACTCTGGTTAACAATAACTTTCTCTCTCTCTCATAAAGAGGAAGAAGAAGACATTTTGTAGAAATTCTGCAAGTGATCATAAAATCATAGTTTTGGAAAATACCTCTAAGACCATCTAGTCCAACTGTCAGCCCACCACCACCATGCCCACTAATCACGTTCCTCAGTGCCACATCCACACATTTCTCGAATACCTCCAGGAACAGTGACTCCACACTACCTTCCTGGGCAGCCTGTTCCAATGTCTCACCACTCTTTCTGAGAATAAATTTTCCCTAACATCCAACCTGAACCTCTCCTGGTGCAACTTGATGTAATTCCCTCTCATCCTGTCACTGTTACCTAGGAGAAGAGGCTGATCCCCACCTTGCCACAACCTCCTTTCAGGTCATTGTAGAGTAATAACGTCTCCCCTGAGTCTCCTCCACTGAACAATCCCAGTTCCCTCAGCTGCTCTCCATAAGACTTGTGCTCCAGACCCCTCACAGCTTTGTTGCCCTTCTCTGGACATGCTCCAGGGCCTTGATGTTTCTTTTTGCAGTGAGGTGCCCAAAACTGAGCACAGCACTTGAAGTATGGCCTCACCAGTAACTGGGCAGACAATTAAAGAATGATAGCAGGACAACAGAAGGGGCAGCAAACTGGCAGAAATAGATGGAAGCAAGTTGTCAAAAGTTCCTTAACCAGCACTGTCAGAAAAGCCAACACAGACCTAAATCTCAACCTTAAATCTTCTTAGACATGGCCAAATCTTAGGAAAGCTGGTGCAGGCTGAAGTTCCTGAATCTCTTATTCATGACTTGAAGTAAAGAAAACATTTTATACAGAAGCATGATTGTTATGTTGATGACGTCCCTCCAACTATTTACAGAAGCAGTTCCAAGATACCACAAGAAAGGCTGAGCATAAAGTATTTCCAGCACATCAAAAAGCAGGAAGTATGGTAAATCTTCCCACTAGAAAAGACTGATCTCATGAGATTCCCAGCTCAGTTCCTTAACTCCTGCTGTCCCAGTAGCTCAGAGAGTAAAACACACCAATTTACATTAATTCTGAGATCTGGATGATCTAGAGCAAGTTAACGGTAAAATGGTGGAAATCGTAGATTTGTGGGAGTTTGAGTCTGTTCACTGATTGAGCCTGAGGAAAGCTGAATTTCCAGCCATTTCAGTTCTATTCCCAGTTTGGCCTGCTCTATCACCAACTGCGGCTTGTGGTAATACATTCTTTGGAGCTCAACAAAAGCATGCATTTTGCTGTGCTCTGCTGGGCTGTGTGCAAGGGGAAGAGGGCAGTGCAGGCCTGGAGGATGGGGAAACAAAACTGTACATGAAATGCCTGAGGTTTGTCCAGCAAGCAGCAGCAGCTGGGAACCACTTCCATTTCTGCTCCTGGAGCTTCTGGGGAAAAAAAAATGTCAGTGCTGTAGCATCATCTGCACAGGTCATGGCAACCAGCACTGCCATCTAGGACAAAGCCTGCAGCAGGGGTGAAAGGAAAAAGATGAAAGGCACCCATGTTCCATTTGCAGAACTGGCACCAAACAGCCTTAAGTCTTGCTCCTACACAGGATATAATAATCTATAGTAAGTCTATGGAAACAGTAAATGGACTGCTGTGAGGAATGATGCCTCATAGCAGTTCAGGTGACAGGCTGGTAGCTCAGCTACAGCTCATGACAGCTCTGGAGCTTCCTGGTCCCCATGAGATCTTCCTTCCCCTGACCCCCAACTACCTTGCATCCTGCTCAGCCTCCTGCTCCCCACTATGCCTTGGAGAAAAGCAATGCTACTTCAAGCCCAAGAAATCTCCAAACCTTGCTGATTCCCTACAGGTGGCAGTATCAAGGGAAAATGGCCTTCCTCATGTGAAATACTGTGTATCAAAACAAAGGCATTTCAGAGAGAACAGGTCTCCAAGCAATGAAGAAACGTCTAATTCACAGCTGAGTGATTATTTTCTACATAGGCTCCCTAGAGGCTCTTTCACACTTTAATCTTCAACTACAGAGGTACTGAACCCCACATGTGATTTTTCTCCTTTCTTGACGAGAAGCCTCTGTATTGTCTATTATTAATGATCTCCAAGATCTCAGCCTGGCAAAACAAAGGGGATTATTTACACTGCCTTATACAGGGAACTAAGTCTATTGACTTAGGAAATTATGCTCCTTTCTGGGTGAGGCTCCTTCACAGTAGCTGTTTAAGTCTGGCAGATCTCTTTAGGGCTAGCTTAAGAGAAGAACAATTTCCACTGCTGTCACGTCCCTCTTCTCTGCCCCTTCCTTTCTGTGGTGGGATAAGCAACAGCATGGGGAGAAGAACCAAGGACACAGTAACTTTTGAGATGCATGCTATCTGCAAGTACTATCTCCATCAGCAAAAGTCTTAGCATCATCAGCATGAAATCTTAGGTCTTAAATTCATTGGCACAATTTGGGTGCAAGGTATCAAGTAGCGATACACATGATGGGACTGAGTTAAAATTCTCCTTTCTGAGAGAGTTGGGCTAATGTACACAGAGAAAGTAAAACTCATGCTTGTGCATACCTCATCCATCTCTGAGCTGCCAGTAAGGGGAATGCCTCTTATCCACATGATGAAGTTGCTGGCTTGTTCTCCTGTCTCCTCCTCCCTTTCTAGTACAGCTGGATTGTCCTTATAGTGACCAGTCTGAAGCACTCAGAAAATAATACAAGGCTTGTATCTTTTTTCCTTAGTTCCTGCAATTTTCTCACTTTTTGTTATTCATAACTCTGCTCACCAGTCCTTGGGCATCTCACGTGGTTTTAGATTTTTCCTAAGTCCTCATCTCACACTAGGTGATTGTCTTTAATAAAACCTATGTGAAAGAGATGGATTCGCATCAGCATGGAAAAAAAAAAAAAAACAATTTTGCATCAATGAAGAAGAGCACAGACAGATTTTAGCTGGCATTTCAGAGTCTATACAGGTTACTGCTTCAGCTGTCAAAATGATCCCTGGATGTGTCCTGACCACAAGATACTGGCTGTGTGGGCATGATAAGAAAGTAACTTTACTACCTGGGTTTAAACATCTCCAGATCACATCATTTTATAGGACCCATTTAAGAGAACAATTTAAACAGACTGCAAGGTGAGGGGATGGATATCAAAGAAGCAGGCTATAGAAATGTGGAGAATACAGGTCTCTTAATTTGGACCATCGGCAACCAGTTCCATGCCTTTACTACTGTGCCTTTAGACACAGTCCTACTTCTGTTTCCCTGTCAGAGGCAAGCTGGTAGGATTATCGAAATGCATTTGCTTACCCCAGAGCAAAGGCAGGCAGGCAGGCCTAATCCTCCTTCAGCTTGACTCAGCCTCACTGCAGAGCCAGCCACTGGAAGGCAGCTCATCAAATGGCTGTAATGTGACCAAGTTTCCCAGCCCTGAGGATGATAGGCTTTAAAATAAACTGAAGCAAGCCATTCCTAAATCAAACTAAGCATTCATATCACATTAAAACTTCTTTGAAGTGTCAGAAAAGGCCCATTTTTCAGTAAATGAAGAAACTTTGGATAATATTGTAGATTTTTTTTCTGTGACTGTGAGTAAGTCACTCAGGACTTTGGATTTATTATACTAATGCTGATAGGCATATATAAAGGTTCGACTGATACCTTTTGATGTATTTGCTAATTGCCTTAAATTTTGCCACACTTAGGCACATTTAATATGGAGACAGGCCCAGTAAAAGCACATGAATGGCAAAACAGATTAAGCCAAACAAAAGCTACCTCACTGCCTGGTAGACAGTGTTACTTCTACCACAGATGCTCTGGTCAAAAAAGACATAATGCAAAATTTTACCCTGGAGTAGCTCACTCTCGGTTATATTACTCCACAGTAACTTCTTTCTGTGTCAAAGCTACTAGAGATCACATTTCTGAACCGGAACCATCTGAATAATGACAAAACCTTGTGACAAAGTCCTTCAAAGTTTTATGTTACATATATACAGTATAGTTTATACATATAAAATAGACTCTCCATGCGTCCGTGTTACGGTGACAAGGATATTTACCAGGGTTTTCCAAACATATGCAACAGAAGAAAGTAAATGATTAAATTTTCTCCTGTGAAATAAACATTATGCACAATGGAAACAGCAAGGGTTACCAAACAATTTCAATACTCCCTTGTCCCTTGCATACCTAAGGACTATGTTAAGCACATAAGTGACATTTAAAGACACATAGAGCCTGAAAAGTCTTCCTTGTCCTACAACAGCGCTCCTTTATAGCAAAATATTGTCAGATTAATGAGTCTTTCAAGAGACATAAGTTACTGAAATGCTTATTAATAATATTTTGATTTAATCAATGACAAAATGATTTAGCAGCAGATTTTCTCATACTATCTCAATTTTTATCTTCCTATTTTAATAAAAATAATACTATCCTGTCATAGTTCTTTCCTTCTAAAGCAGCAGTTCTTGATATTTAAACATCAACAGGACAGGTTTTCTGACTCCCAGATGTCAGAATAATTAGAATCATAGAATCCTTAGAGTTGGAAGGGACCTCTGAGGGCCACCTAGTCCAACTGCCCTGCAATGAACAGGGACACCACAGCTACATCAGGGCAAAATGTGCTTCAAATGCATGGATGTCATGTCAGCAGCTTTTACGAAGACAAAGCAAAGATGTGATTCATCCTACCAATATGTTTTTACCTCCAAAGAAACACAGAAGTCAATTCAGTGGACAAAAAGAGGCTCAAAAGAAGATCCTGAAATGAATCAGATTTCTGGGTGTCAGATTCATAGGCAAGAGAATGGGGCCAGCTCCTTGTTTACAGGGGGCATACAGCACAGAGAAGGGAGCAAAGCCGTTGTTGTGCTTTTCGGAAAGGCCAGGGCTACCCAGGCTTGGCCAGCATGTCAGATTCAACCGCTTTTCCCCTCTAGCTCAGAAATAATAATAGTCTGTTTTCCCTTTTTTAATGTCCTTTCAACCATGCTGCTATTTTTACGCTTCACTTGCTGGCACACGGATCAATCACCGTAGGACTTGATTTACAACCTGTATTCCAGACATTGCTTCCAGCGAGGCGGGGAATAGGGACAAGTGTATTTAAACACCCATTGTGCAGTGTCTTGATTTGGCTCCAGGAGATGTTTGGAAATGTAAGGCCAAGGAAAGAAGCTGGTTCCTCTACCATTTATACCAATTAACTTCTGAGTACAAAATTAGTTTGACTGCTTCCATAGTGTGAACCAGAGACTTTCAGAACTTGTCAGTGAGTCCTTTAAAGGGCCGTTTTGTTTTCCTGAGACGTACTGCACAATCCCGAAACTCATTATGGCTAGATTTTCTAAATTAAAAGAAAAAAGAATTGTTTTATTGGAAAAAAAAAACTGACATCCCACATCATGTATTGACCCCATCAGAGAAACCTTTAGTGTAAAGCCAACAAAAGACCTCCACCTCACATAGCGCATGGGGCAGTAACAACATCTCTGAGCAGAGCACAATTCTTGTTCTATCTCTGGGAACTGATTTTATCTGTGCCCACATAAAATCCATTGCCTGCAGACCACATCCAAGAGAAGATAGATACAAAAAACAGACCCCTTCCACAGCTACCTAAAACTCCTGGGTAGGGAAGCTCATACAAAGGCAGAGGTGGCCTGAAAGCTCTTTAAGCTGATGAGGATCCAACTGGCAGCAGGTGAATGTCCCTTTCTGGCCACAGGTTGTGGTGCCAGCCTGGGCACAGCATCCCTAGCACAGCAGAAAAGTGAGGCTCAGAATGATTTTACCAAAGGCTATTACATCCTGTCTGGGATTGACCCCATAAGCCTGAAAATGTCAGGTCTACTTTTGACAGTGATATCAGCGTAGACTCCACTCCCATACTGAAAGCTACTCAGTGAGATGTCCAGAAAAGCTCCCATGCACACACCAGCCCAAAGCTCTTAAATAAACTGGAGCTTGTAGGTTCTTTTCAGTGCATTTTTTTGCCTGGATTAATAACAGTGCTGGACAACACAGGTCACAATACACAGCTGATGTAATGGACACCATCCTTGTAGTCTTCAGAAATCAGTAGGTCAGCCATTACATGGATATACCAATCCCTGTACAGATATAAATTGAAGACACTTTACTTTCCAGTCCATTTCATTATTGTCAGGAGTTTTATTTACTAAACTGAAATAATAACCTAAACAATCTCAAGCAATCCTAAATGAATCAAAAACAAATCTTTCTTAAGCTATCCTTTTCCCTATTACTTCTGGTTCACCGGGTAACAGCAACAGTGCAGTAACACTGATAATCAGTGGCTGACCACCATTGCTTTGCCCCTCATTCTGTGGGGCTTGTTTTATCACGAACTTTGATGAGAGGAAGGATACAAATCCTGGTAGCGAAGAGTAGATCTGCAAGGGGCTTTCAGGCACCTGGTTCCTACTCAGTCTCAGTAGGAGTTTAACAGTGTTTTTGTGGATCCAGCCTAGACAGAAATCACCATGTGAGACTTGGGAAAACAACTTTTCATGTATTAGCAAGGAGTCAAATGACCTTCTGCATCCCTCCCTCAAGCTCTCTTTTAGAAACAGTCTGAGGAAAATGTTCTTAAAAGATTTTCTTCCTGCTTTCCTGACACAGAGGCAGACAGAGGATGGAAGACAATGCACCAAGAGGTGGGTGCTTGACTCAGTTTCTTGCCTCCACCCATGCCCAAAAGAGTAAAACTTTGTGCCTTTAGGCCCAGAGGTTGGTTACAGTTCTGTGCTCTCTACATACCCAACCTAAGACTATGATGAAGATGCTGCTGGAATCTCCCCTCAGGATAAAGTAGGAGTGGGTTTCAATAGGACTTTGTTTGGGTCTAGTCCTTGTAGGGACAGAGAATGAAAGCAAAGGACCCCTTCTGTCACAGAGGAATGCAAATCAGCCTTTCTACTGGAGAAATAGGTACTCCAGAGGGTGCATAATGAAGATGGAACTGCATCACCACTTTATTTCATATCCATGCAGCAGTTGTTTAGATGAAGCAACACCTCACTGAACATTGAACTGTATTATAGAGGTGAATGACTTTGGGGGGCATTGGAGGCAGACTGACTTGACCACATTTATTGCTGTGATTAGACTACTTCCAGCAACAAATCTGTCTTCACATACTGCTAAACTGTGCTACTGTGGTCTGTGCATATCCCTGCCAAAACACGGAGGTTACTGTTGGGAAGAATTTTGCTTCTTTTGTTTTTGTCTTGAGCTCCTTGGAAATTAACATAGCTGCAAGATGTTCTCAGTACTGACTTATATCAAGCTAGTCATCTTCAGCTATAAGACTGCAGTTTTAGAACGGGTTTAGGAAGAAATCTTGGGAGATGCCAACATTTCTAGAGCAAGAAGGTAGCATTAGACCTATCAGCAAAATATTGAGTTGTTCTCTTAAGATGCAGGTTTTATCTAATCAGGTCAGATTTGGAGATGGATTGTTTCAGATTTGAGAGGATTGAGAGACTGATTCAGTTTTGAATCTGGAAAGCAAGGAAGGAAGCCAGGAAACTGGAAAAGCAAAATCTTGGTGGAGAAGAAGGTACTATAAATGTCTGAGGAACATAAAGCCATTTTCAGTTCCTGCTTCTAAATCCACAATGAAAAGCAGGAGGAAAAGCTTTACCTTTCTGGGGAAAAAAAATCCAGGTTTGTACTTATACAGTTCTGTACCCCTTCCCATTTCCATTCTGTATTCCTTCTGCAATACCACCATTCCTCAGTTGGTCAAAGGCATATGGATCTGAGCAGAGGTGACACCATGACTGTGGCCAGCCTGTCTCTGCCACACTTCCCACACTGCCTGCTGCTCAAGGAAAGGATGAAATTTAGCTCTTAGAGGAATTAGCAATTCCAGCAAGGGCTGAGGCACTTTGCTCTGTAAGGAGCAAAATCCCCTCCCCACCATGGGAACTGTGAGGTCACTGCGAGACCACAGAAACTCTCTGGCAGCATCTTCAGAAAGGGGAACCTTTTCACTGAAGTTTAACTCCAGCCACAATTGTTTTATTTCTGAGTAAGGTTATTAATTTTTTTAATAGCATTGTTTTAGAAGGCTCTGTTAAACACTCTAATAGTTTAAAAACAAACAAACAAAAAAAACCCAGCTTTCTCTACTACAATAAAAAACAATGAAAAAACGTACTGAAATCTTACAGTGTAAGAACAAGAATAAACAGTGCCCTCATGAGCAAGTTCCTGTTTTTAATTAGACCCTGACAACATGCTTCATTGGGCAATGAGGCCATTGTCTTCCACTCAGAGGTAGGAGTACTATGCTTCTAAGCTGGTTATAAGTGAATACATCAGTGTATTCAGTGATAAGACTGAAATGGAGGTGTGTGTAGCCCAAGCACTGCTGCCATGGAGATAGAATCTTCCTTCATAAAATGATTGCCCAAAAGCAGTCCTGAAAATTCCGCAGTTACTGAGTACAAACAAAATATGTATTTTGGTTGGTTCATTTGGTTTTTTCCATTCAAAATCTTTGGTGCTTGCCCGAAAGCTAAGGGGCTCTGGTCAATAAAGATTTTTATCATTAAAGTGACAACTAGAAGCAGTCACGAGACTTCTGACGACATGCTATTTCATTGGAAAACACTGATTCGTCAGGGCCAGAAATTTTCACATTAAAACATATCTATCTGTTTCAATGAAACAGTATCAAACCACAGATTGCTTTCCAGCTGAGAACTGCCTGGCTTCCTAACAGCTAGCCTGGTGGGCTGCTTGGGACACAGGGGGTGTGGGCCCGCTGCCACCAAGCCAGGAGCCCAATAGAGCTGGGAGATCTGGCTGAAGTCAGCAGTCCCCAAGTGTAAGCTCCCAGCCCCAGCTCTGGCTTGACATCTCGCTCTATAACAGCAGCGGCAAGGCTGGAAAGAAGCATGTTCTGGGGAGCACATTTTATTTTGGAAATACCATGCGTCACTGTTTCCTATTCCTAATTTTTTTCCCCATAAAGTTCTCTTTTGTGGGCAGTTTTGAAATAACTGGTTTCATTCCAAATTAGAACTAAACCAAATGTCAGAATTTCCCATGAACCAGGCAGGAATTTGATAATTTGGCCAGTCTTTCTGGTAATAATCCAGAGTGTTTTTTTTGTTGTTTTTTTTTCTTTTCCAATTACATTGGATGTGATTCTCGATGGCAGTGAGGAGTCTGGATTTCTGTATAGCTTTGAGTGCTTCTCAGAGCACTTCCCAAAAAGAAGTAAAGCTTGCCCTCAGCTGCCCGTAGGCAAAGGCAAAAGCAGTACCCGGACTGGATGAGATGCCATGCACCAGACTTCTGGTCTATACTTTATTAAGCAATATTAACAATATTATTATTATTATTATATATAATATTATTATATTATTATATATAATATTATTAATAGTATATATATATTATAATAATATCTCAGAATAGGATGGCCTGGTGCAGAGCACAGATTTATCTGATCAGAAATGCAGCTATTTGCATGAACTGTCATTTCCTTACCTCTTTATTGCTGACCTACACTAGTGAGATGCTGGCACAGACTACCCAGGGTGGTGGTGGAGTCATCATCCCTGGACGTGTTCAGGAACTGTGTGGATGTGACACTGAGGGACATGGTTAGTGGGCATGGTGGGGATAGGCTGATGGTTGGACTAGCTGATCTTAGTGATCTGTCCAACCTTAATGATTCTATGAATCTATGATTCTATGACTTTATGAAGGTATAAAGAGTATCTAGAGAGGGAGAATACAAATCACCAGCAGTCAAACCCACAACCCGTGAGAAACTAAGAGGGCAGTGGTTACATCTCTGTGAACATTTCTATCAACAAAGGAATGACCAGACTCTTGATGTGAGATCAGTTCTTAAGAGTTTGCAATTTCCTAAGCTACTACTACCAACATGAGAAACTCCATCCAACTCTGCCCAGTCTGGCCATGTGTCAACAACAGGGATGTTAGGCTGGCAATGCAAATATTCCCAAAGCTGCTAATGATGATTTTTTTGCAAACCAGAGGCCTATTCCTGGCTGAACTTGTTGATTCCCAAAATTTTACAGCATGGCCAACAAAGTAAAGGTCAGCACCTGGCAGCTTCATATTAATGTCTGAAGCTGCAAGTGCTAAACTCACATAAGTTCAAAACAACCTAATGTTTTTGTTTAGTTCTTGTGGTTTTTTGTTTTTGTTTTTATTTGAGAATAAAGTACAGGAAGAATGCAGAGCTTTTGGAATGGGTCCAGAGGAGGGGCAAAAAGATGTTTAGAAGGCTGGAACACCTCTCCTATGAAGAAAGGCTGAGAAAGCCAGGCTTGTTCAGCCTGGAGAAGAGAAGGCTCTGGGGAGAACTCACTGTGGCCTTCCAGTACTTGAGGGATCTTGTAAGCAGGAGGGGGTCAAACTTTTACATGGTCTGAGCGATAGGACATGGGAGAATGGCTTTAAACTAAAAGAAGGGAAATTTAGGTTTGATGTTAATTAGAAATTTTTTACTCGGAGAGTAGCAAGGCACTGGCACAGGCTACCTAGAAAAGTTGTTGGTGCCTCATCCCTGGAGGCGCTCAAGGCCAGACTGGATAGGGCCCTGGGCAGCTGAGCTGATGGGTGGCAGTCCTGCCCATGGCATGGGTTGGGGCTTGGTGGGCTTTGAGGTCCCTTCCAACCCAAGCCATTATGTGATTCTGTAAACTATATGGTCATTGCTTACTCAACCCTGTTTAAGTAGGAGTATTCCTGTATTTAAGCACTTCCCAAGACTAGAGCACCTGGAAATGATAATGATTAAAGAGATGAGGGAAAGAAGAACAAGTTCAGAAGAAAGCATTCATCGATGGCTTTCAACAAGGGAACGTGCCTTTAAATGAACGTAGAGCCCTGTCAAAGAAAAAAATACTCATATTTATCCAGATTTTGCTTACAACCACTTCACTCCAATGACTTGTGAAAGCTACAGAGGATTTATGCTTCAGAGGCAACTGATTCCAGCTGAGCTGATATGTAAACTTGCTTTGGTAGACAGCTCGCGAGTGCCGGAAATTACTGGTTTGTATCCAAAACTCACTGTAGTCAAAGTAGAAACATGGAGAAAGCATTACAAGCTCTGTGTGACTATGCTGTTGCAATCACTAAGGCTTTTGGTATTTTTGCTTCAAAATAGTTCTGGGTTTTCTATGGATACTCCAACACGAGGGACGTGCTATGCTTCTTTATTTCATTCCCAGAGAATCCCACAGAACACTATTTTCCTGGGGCTTTCAACCAAGATTTGCTTTCTGGAGTGAAGAATGCATGGGAGAAAGTACCTGAAACCATGGGTTTTTGAGGGCAGCATGTCAAAGAGATCTGCGCTTTCCTCTCTGCCTTTGGGAGACAGTGAGGTGCATGGGGCTGCACGCCTTGGCACACGCTCCAAGGGTTTGAGAAGTACTCTGCTGTACATTTCTCACCTTCCTGAGAGTCAAATAAAAGAAAGATGCTCTGTGTCTGTGACAAACCTCTGTGAATTTGCCATCCTGTGTTCTGGAAGGCAAAAGTGTACCCTGTCATACTTCCTATTAACCTCTAAACCCTGGCTTAAGTCCCAGCTCATGGCAAGACAGCACTGAGGGAGGACTGTGTTTGTGCATCTCTCTTCTATCTCACCACAAGAGGATCCCAGCCTTCTGAGCTTCATTTGAGCTAGAGGAATTACAGCACATGCATTACCACCTTTCAGTGAGCGAGTAGATTTCAAGTAGATTTTCTGGCCAAAAAAAAAGAAATCAGAAGAAAAGCAGCTCCCAGATAAATTACGCATATAGGAAAATGTTACTTACTGATTTCTTGGAAGTCTCAAAGGTATCTCCCAACTCCTGCCAGCAAGTTGCAGGCATGCAGCGCAAGAATGAGGTGCTTGCGAACAGCCTGGCAGCAAATTCAGTAGGGGTTGGCCATCTGCACTTGTGTCACCTGCAAGGCTAGCTTTCCACTCTTCTCTGTTAACGAGGTTAATAAGTAGAGCCACATGCTCCCCTTGTGTGTGATATACTAGGCATATGGAATGCACAGCAGAATCTAATAGTCCATTTTTTTTAGAAGTTTAAAAGAGCAAAAAGTGAAAAAATGAGACCATCAGATCAGCAGGAATTCCTTCGTCTTTCTGCTCATCACTTCAAGCTGTTAACATGAAGCCCTGACAACAACCTGTCAGCCATTCACCTTTATCGCTAATGTGATTGGCATCAGATGATGGCATTGATTTCATCAAAGGAACAGCCACAGAGCCTGTAACATATTACTGCTGATCGGGAGGGCTGCAGAGAGGAGAGATCAGAATGATGATGGAAAAACATGGAGAAACAAAAAAGGAGAAAAGAGCATCACAAACACTGACTCTCTTCTCGAGGGAAATAGTTTCCCACTTGTTGTTCTGATGCAATAAACAAAGAAAAAAAAAGAGGTACAATATGGTTTAGTAAATAAATAGCCTCCACAATCCAGCCTTGCTATTTGTATAAACCTTTCATTCACATCTTGAGCTTCTGATACAAAAAGGGATACAAATAAGCCCTAAATATAAATCAGAGACTACTAAACCACAGCTAAAACTATAATTTGGTTCTCCCCACAGAATAAGTTGGATCAGATTTTCTATACAGATTTTCTTCCAGCAAGAGAGTGACTTACACATGACTTTCTGCTGCTATGCCAGAATAGTCCCCAAAGCAGATCGTCTGCCATTTCAGATGCGTTCCTAGAAAACTTTATCCTTTATCTTCAACAGTGGTTGTTATTGATGGCAGTGATCCTTTGCTCCTGCAAAATGTGTGTCATGCCCTTTCATGATGCACAAGTCCATCTTTTCAAAGGTTTGAGGATTTCATATTTAAAAGATTTCTTCAAATCAATGTGAGGGCCAGCAGCGGTACGTAATGGTTCTTACAACCACAGCTGGGGATATTATTTCACAGGTCATTTGGCAAAAGCCACACAATCTTATGGGCTTTAAAACTGCGTTTTAGTGGAAAGAAAAGGTGGAGACCCTTTCTGGAGGTGTCTTTCCAATAATCTTTGACCTCCCATTTTCTACCTCTCAGTTGCCCTACACATAATGACTTTCCATGGATGAAGTTACTACTTCTAAAAAGGGGCAGCATTCCAGTGCTACCATGTGCAACAAGTTGATTACAGCCTATGGGATTCATAAATCAAAACTACATCGTTCAGTGTTTGATGACTGGTTGCCCTAATGTCAAGTACTTTCTTGCCACCAAGAAATTGTAATTTCTAATTAAGGAATGTGATTCTATATGATATTCCCAAAGAGAGAGATTTAGCAGTAGATAACCCCCCAAAAATAAGGAAATAAAGAGTGAAAAACAGCCTTAGAAGCAGAAAATTTAACACTGCTAAGACATAAGTTCTTGTCACACTGCTTGCAGGGAGCAGGGAGCATTTCAGGACAGTTTCATTGTGCCTGTGAGAGTATTCAATTACATTTTTATCTCTCTGAGCTGTGATGGGGTTGATTTTGCAAGCAGTGGGGCATTTTTATTCCATCTGGGTGACTTTTAATGTGAATAAGATTCTGTGCTATTTGTTAGATATTTGAATCAACTAGTCCTTCTTAGTTTAAGTAATGAGGTCTTAAGCAAATCTGGAAATGAAATTTCACAGTATGAAGAAAAAAGGTATGGGAGACATGAGGCTAGCTGCAAACATTTTGTAAATATACACCTGGTGGATTTTCCCATTATCTATCTTTTAATCTTACTGTGTTCCTGGAAAATACTAAAAGAAAGCAGCAGAAATTAATGATTCTCTTCAGCCCCTTGAGTACATCCCCTTCAGCTGCATAAATGATGATGCTTTAGAGATATAACTCTCTTCTTTGTCATCCTTTTATTTTTTTACTGTCATTGTTGAGAACTCTACACCAAGCAGCAGTCCTAACCTACATCAAGAAGCTTCCTGTGGTTCACAGAGCTTGTGATTATTTTCTTTTCCTGCTGAAAGGATGTTTTTTCATTGGTAATATCAAAACAGACTACTGAAGGCTGATATTTTGGTATTGTTTGGGAAGGGACTTCACAGTGTCTGCAGCATTGGGTACAGACTGGCTCTCAGTTCATGGCAGTCACACCACAGTGAACGGAGCGTCTGGGTCATTTACTGTATCTTTTGGTTTAAGAAATGTGAGAAGCAGCAGAAATGAAACCTGTGCCCATGGGTAAGCACCAGGTTAATCTACAAGGGAAACCTCCCCTTCATAAAAAGCCTTGACCTTATTATCTGCTAATAAGCAATCTGAGCAGCTGAAACATTAGACAGCCTCAAGCAGTAGAAAGCAACTATAGTAAATCTTTTGTAAATACTGTATTTCATTTATATTTCTAGACATATATCGATAAATTTCTGGGAAATACTCCAGTGGACAAATTCAGAGCCAGCAACATTTTTTTGGAAAAGGATATTTTAAGTAGTAATCTCAGTTACTGATATGAGCATTCTCATTTAGAGACTGATCTGTGACAGTTACATTTCTCCCATCAGGAAATACTGAGATAGTAATACCTGTGAGTTCAAGAAAATCTGCATGGAATGGTTTGAAAAATCAGACACCAGATGAGAAGTTGATCATGAGTAAAGCTGCACAGAGGAATCTTTCTTCTGATTCTGGAACTGGAACAGGTTGCCCAGAGAGGTGGTGGATGCACCATCCCTGGAGACACTCAAGGTCAGGCTGGATGGGGCTGTGAGCAACCTGATCTGCTGTAGGTCTCCCCGTTCATATCAGGGGAGTTGGACTAGGTGACCTTTAAGGGTCTCTTCCAACTCAAACTACTCTATTATTCTATGAACCATTTAAGCAAAACTAAAGAACATATTGGTTAATCACACAAAGGCAGCTGATATTTGTCTTATTAGCCTCTCATCAGTCATATCTTTATATTTCCAGACTGCAGATTTTACTCTCATACTTTTGTTTAAAGTGCTATAGGTTCAATTTATTGTTTTATCACTTCTGTCTGGGGAGAGAATGGCTCAGCTGCCAAAATCACCTGAATACTAGTGAGTAAAAAGGTAGCTCGGTTCAGTTAATAAAAGCTATGCCCCTCTTGCCTAAGTAGTGACTCAGGCTAGCAGCCCCAATCCTTTCACATTACTGAAAGCATGGAGGACCAATGTTAGCAAGACCCTTGGCAACACAAGTTTCTTCTGGTTGTTACAGCAACAAGTTAGACCTCAATTAAACAACAATTATATCACCTCAGACATGCTGTTTCCTTGATCTTCCAAAACAGACTTTCCTAAGTTGAAAATTATTAATTCATTCAGATATATCAAATCCATTCTATTGTTCTCGTTAAATACTCTGTATTAGTCATTAGAACTACCTGGGCTTAGGCTTGATTCACAGAGACTTCCAGAAAAAAATGGTAAGGGGAGTTGATGAGCCAGACCTAGTCCTAAAAGAATGGAGTCCATCTTCTAAGGGCTTTCTCTGTAGGAAGCAAAACAAAGACGTTTTGTCTTTTGTCCTCAGAAGGTTCCCTCAGAAGAGCCCAGGGTGTTGCCTTTCGTGAGTCTTGCTCATATACGGGCACAGCATGCGCAGCACGCCCGGGCCGAAAAGCACGTCCACACCAAGAGGGTGAATGGTAAAATGGGCGTTTATTGCAAGGAAAAGGCAGCCTATATAGTCTACATGTCTTTTATGTACGTCATCTATGTCCTTCAAGCATGCATCATACATTATTCATAGAGCAGGGGAGGTCCTATCGCGTCACAATACGATACCCCGTTATCTCCTACTACAACACCAGGGTCACACTGACCCAGACATGAGTCTCCAGCACAGATTTTCTAGCACTGCTCTGGTCTGATATATTATTAAAAATTCTGCAAATGCCCCAAAACCATGAATAGATATTAACATGAGACAGACTCAGAGAGCTGAAGATGAGATGCTAGGCATTTAAAAGCTAGTGGAAATGGCTGAGAGGCTTAATTTCCCCCTTGATTCTCATGATGTTTGGGTTATTTGACTCTTTACATGCTGAGTTCCTTTTAGTTCCTTGTGACCTTAGCTTACAGGAGGTGCAAAGAAGCAAAGGGTTCTTCAGGAAGTACTGGGTAGGCAGAATTGTTTATCTTCTGCATTTGAAAGAAACTCTGCCAGAAATTTGCAAGCGCTGGAATATTCTCTTTATTTTCATATCACAGTCATTATTTTCCTCACAGTGGGGTTCCAAAAGCCTGTAGGGTCTTTCAGCCTCTCCAGTCACTGGCTAATGGCTGGCACAATTTAGACTGATATTTATTTACTCTCTATGGTGTCTTGCCAAAAACTTTCCCCTAGAAGAAGCTGTTGATATGACCTCATCTCAACCACCCTCAGCCACAGTTCATAAGGACAGCAAAAAAGAAACAGTAAAAGTCCAGTGCACATTTCCCATTAGCCCCCAGTGCCCCTGTAGCAAGGAATGAACGTGGAAACACCTTGGAGGGATTGGCTGGGGGATATGGTGGCTCTGGAGGCCTTGTTAAGTGGATAGGGATTATCTTCCACAGCCATGGCCACAGCACCACTTCCCATGGGAGTTCAAAGAAGTATGTAGCTTAAACTCACAGAGCTTAAACTCCTAGAACAGCTGAGGCTGGCAGGACTCTCTTGAGTCCATCTGACCCAGCTCTGCTCCAGCAAGGGCCCCCAGGCTCAAGCCTAGGCAGCTTCTGGAGACCTCCAAGGAGGAGACCCCACTGCCTCTGGGAGGCTGTGCCAGAGCTCCATCTGGCAGTAAAGTGTTAGAGATCAACAACAATATTGCCCATTGAAAAGTAAAAGTTTTGCACTCCCTGGGGCTTGGATAACTGTCTATGTCCCTGTGATTTCAGTGAGTTTTACAGTAGCAAACATAATACAAAGCAGGCTGAGCTGAGTGCAGCATGCCAAAATCCAAAATCTAAAATCACTGGTCATCCAAAAGATTCGTAGGGACAAACGGGTGCTAGATGTACGATGACATGGCAGTGTCTGTGCATTAGACTAACCACGGTCACAGTATTTTTCAGTAGTGGCCCATAGGTAGCTCTGTAGAAAACAAGACTGAAGCATAACTGCTTTAATATTCCTATGACAAGCAAGTGGGTTCTTACACGTGTCCCTCAAAGGTAATGGAACTGTATCAGCATACACAGAAACACACTGTGTTAATATGAACTGCAGCATAAGTAGATGTTGCAGGTCGGGAATCTTTGTCAGGTTCTGTTTGGTGAGCTCTACTGAAGAAAAACAAAGAAAGAACAGGAGAACTGAAGTGGAAAAGAAATCAGGTCCCAGCTGGTCCTTAATGCCTGATGATTCCATTCTGACAAGAAGTTCTTACAACGAAAGGACTTCTAGCCTGTTAAAAATTAATGATTATACTCCCTTACAGCACAACCATTCCTAGTAAAAACTATGTGTACATTTGTGATCAATTGTTTAATAAGGGCAGTTGCAGCTTTCCTTTTATTTGTGTATGCTGACTGTCGTCCTGGTAGGAAAAAGCTATTAGTACCTCTGCTCTGACCAGGGCTCCCATGCACTGGCTAAAGGATAACTGCTCCTCTTTGTATCCCTCCCTTCCAGGGTTTCTTCATCCCTAAATAGCAGAGCAACACAGCAATGAGCAATATCACTAAACAAAATCAGGCTTTCCCTGTGGTTTGGGATCTCCGTGTGGCTTCTCTCGCTTCTTTAAAAGTCACACGTGTACACCTCATTTCCTTGCAGTGCAAGGGTGAACTCCTATCTGCTACTATAGATAAAAAGTTGATTTTTCAACTCATTTCTCATATACAAAGTTTTTGTCTCTGCATACATGGCCAGAACTAAAAATTGTGCACACAAGTGATTGAATTTCTATTAACTAAAAAACATTTTAAATGGCATTTTAAATGCCATTTTTAAATGCCCCTGCAGACAGTTGCAATAAGACCGCTGCCTACAGAAATAGTACTGGAACTGGGCCTGTGTCACTGGGAGAAGGCAAATGCATTCAGTTCCAGCTGGAAAATTACATTTTCTTTCATCAAGAAAAACCTTGTCCTGTTATAAATAATGCCTAGATTTAAAATGGTGCTTGAAACAACAGTAACAGTCATACACAACTTTTAGATGATTAGTCTAAGTTCAGCTGTAAGTTTCTAAATCATACCCACAATAGCGAGTCTTGATTATTCTTATCTAATCCATTAAACTGCTATTTAATAAAGCAATTATTACTATGATTTCATTTACTAGTGAAAATGCCAATAAACAGAAATTCATTTAGGCAAACATCAGTTTAGCACCAAGCACAATTACCTTGCTGATTTTACATTGGTGTACTGAGAGGCAGTGATCACAGCTTATATCACATATGCATGCTGCAACATTTGCCTATGAGCATCTTGGAGTCATTTCAGGCATATGTGTGATTCAGATCTTGCATATTTTCTAAAAAATATATTGGTCTGGAAACCGCTTCTGAGAAACTATCTGAACAACAGAAAGAAAAAAAATCTTGAATGTTTACTGTTTCACTCATACTAGAGGGACTTTTGAAAAGCACAACAAAGGTCTGAATAGGTCAAAACAGCTTTTTAAAAAGTGTATTCCCTCTACCCCTAGAAATGAAAAATGAGAACAAAAAGAATGAAATAGTGTGAGAATTTGTTTTCACTGAGGTTATTTCTTAACTATTTCTTTCTTTCGCTATGGCTTTTGGCTCAGCCTTCTAGAGCTACCCTGAATTACATAAAATTCTTGCACAGAAAATGAAACTGAAATATATTGACTAAGAAAACTTAAAGGAGAATAGTGGTTGCATTAAAAAAAGAAAATTGATTTATATTTAGGTAAGTTTGAGTGTATGTGTAGACCATACAGTGAGTGTGTTTGTTCCATGTATAGAGAAACTGGACCACCAGGGAATTTTAATCTTTCAAAATGCAGAAATATTCTGTGTGCAGAGGACTTATGTAACTGAGTTCACTGAAAAACACATTACTTTAAGCCACAGAAATAGAACCACTCTTTCTCACATTATCTCATTTGTAGGTTTGGCTTTTGGAACCAACAAGTCAACCATACATCATTATAATGCTGTAACGCAATGGAATGCACAGCAATAGCAGCATAGTAGCAAAGTCCTAGGCTGCAGCAAGTGAGGATATGCTCAAGTGCAGCAGCTGCGGGCACAGAAACAAAGAAACATGCTTATCCATGGAAGGCCCCATGTAGGCAGATGTCTCCAGTGACATATCCTTTCATCCACTGCCAACCCTTAAATGAGGTCTGGGAAGGGGTGGATCCTGTCTCCAGTCCTTCTGGTCATTCAGGGGCATTGCATGCCCCTGAGCTCCCTTGGGTTGGCCCTGCCTTCCCACCAGGTGCTCAATCACTGGTTCAAGCCATGACTTAGCATTTCTGCTGTAGTCATTTATAAGGATAGTGTCATTAACTTGTAGATAACAAATACAGTGCTCCTAATGGCCACTCACAAATCCCATTGTTTGCACCCCATGATACTCTAGCTCAGATAGAAGCTTTTGTCTTCAACTGCTGAATGAAGGGATGAATGAAGAGAAGATCTTTCTAAAACGAAGATCTTTCTAAAACGAAGCACATTTTTTGCACTTGGCAAGCAAACTATGAATTTGGGAAGTGAGCACTGAACCCTCTCTATGGTGGTGAAGGTGCTTCCCCCAATGTCTACTCCCAGTATACATTGCTGCTACCAGCAAAGCCAGGCTGCAGGTGGCAAGTATCTGTAGGTATTTTGGATATCTTTTCTGACTGAGCAAACGTTTCTCTTTTGGGGTACATCCTCATCCTGGGTACTACTTCACCAGTTATACAAGGTAGAGGTCGGCTGGGATAGAGTAGCTCCAACCTGATTAGCTTACCCAATTTCCCTAGGAATGAAACCTGGGCAGGATGTAAGGAGGAAAGCCTTATGCCCCAGCTGGCCATCATGCCACCACAGGGCCTCGCATCAGCAACAGCTTTCAGGTCTCTCAGGATGCATCCCTGAGGAAACACAAGCTGCTCCATCGTGGTTACTGTTCTGAAGACTACTCTTTCTTCTACAGTTTCGGCCAGGTCTGTAATCCCTACAGCTCCACAGCCGGGCCTGGATCAAGTGACTGGAAAAGCAAACTCTTGTGCAACAAACTATTTCAACTGCCTTTCTCCCTCCCAGCAGCAGTAGACAGGAAACTCTTGTTATCCAAACCCAACAGTTTGTGATACAATGAGGATTTAATTATTATTTTCCATTTTTCTCCACACAAAACAATAAAAAGGGATATTTTCATCAGTGTTGACTTGTGCTTTACATACTCCAATGAAAGGAGGTCACAGTGATTAATTGGGGCTTACAGAGAGTAAACACACTTCAATTAAAAAATAATAAGAAGTGGAAGATCTGATTTTGAAGAAAATCTACCTTAGATCTAGGAGTTCTATCAATGTAATTCTTTCAACTGGGGCTTTTGCTTGTTTAATCACACTTTTTGCTGTCTATTCGATGCTGATAATCTATTAGAAATAACAGCAGAATAAAGTTTTAATCTGTTAATTTTATTACACCAAAGATCAAATTTGCTTTCAGCCTCCTGTGCCAGAAGATCCTGGCTGTTTACTCTAGTTGGAGAACTTGACAGTGTTACCTAAAAGGGAGATTTTTTTTTCCATCAGGAGATAAACCTTTTAAAACATTTATGCACTCTAATTTTAATTCTTCAGAACACACGGCTGTATGTTGGCACTGCTGCGAGTTGTTATTGTATTTAATAGCAGACCATTATCCAGCTTCCAACTCTCTGGGAACACAAGTGAGGAAAGCACAGCTTGATATTTTACCATGTTTGAGGCAGAGCCCACAACTTGTAAGACTGATCAGAGGACTGTGGGTGATATCCAGTAAAAACTGGGTTATGGGGTTGCTCTTGTTTTGTTTTCAAATGGCTATTTCAAAGCTTCAGCTGTCATTCAAGTCTTTGCACTTTTTTCCCAGAGCTCCACTGACATTGGCAAGATTACATCTGTATGCCGTTAGGGCAAGATTAGAGTGGTATCTATAATATATTTTCTCCTTCAGAGATTGTTGTGAGATCAACTCATTGCATTTCTCTCACTAGTCACATCAAGAAAAGCACCCATATAAGTAAGTTAGAGCAATTAAATTCAGAGTTTGGAAGATACCAAAATGAGATGAAAGAAGGAAAGGGGGAAAGGGAAAAAGGGGGAAAAAAAGACAGAGGGAAAGAAAGAGAGGGGAAAACAAACAAACAACAACAACAAAAAATTATGAAGCACAAGGGACAAAGAGAACTTCCCTGAAGCTTGTCTTGACTGTAGGATCCAAGCACACTTCTCACTCTCAGATCCTATTGTGCACCCTTGCTGGTCCTGACTGGATGAGGTCTGGGCATATCATTCCAGAAAGTCACAGGATTTGAAAGTCTCCTGGAATGGCTCAGAAGAGATCCAACTGAAATTACACATCTTGATACAAGAAAATATATTCCCACCAGAGTTATCAGAATCAGGGCTGCACCATTTGGACCAGCAGGATTCTTTATTACTTCAGGACTCCCCAAACAAGTGCTGATAACTTCTGCTTACATATTTATTCTTTCTACTGGGGAAACAAATCCTTCAGGATTACATATGAATGCAAGGCAAAAGGCCTTTCAAGGCTGTTCCAAAGCTCCATTGATAAAGATCAGCTGTAAAGAGCATCAGCAGGTAGAACACGATTTGATTGGCAGAGTGTCTCAGGCTAACTTTCCTTCGATTCACATTGAACTGTTTTGATCAACTGGTATGTATTCTGATGATTCTATCTGTTTTCAGGATGGCCTGAAATTCCCTGAGGTATGGAAGAATGAGGGGAACATCCTACAGCAAATGCCTGGAGAACAATCCAAGAGCATTGATTGTCCCCAGTTCCTCTCTGCATGCAGCTCTGCAAGGGAAAGCTTGCACATTGCCAAAGGGGAGGCAGTGTGCATGTCTTCTATCTGCATGTTGGGAATATGTGTTGGAGCCAGCAGTGGGATTTGTCAGCCCCAATGTAGGCTGTTGATTTATGATTCATCTCACCCTAATATGCACATCTAAAGAAAAATGTGGGCTGTGCTCTAGAAAGTGCCTATTTCCAGAAGTGACTCTAAAGGAGCATAGATGACTCTTGCTGTAGAGGTTCAAAAGATAATTTTCTGCTTTTGGGCAGACCAGTCACATTATCAGTTTCACATTCATAATCTCTGAACTTGCAATACATCCTTATAACTTGCACAGTGATCCAAGGAGATCTATCTATAAAATTGTTCTTGTAAAAGGCATTGCCATCTCCAAAGACACACAAAAAATAAAATATATAAGACATGGGACATTCACTGCTGCTAAGACTCATCATTGGTCATTTTTACCCGTCATTTGAAGGGCTCTTCCTCCTTTGCTAACCTATAAATAATAAAGAAACAGACATCTGTGAAGAGTGCTCTGAGAGCATTTGTGTTATCCAATGACTCTTCCTCCGGCATCAGCCACACATTTTCCTGATTTGGAAGGAGCTGGCCCAGGTAAACGTGGTATAATTACAGGTTTTGCCTTCAAATCCATTACATTATATGCATGTCACACAGGCAGTTTGCTGCTTAGGGGCACCAGTGATCAAAATCCACTTCCAGTGGTTGGCAGCCCTGCACATGGCAGGGGGCTGGAGCTCAGTGATCTTTCAGGTCCCTTCCAACCGAAGCCATTCTACAGTTCCATAATTCTCTCTTGTGAAAAGATACTGTGCTGACAGAGCTTGCAGTGCTTTTGCCCTGTATCACATTTGAGCAACATACACTAAAATTAGCTCACAGTGACATCATCCATATCTTCTGTTTTTAACTTCAGGAACCAAACACACTCTAATTAGCTATTTTTAGATGTGAAAGCTGATTAAGTCTTTCTCATCAATAAATCCTGTGATTTTTATTTTTATTTTTATTTTCAATTCTGTTGTGGTTGGGAAGTGATTGAAGATTGAGGATTGAGGATTGGAGTGGGATGGCATGACTCATGGGAGATTCACCTTTGGCTCCAGTGGCAGGAAAATGCTGATCATTTTGGAAAATTCCAAACCTAAAGGCTTTTTCAGATATGTTGTTTAAAATGATCCTGTGAAGATGAGCTTATTTTTCAGGGTATTGTTTTACTCCTTCAATAAAATAAAGTTTTTTGCAATTTTAACAGGATTGTTTATCTGTGTGAGGACATTTTGCATTTCTAAAGATCCTTCCATCAAGTAATCCCAACAGCATGAACGTAATCTTACAAATGCACTAGAAAAGGCTAATTATTATATCTATGTTATGACTGGGAATGCAGTAAAACTACAGGATCTATTTGAGTCAAATGGGTTCTCAACAATAAACTCAGAACTCTTTGCCCCACTCCCTTTTCTTTCACTCTGTTTGTTCTATACTTCTGAAAAGCAATACTATGAACTATTTAACATTCTTGGAAGCAGACAAAAAAAAAAAAAAAGATGAGAATATGAAAAAAAAAAAGGCTGCTTTTTTCTGCACAGTTTCTCCATCAGACAATAACCAACGACTATAATTTATGTGAGAACATTGCACCACGTATGTCCTTCTGTAACAGCACATGCTCTGAATGTTATCATGGGCTCAAAGCAACGTCTTTAAATATCAAAGTTAGATAGTACTCAGCTTAGCTTGAATAGTATTATGTGTCCCTTTACCCAACTGTATACATAGAGTTTTAGCTGCATGGACAGGATTCTTCCATTAGCACCACCTGGTGGGAAATGCACACTGCAGATAACATGATGGAGTTGCAGTGCCCTCCCTTTGCATGTGGGTGCATGCACACACATATGCACTTGGTATGCACAGATGGATTTGAGGAATAGAAAGCCCTGAGGGAGGGCGGGGGGTAGGGAAAGACTGGCAGACTTCATTCTTCTGTTCTTATATTTTCAGTACAACAGCCAAACTAGTGCCTGCTGCAACATGTCTTTTCTTCTCTGTTGAAAAATAACAAAGTTTATGGAAAGAAAAAAAAAATAAAAGCTTCTTCCAATAGTTTCTCAGTAACAGAGAACAGTTAGTCAACAATGCTGTGTTTGCCTCTTGTATGTCTAAGCGGTATCTGTCTCAGAAAACAAGCTCTTGCCAGCTGCATTCACACAAATATTTTCAAAATGTTCCCTTTTGAAGTGAGGCATTTTGAAAAATGCATTGATTTCAGTGACAACACTTTTAAAAGAGAAACAGCATGACTTTATTTGAGAAAAGAATCTGATTTTAAGGGAAAATTGGTTTTATATTATTTATGTACTATGTCATGTCTTCTTAGGCAAATCTTCCATTTATTATGGAAAAAAATACCAAAAACATTCTAAAAAGACATGAAATCTAATGTTTTGAAATGTTTGCATTTCAAAACAGATGTTCGATTATTTATACGTCCTCATTTTCTGAAGCAGTTTGTTTTGCACCAAGTCTTAAAACAATGTGTTTTCATTCTAAGTCAAACCAAAATGCATTTCCAAACATTGATGTATCTAACAAGATAAAAATGCCTAATGTCTACCAGATCTTCTTACTGACTGAAGAATAACACAGTTTGTCTTTACCAAAACTGGCATGCAAAGGGCAACATCTGATCATACAAGTCCCAGCAGAGCACATAATTAATACTGGCCCATGAATTCATCTCTGAAGTGTGAGAAACATTTTAAATTCTTATGTTACAGATGAGACAACAACAGAGATAAAAAAAAAAAAAAAAAAAGTGCTTTCAAATGCAGGAGAAAGAACTGCCTAGAAATGAATTGTGTGTGTAGTCCTTAGGGGTAACCTTGTCCACAAACTGGTCTTCAGAGACCCTATTAATGGGCACAACAGTAAGTTCCACTTTTTTCATCCAAAATGCTCTTATTGCTCTAATCACTACTATGTCTTTAGAGCAATATCTTGTGAAATAAATAGGCAAAATATAGGCTAGATCTTAGTCCTCAAATGACAACTTCTTTTTATCACTTTATTTTTCCAACAACTATTGCTATAATTTGTTTATTCTGTTACTTACAAGGGTGTTTATCCTAAGGATGAAGGAAGGATGAAGGTGTTTTTTTTGTTTTGTTTTGAAGAATTTTAATGGCACTGGAAAATTGTGAACTTGCATGGTAAAATACTCTAGAACTTAGAGAGAAAGGTGCATTCAAAAACCTAACTGTGAAAGGGTTGTGGGTGGGGCGAAGAAGAACATCCATGACCAGCTCACATGGTAGGGTTATCCTGTGTTTTTCAGTGTTCCTTGCCCAAAGACAGAGTGAAATAATCAGCTTAAACTTACATTTTTCAAATGTACGTTACTTTGATGTTTGTCTAGAACTGGAGGAGAATGTCAGACATACAGTTTTGATTTTTTACATCATTTCCTTCAAATTACTACTGTTTTCTACACACTGCTGAATTTCCTAGCAAAGGATTGACTATATTCTGCTTTCCAGGCAAAGGAGGCACAAACAATGGTGTCAAGGCACCTGAAGTTGTCCTCAAGAATTAGCCTACCCTACAACCACACAGTTTTGATGGCCAGGCCGCAGCAGCCATCTCAGAAGGACATAAAGCAAAAAAAAAAAAAAAAAAAAGAGGCAGAACTGAAGCACCCATTTCCAACTGCACAGGTAACCTGCTAAAATGATCTTGTCATTATTCTCATTGCTAGTTTGTGAAATCATTGAAAATTCAATGAAGAACATGCCACAGTATTATGATGATGTTTCTTTGTCCATTCTTGTCTTCATTCTTTGTCCATGAATGAAGAATGAAGACTATGAGAGCAAAGCTCTGCTAGCAGCGTGGAGAAATCTTCTTCTACGGCACATCACTTGCCTGGCTTAAGCCTCCATTATCAGTCCTTGGACACTTACAGTAATCCCTCACCTAAATATCTAATTAAAAACATATAGATACATAAACATATAAATACACACACACTATCTAGGACAGCATTTAAGACAAAGGTGCGCATTATATTCGACATATATGAGTCACAGGATGCAGACAAAATAGCCTTAAGGATATTTTTATGCTTGTTTTAATCAGCCCAGGGGTAGAGCTAAGAGTTTTGCTGTTCTTGGTTATACATATTAACATATTCCACATACACCAGATTGCAGGATGTGGTGGTGGAAGAGCCACTCTGAGCAAGAGGGAAAAAAAGAATAAGGATAAAAGCATTATCAAGGCTTTTAAAATAAAACTTCTAAAGCACCTTTAAATTGTAACATCTTGAGCAAAGAAAAGCCTGAATTATGTAAAAGCAGACAGGGAGCCAACATCTGGCAGTAATAAGATTGTTTTGTAAGCAAGCAGTTTTCTACACAGCACGCAGCTCTTGGTCCACATTAGAGCAAATAGCAGATCTGTGAAGATGTGCATGGTCTCCGGCTGCCAGAAGGATACCCTAAGCTTTGAGCGAATTTTTCTGTGTCATTTGATCTCCAAAAACAGCCAGCTGAGATGAGTTATATTCCCCCTGCCAGGAACCTCGAAAGAATTGTTCAAACCATACACTCATTCCTGCTGAATTGGAAACAAATGCCATTGCTTCATTGTTGGACTTTGAAATCAAACTCTCTCCAGCTCTTCCCAGTGTTGCTGGGAGGAAACAAAGCCCCTTCCTGCATCTGCCACTTTTGTCTCTGTGGAGGGACCTCCTTCCCTCTGCTCCCCTTACTCCTCATCCCTCCTCTCCTCGTCCCACGATCACAATCTCTCATTCCAGAAAGCCACATCACAGGCACGTCCCATGTGTTAACTATCTTCTGTTTGCTGCCATTAGACTTCGCCATCGCCTGTAGAAACTGAGTTGCTTAATTAGGTCCAGAGAACTGGAGAACAATAAGGCCATTCAGGGTGGCACCCAGCCAACAGCTTCTTCCTTTAACTTTGTTTGGGTTTGGTTTTCCTCTTTTCTTTTCTTAGAAGGGAAAGATCCCAAGTCCTTCCCTGCTCCTTCCCACCTGTAAAATCCACAGAACATTTGGGTACATTATGGGCTTAGAGAGGCTACTTGGAGAGACTTTCCTGCTAAGCCAGCCCTGCTATCACTACAAAAAAAAAGTGGGAAACGGTAAACTGTCAGACTGCAAAAACACTGAGACCAGTGCATGCTCAAAAAGAACAGGCAGCCACTCCAAACCATGAAGGACATTGACAGTCTCATGCACTCAGCAGCACGTTAGTAAAAAGGTCTTGGAGGCCATCCTCCCAGTGCTCAGAGCTGCGTCTGGGTATGATTTAGATTTTACTCCAGCCTTCGTAAGAAACAGTCGCTTCCTGTTAAGTCAAGAATGGTTGAACAGCATCTCAGATATTTAACTCTCAGAGTATCTTTACTGACAGTGAAGCATGTATGCATGCTTTGCTTCAAACTGCCTGGCTGCCCTCCGTACCCCCCTCCCATGCAGGGTATCAGAAAGCATTCAGAGATTTATTGTTTCAAAGCTGTTTCACTGCAAATCGCACGCTCACCTGCTGAATACTTGCATTATCATATTAAAGACATTTCCTCACTTTTCTTATTCGACTTCTAGATTTTATTTCCTCAGGAGATTATGCCAGAGATTCAAACTAAGCTGTAAATCACCACTGCTGCGTACAGCAGAATTTCATAGAATGGTAGAACAGCTTGGGTTGGAAGGGACCTCAAAGCCCACCCAGTCCCACCCCGTGCCATGGGCAGGGCTGCCCCCCACCAGCTCAGCTGCCCAGGGCCCCATCCAACCTGGCCTTGAGCGCTTCCAGGGATGGGGCACCACAGCTTCTCTGGGCAGCTGTGCCAGCGTCTCACCGCCCTCTGAGTGAAGAACTTCCCTCAACATCTAATTAAATCTCTAAATTTTGTGCAGTATAGCATACAGCCACCAGATATTGTCCAGCATCTCTTAGGTTTACTCAGTAATATATAGTCACCTGCCATACAAACATAAAAGTGATGAAATTCCCCTAGAAAAAAAGAAAATGAAGTTCTTCCAAGTATTATTTTAATAAACAAGTTATTCTTAACTGCTGTAAAAGATCTATATACTGAGCTGAGATTCAGTGCAATTATCTGCAGCACACACGTCAGCCAACACTGGTGAAGCAATACCATCAGGTTCTCCTTGGAAATTTAATGAAAAAAAGAAGGAAGATCACAGTTCTTCAGTTGTTTATTTTTCTTGTATCTGGAAGAAAGCAAGTTTCTTCTCAACTAAAATATATTATCACAGTTCTTCGTGTTTCAAAGGCCTATATAGGAGTATATAGAATGGAAGGGTTGCTATGACTAGGTGAAAATTAGCAAACTTTGGGTACAAATAGAGTACCACAGTCCTTGAAAGGCTCCTATACAAAACATGGGAGGAATTTGCTTCTAAACAAAAAAGCTGAGTCCAGAAGAAATACATGGAAGCATTAAATACCTAAGATTATAGATTAGTTTATCCTTTTATCTGATGATTTCATTAAAAATTCTCCATAGGTTGTTATCCCTCTCATCGCTATCTGCATGCAAAACAGCATACCTCAGTCTGTGCGTGCTCACAGGCAGCACCTGCACTTGGGGAGGGTCTCGGGAGGAAGTGACAGAAGAGGCCTTCCTTTCCCACTTCTAAACAAAGCTTCACCACACAGAAAATTCCTGGAAGCTACATTCTTATGTCCAAGGACAGATTTCTTCAGAGGAAGTTGAACCGAGGGGAAGATCAAAGACCAGATAGGAAGAAACAGGTTGGAGCAATGGAAGATTCAGTCATCAAGCAAATAAACAACAGGGTACATGACCTCGGAGGGGCCGCAGGGGAGCCTGCATCACAAGCTGAGAGGTGGTGAAGGTGGATTTCAGTGGAAACCTGGACAGGGGCTGATGAAACATGGGAAAAGAGGATGTGGTGATCTGCCCAAATACCAGTGACAAAGGCAGCAAATGGAGATGCTGGAGGTAACGCTCACATCCATGGAACACACAGGCCAAGATTTCTAGTCTTTTGCTGAGGGTGACAAAGAAAATTGACTGTAGGATAAGGAATGCTTGCAAGAATAAATAAGCTGAAAATAAGAAACAGGTTGTGAGTGGTCTGTGTGCATAACAGAGGGAGTTCACCAGTTCATCTATAGTGGCACTTGTGCTGAGAAATGAGCTATTTAATATATTGAGGCATTATTAGAAAAATGGATAAGGCATGAGGTAAAGACTGCTGATGACATTCAGTTATGCAGAAGAGTAAGAACGTGAGCAGACTGAAGAACTGCAGAAGGGTCTGATGAGACGGAACAGCTAGGCAATAAAAAAACAGCTGAAATTCATTGTGTATAAACATAACATTGATGCATGAAGGGAAAAACAATCCTAGCTCTGCATAGACAGCAATGGTTTCCCAGCTAAGAGTTACCACTCTGGAGCAAGACCTTAACACTGCGACAGATGGTTCCATAGAATGAAAGTGAAAATGTCAGGAACAATCAAATAAATAAAACAAGAGAGCAAAGTAAAATCATTTTTGCTGCAGTTGTGCCAAGCCATGATTCACAAATACCTTTCAAATCGTGTGCCTTCATTTTGGAGAAGAGTGGAACACAATTTAAGTTGGAATTGTTCAGAGAGGTGCAGGGCAGGTGAGGAGCAGAGTGGAAAGGCCACATGATAAACAAGCACAGAGTCTGAGCTTCTACATCTTGGAAGAGAGAGGACTTGGAGCATCTCCAGTCAAAGACCACAAAACCACCAGAGAGGGGTGTGGAGTGGGTAGGGACAGATCTGTAGTCCTCTCTCCACAAGGCAGGGTGGGAGGAGATAATGTTAAGATTATTTGCCCAGTGCCTACTCATCCTAGAGGTCCCGCTTATCATCCGTGATAGAGACAGCTTTGAGCAAGACTGACATTTGGTCCCATCTGGTACTGCCATTTTTGAGAGTCATGGTAGCCTCTTAGATCCAATCAGACCAGTCCACCTCTGAAAATCATGTTGCTCTTCTCAATCAGAAAAGCAAAATCAAGTGGAAAACAGGAGTATTACTAGAGAAAGATGTCGTTAGTCATCTTACCCCACGCACTACTACTCATAACTTGAAGTGACCCAGTGTTTTCAATAATAGATTCAAATATTTAATCCAATTTGTTCTCCTTGATAGCATTCCTACACTTTCTGAGCTCATTTCGTATGCATATACTTTGAGTGAAACAGCAGGAAAATGGAGTGCACCCAGAAAATTAAACTCAGATTTGTAATAGCAATTGCTCATACCAATAGCTGATTTCATGAGTGAAATGAGGATGATCAGAGAATGAAAGCATACCCTCAATTCACAGCAGAAGAAAAATGTCTTTGTTTTCATATTCCACATATTCTCCTAAGAATTTAAATTTTTCCACAATTATCTTATAATAGCAAACATATTTTTAAAGAACAAAACAAAAATGTGTTGACAACATTGAGGCCAAAAAAAGGGTGGGGAGCAGAAAGGATAAGATGCATTACAAATAATGCCTGCATGCTGTTTGCCCAGATTAACCCCTGTACATTCACTGTGATCATTATTACTATTTTTCACTTACATATTGTTATCGAGCACTGGAAGATCTCCATTCAGTTCATAACTGAATATCTCCAAAATGAACTCAGGAGGAATATGGTTTATTTTTAAAAAGTATAGAAGGCATCTGACACATACCTTAAAAAAAATCCCTGTGAGAGCAAATAACATCTTTAAAATATATGTTTATTTCAAGTTTCCTTTAACTCTCTCATAGCTCATCTAATATCAAAGGGGAAGTAAATCCAAGACACTGTAAAACTGTCACACACACTTTGAGTTTAATGTATTAATATCTCTTATAGATATAGCTCAAATTCTGAAATAGTAAGAAGTGTTATTTTAGACACAGTGTAACCCATCATCATTGAAGTTATGGATTTGCACAATTGGAGAGAGGAAGAAAGAAAGATCAAAGGAAGAAAAAGTTCTATGCATTGAATGTACGCTTTGCAAACACCAGTTTTGTCAGTTCATTCACAGTTCCTGACAGAGTTGCAGATTTTGGAGCAAAGATAAAATCCTGTTGAGTTCAATCAAGTTGAGACAGTCACTGCTTAAAAGTGGTCTCAGGATTTCTGTCCACTCCTAAAGCTACAAAATCTGTCAGGGCATGTTTTTTTCCCCTTTAGTACGATAGATTTATCTACACCAACGTACACACTTCTTTTCATGGACGGAAGGCTCACATTCACAACAGATGGAGAAAGCATCTGATTTAAATGAAGAAACTACACAACGGCTTCAAATAACAATGATGTTGTAAGCTGGCTAGAAGAACATACACCAGCTTCTTCCTCAAGCTTTTCCAGCCATAAGAAGTTTAGGGATTATTTTTAACACAAAGTACTGTCTAGTCAATGACTGAAGTATCGATTCAAACTGATGGTGTACCTTTAGAACAGATGTTTCTTTCATATAAACTATCATACCACATCTACATTACTACCAAAGAAAAGGAAAAAAGGAAACATACACAGAAAACAGAATGAAAATTTTTCAGACTCAGTATTTGCTAACGTGTGTCAATGTTTTACTAATATCAGCATGTTTCAGCTAAAAATTAGCCAACAGAGGAAAGATTATTACTTTATCCACTGTGATGAATAGATACTAGTGCTGACTTCTAATGACAGCATAAGCTAGTTTAGTAACTTAATGAAAACCCTCATGCCTTTAAAAGTCCAGTTTACAACAAATTTTGAAACAAAATTAAGAGGCTTTGCAATCATAAGATGACACTATGGGATTATGGAATAAAACATGCTGCTATTCTGTAGCCTGTGTGCATGCATCATGAGTATGTGCTGGGAAATGGGGGTCTGCTCAAGGCATATGAAAATACATTTTAATCTGCATGTGAAAGAAAATTCATGTCTCCTTTCTTTGTTTCTTTTTAGTGTTGTATAACACATTCTCCTCAGATGGGCATATCTTCACCTCTGTGGATCATTAATACAGATGAAAAGTTGGAAATGAACAATGCAAGCACAAAGTCCTTAACCTTTCCCAGTTTAGGCTGTACCAGGGTCCTAACATAGCAACATCAGTGGTACATATGAATGTAATAGGTCTACTATTACCTACATTATACTAATTTCAGATGCAGCTCTTCTCTTTACATTTTAGAAGCCTACCAAACCTCAAATATACCAACCAATACATTTCTCTCTTCAGTCTTCAGCTATGAGGAGCAGTGAACCCAAAATTTCCGTTCAGTGGGAAATCTAAATACTTCGACATTTTGGCTTGACAACAGAACAAGAAAATGAAATGTTGAAGCCCACTAGAGAAGAGGAATCCCATAAAAGTTTTCTGAATAATTCCATGTTTTCTTGAGCTTTAAAAAGTGGATTAAGGAGCATTTCATCTTAGGAAACCCAAGACCCTTGTTTCCAGACAGCCTAGGAAGAAGCAGGCATAACATAGAAAAAGATCATTAAAACCATGAAGCTGCTTACCACTGGAAGCAGAAGCTTTGTTTTTTCCGGAGATGTTTGGTCTCCCTTCATCAGTCAGGTGACCAGTTAGGAAGTCAGGAGGTTAATTCAGCAAAATGAAATCCAGGAGCTCACTTCCACTTCATATACCCTGGTAGATCATGCTAATTTCAATGAATCAGTGTTCTGTAAGATTAAAAATGCCTTTTTTGTTTTTTGTTTTTTTCTGAGCAGCTTTACTTAGTCTGAAATAAATGCTCTATTTGATCCTGGGGAAAAAATAAAAATAAAAATAAAAGCATGCTTTCAAAGAATATATTAGTAATTAGTAGTTTTCCCAGGTTGCCGTGTCCTCTCATGGCTGCTGTTCCCCACTGAGGCATTTACATTTTCTCACTCCCTAAAAACGTAGACAAACCAGTCCATGGTGCCTGTTATCCTTTCAGGGCATGGGATTAAAACCACATCAAACCAGAAAGAAAGCAACTCTTTTCAAAACATAACATTCCAGTCCAGAAGTTCTCTTGTGACTTCTGCAGGCCTCTTCTGCTCTGAATCCACTGAATTCATCTCATCCCCAATGGGTGATTGGAGAAAGTGGGAGGGGAGCTGATAAACTTCTTCCCTTTTTCCTCCTTCCAAGTAATATCTCTCTTCTTCTTCCCTTCTCAAGCTAGTTGCAGCTCCTCATCTGATTAACTAAATCTCTCCTGATTAACTAGATCTCTCTAAGGCATGTGATTCACATAATAATTGTGGATCACTACAACATCTGCCTCTGCCAAAGCACACTGCAAGAAGATATGGGATAAAGGCAATGAAATCCAGGGAAGAAATCATGAAAAGCAGTTTCAGGAAACAAAGAATCATCTAAGCTTACTGTATGAAATTAGGCAACCAGGCCTGACTAAAATCACTTCCAAGTCACCTTCAAATTTTAATTGAAGGATGATAAACAAATGAGATCAGAACAGAAATCACCCAGATGCGATCGATGCTACTGTAGTGATGAAATAAAGTAAACCTGGAATCAGCCCGTAGGCAAATAAAAAAGCAGATGCCTCGGCTACTGAATCTCTCTGGATTAAAAGGTGTCTGAGACATTCTAAAGCATATTACAAAAGCAGTGAGGGCAAATTCGTGGCAATAATCGCAAAAGACTTTGGTTACTCCCGTGCAAAGCAGAAGAGTGACAAAATGGATTATGAGGCAAAAAGCTTAAATTAGTTGTTTGGTTTTATGTGTTAAAAATGGCTGCTTTGTGCAGCAAACAGCAAAAGATCTGACAAAGGAAAAAACATGTATTGATCTAATTCTAAGCTATCCACCAGACTTGACTCAAAATTTACCACAACGTACTCAAATTCAAAGTCTTCGTAGGAATAAGGAAAATAATAACATCGGCTGTAGCATCACTGAAGAAAAACATAAGAGTAAGAGATTAATCAAAAGAAAACAAGATAAGTTGCTAAAAGGGTAAAGCAGCTGAAGTCAAATAGGAGACAATTTAAAAATATTTTACAAAGACTTCAGAGCAAATGTGTGTCACCTCTTTAGAAGTTTCAAACGGAAACAAAAAAAATCCTAGCGTTTATAAATGTCAGACTAAAGACGAGTAGAAAGACATTACTTAGAAGTAGAGGTCACATCCAAGTGAAGAATATGAAGAGTACAGAAGTCTAAATGCTAAATGCAAAAACACAATAAATCAGAAAACATTTTGAAGAATATCTTGCCACAGGCGTCCCAATCAATCATAAAAGTCTTGCAAACAGAGAAGCATCAAGAGCTTTGTCAGAGTTCGTGTTACTAATACATGAAAGATGTGTAAAGGAGAATTCAAGGAAGGTAAGACTGTATCAGAGAACTTAATAATTTGTGCTGGTTTTTATAATAGAAGAGCTCAGAATATTTTTTGTGTGTGTGAAACAAGTTTGAAATCGCTAACTGAAGTTAGCCAATAGGGTAAATAAAACAGTAGCAAGCCTCAAAGACCAAATGCTACTCACACCGCAGCCCTAGAGAAACCAATATAGAAAATCCTAAGTATGCCATTTATCACTTCAATGGCTTCTAAGGGCACCCAGTCCAGAAAAATGGAAGGCTGCACAAATGAAAAAAACTTATTAAATAGGTCTCAGAAGCAAGGAAATACTTAATCCTGTTCCATAGGTTTCTATATCAGGCAGATGCTTGAAACTTTAATAGTTTATATACCCATAAACATCTTAAAAGAGAAGAAGCAAGTAGATTTTATAAAGGGCTGCCATACCTACTAAAGGTGTTGCATTTTTTTGAATTCACCAATAAACATGTAAATGGGATGATTCACTTTATAATATATTTGGATTCTCAAAGAGCCTTAGCAGACTGGGAGACATACAAGGAGCTGAGCTGTCATGGAAAAGGAAGAAAAATATTCAAGTTGTAAATAGTAACTTCTTGAAAGAGAGAGAGGGAAAGAAAAGAAAAAAAGCACCCAGTTCTCAAAGGAGGAGTATCTGCTTCATGAACTCCATTTCTCAACCAGTGGGTCTGGAACCAATGGATCTGTTGATCCGTATCAGAGGCTGAATAGCAAGTAAAGGCTATTCATAACACGAAGCTTCTCTAATTGTATTAATTAAAACGTACTACAGGGATATATAAAAAGATCTCTGCATGACTGGCCAATAAGATTTCAGGTAGTAATTCACACTGCTAATTGTAGAGCAAATATGCCAATTAGAATAATCTTAACTGCACAGGAAGAATAGCAAGCTGTCTGTTATTCAAAAACATTCTAGGAAACTGTCAATAAATAATAAAAGCAGTCCTTTAAGAAAAATAACTTAGTGAAAGCTACCAAACTTAATAGAGAAACCAGAAAATAAAATACCTGTTGTTTTTTTATAGTGATACACATATGTGGTAGGTCTGACACTTGAATGACATGGGCAGAGCTGGTCACTGAAATGAGTTACATTCAATCAGAAAAGGTACAGGAAAAAGAAATATGATAGGGAAACTAAAGAATAATTTCTCTGTGAGGGATTAAAATGAAGTTAGCCAGATCTCCTCAGGTTGGAAAAGACACAATAAGTGACAGACATGATAGAGACCTGCAATTTCTAAAGGGTATGGAGAATGTGAACAGTGAAATGATAAACTTCATATGATGCCATGAGACACAGATTTAACACAAGCTGCTGAAAGTCCTTTTTCACACAGCAGAAGTCACTGCAATGTAATATCAGGGAGACTAAAAGCAAAAGGAGCCTGAGAGCAACCAGACTAATACGCAGAGAAATCAATCAAAGAAGCTTAAGCACAACAGTAAAGGAGCCTTCAGCTTGAGAAGGATTTTAATGGTAGTTTACCAGAAACTATGAAAATGAAACAGGAAAGTGATGTTGTTTAACTTGCCTACCAGCATGCCTGTCCCTGGACACCAGGTACTGGCTATCAACTGGAAGAAGATGCTAGTCTCACTGCATCTTTCCACTGAACCACCCTAACAGTATTTAAGATTAAAACTGGTTTTCACTAGCTTGTTTGTGGCAAGGTACCTGTCATAGTCCAGGAATGCATTGCAGGCCAGCTACATAGCTGGACAGTGCAGGTCATGGCACATTTTCAGCTATGAGGTGATACTGCTCAGTTAAGTCCGTTTCCATACATTAATATGAAGTTAACATGACCACATCAGATATCCCTGCAGAAGATACTGAAATAGTAGGAGGAGAAAGGATAAGAAATTGAAATACTCTACAATCAAACAGCAACCAAACTCTTCCAGGCGTATTTTTCATCCACTGTTTTTCCAAATCTCACACTTGCCTGTGAGCATATCATATGGCTTGGGGAGCTAGATAATCTTTGAGGCGCCTTCCAACCCAAGCCATTCTATGATTCTATGTTGAGCAGCCACCGGGAGAGCACCAAACCTGGCTTATGTCATTATGCACGTGAAATTACAGATGCTCTTAAAAAATATAAAGGCTCTCCAAAGCTTTGCAGCGTTGCATATTTCTGCTTTCAGGTAAGGTAGGACCCTGACAAGAGCCAGTTTTCTTAAGTGCTTCTATTTCTCCTCTTGTTGAAGCCAGGGAAACACAAATCTTTTATTGTTTCTCAGCTGCTCTAGTAATTATTACATAACTTGTTCTGCATCTCCTTTTCACAGCCTGATAAATGGAGAGATCCCCAAATGAGACCACAGTAGTAATAGTTTCTCACTGTAATGTGTGACAGAATTTCTACAGCTCAATTTGAAGCGCATGCTGGCTTGGAAGTAAAGATGTCTCTCAGGTCACAGCATCACTAATTTTGCCTATACCAAAACACTGCAATAGAGGTTTCTACAGTCATGATGTGAAACCTAATTTGTATTTGCAGTGTGTTTCAGAGCCATTGGAAAGACGTAATCTAAATGCAAATTAATCCGACTGTACATTTTGGATTGTTCTAGAGTATTATCTCTGTACACAAGTAGATTTTTTATTGGGCTTTGAAGTTGCTTGGGAAGACAAAAATCTCTGAAAATGAACAGACCCCACCACAGATAAAATTTACTAAGAGAAAATTTGCAGCAGCCTTTTTGGGAACATTCCTAAGGGAGTATGTCATACACTAGGAAACCCATTCTGGATAAAGCTATAAAATCGCTCACCTTAATTCATATGCCAAATTCTTCTCTATTGAATAACAATTTACAGTATACTGCAGTGTCTGCCAGAAACAGCTGAATGAAAGCCACAGCTGTGTCTGTTATTGAGCAGAAAATACAGTGTTGTCTGATGCATTTATTCATTGTATGAATGAATTCCCTGTATGTTTTTTCAATAACTATCTGGGCACTATATCACTTTTTGAGCAGGCTACAAGGGCTGTTCCTGGGGACAAGCCTACTTTCCATCTAGACAAATGTGGGAAGAAAATCAAATGCTTGATCTGAAGCTTTTTTTTCCTGGAACTCTGGAAAGACCACATGCTTGAGGACATCTAGAGAGCCAAAATGCTGCTAATAGACTCTTTGGCAGCATAATACATAGCTAAACACATTAGCTGGTCTGTCCCCAGCTTTCTTGTAAAGCATTTTCCGTAAAGACTAGGATTGATCTGAAACTTATTGCATTCTGGCCCATTCTCACAACTGTACAGAGTGGAGTATGTTCAATATGGATGCCACAGATGTAACCCAGCATCTCATCACTCTCACTTAAACTGAGTAGTATCACCCTACCTCACAGTTCCTCATCTGTGAAAATCCAATAATGCTTTGAAACAAAATGTTGTGAGAAAAAAAAATTTATAACAGCAACAAATTTTCAAATGCATATCTGCTAAAAAATATCACAAAAATTTCTAACGACTCAGTTCCAGCTGGCAACAAAAGACTACAAAAATTCTAATTAAACCAAAAGCAGGATGTCTAAGAAACTTATATTTTCAGATGATTCATTGATGTGTTCAAATTTTTGCCTGAAAAGCTAGCTGTCACTTCTGTATTTGCTCAGCTCCATGGGTCACATATACCCTATGCTCCATAAACAGAAGTGGGCTAAACAGGCAGAAGTAACTTCCATTAGGCTATTAAAAACAATAAAAGTGAAGCAAAACGTGGCTTAGTGAGAGAGACAAGGCATTCGTGTTGGGTTTGAATCTGAAAGCATTAAATCCTCAGTCCTGAATTAAATTGGGATAGATTAAATCACACTGTGAAGCTGAAGTTGATGCGATCGTATGATTCAGGCTTGTAAGAGATTATTATTTTATACCATTGCCTCAGAGCTTGCTGAGGAACACTGATGGACAAGTCCTGGGCAAGGGATGACAAGGCCAGGTGAGTCCTGGGCCGAGGTTGCAAAATGCTTTGTCTGAGGGGCACAGATGGATAAGGCCAGAGGCAACGAGAGAGAGATAAACTGCAGATTAATAGCCAGGAAGCAGTCTTTTGTGTGGGCTTATCTGGAAGGAGATAGCCCTCTCAGGGAGTACTGCACACGACTCTTACCCAAGCTCCTAGGAATGCCACGTTTGCAGAAGGAGAAGGATAAAAAGGGACAAACAACCATGAGATTAGGTTTCTGACAACAGACTCCTCATGAAGAAGAACAAGGAGGTTTCTGACATGAGAAGCCTCACGACCTGCCTCTCCCCCTCCTGGACTTGCTCTGCGCTCTACCTGCTTGCTTCCTAAGGCTGGCCATGCTACTGCTGCTCTCCTCTGAAGAAGAAAGGTGTCTGCCATCAGATTCCTCACTACGGAATGCCTGCATGCTGACGGACTCCCCTGGGCTTGCTACCAGAGACCTGCTACTTCCTCCTGGACTTACCCCACAGCTTCTTCCTGGACCTACCTGGTACCTGCACCTTCTTGCTGCCTAAGACCGGCCATGCTGCTGCTGCTCTCTCCCTCTGCACCTCTGCCTCGGACCATTGGAACAGTGTGCAACGGGACCTCTGCTGAATCCTGGTGGTGACTATCCCTACTTTAATGCAGTTCTTGCTTCCTATCTTTTCTATCGCCCGCCTTCCCTTCCCCATCACCTTCATTCATAATAGCGTCTGTCCTCCACTTCCCCATCTCCCCGATTAAGATTTGTAATAAACTGGTTGGACCAACGTTTGAACCATTGTTTCTTAATCTCACGCCGGGTATACATACATTGAAGAACCTCCTTTCCCTCCTATAAATTGGAGGGAGACAAGGCTTCACTTCACAAGACTTCACAGTTATCAACTTATGAATCCAGCTTTGATTAAAGAAGAAAATCAAATATCTCAGTGAAGATTTGAAGCAGTTTATTTTTATATCCCAGACTAATAACTTCTAGCATTGCTTATATTTGGGGGGAGGGAAGCAAGGAGCAGCTCTCTCGTTACACAAGTATTATAAACACACATTCGACTCACACTGAAGGGAAAGCCAGAAGGGCTGTTATGAGATGCTGCAGTCCTTGGGAGCAGGCCCTTTCCCTGCTCCCTGGGCTGCCTGCAGCATCCCTCTAGGCCTGCAGCATCCCTTCCTAGAGGCACCAGAAGCAGATGGCTCAGACATGTCTGTGCTCACCAAAGCCCTTCTTGACCCACACTTACCACAGCACTTAAAGAGTATTTTCATGCTTCATTCCCTAAGCAGTTTTCTCTCAAACACATTACACACAGCACGGGCCTGACCAGAAGAAAATAAAGAACAATAATAAAAGAGAAATATCACTGTGTACAACTTCACTGATTTAAGGAGCTGTGTCTCTCAAGAAGATGGCCCCAGGGCTGTGACTGTGTCATCTACAAGTTTCTTGCTTCAAGCAGCAAGCTGGAGTTGAGATCAACCTGGGTTATCCTGTGACATTATAATTAACCACAGACAGTTCTGACAGGCTACTTTTAGATCCATTAATGAAGGAGATTCTGCAGAATGAAGCTGGCAATTTAGCATATTTCATCTCATTTTGGAGATAGCTATTGCAACTTAAAACCTGAAAATTAAATAACTGTGTAGGAATATACAGACTTCTTCAGGGGAATATTGCCAGGATCAATTACAGGCTACGTTAACATTCCAGATACACACACAACTGCCTAAAACCAAAGCAATTTTTTAAAAAAAGCTTTAATTGAAGCCAGGATTTCAATTGTCTTCTGAAGCACCACATACAATCAACAAATGTACCGTTAGCAGAGTGGCGTGGTTAGGATGGTATTTTACAGGTTGTATAAATAGAAAGATTATTGTGATAGAAAAAGATAATCAAAGATAAATTAAATGCTCAACCGTGTCCTAGGCTTGCAGAAGAAAACTCCAAAGGGAGGGACCTCCAGAAAGAGATCCTTCCCTAGTGGCAGTCAGCCCTTAAATGGGGTCTAGGAGAGGTGGAGCCAGGCTCCAACCCTTACAGTCACACAGGTGAATTGCCTTCACCTGTGCTCCCATGGCTGACTCAGTCCTTGCCTCAGGTGATCAATCAGTAGTTCAGGCCTTGACTCAACAGTTCCCATACACTCCACCCTTCACAGCATGAATCAATGATCAGGTTAGCTAGAGGGTGAGCCTTCCCTAATACAGAGATCAGACACATCATGATGCTTATACAATTGCCCATCACAATGCAGGTTGACACAATTTAAGACAAGTGATGATCGGTGTATGGTGGAGGTTCATGCTCTTTCATGGGCCAGCGCTCAGTGGTGTCACAGGAGGCATGCAGTCATTTGGTACAGGTCCATCCTGTGCTCCATCAGTCCCATGTAGACCATCACCAGGTGTCACACATGATCTCACAGCAACACTGGAATGCTTTGATGGCATTTTGTTCCTTCCGGTGATGCTAGAGGCTCAAAGACTCATGGGAAGTAATACAGATGTTTCAAGGGTACCAGGAGGGGAAGGTCTGCCCTCCAGGGCAAGATACAGGCCGTATTTCTATCCTGGGTCAACACTTCGGCTTGTACCGGGGCATGCCCCGGCCACCTGTACCATACCCTTTGGCCAGATATCTGCAGCTGCATAACCATGTCAGGCACCAAAAGGGGTGTCCTGATCTGCCATAGGGACATGATGGGGGTCCCTTTAGCAATGAAGACAGAGTGTTGACCACAATATCAGTAGGCCATGTACAAATTACTGGAGGGATTACCGATCTCCCACCTCCAATAATTTCCCCCAAGGTGCAAGTAGGCCACGCCACGTTGGTCCTACTGGCACCTTCCAATGCCATTTTATTCCATGGGTACCTGGTTCTAAATTCTCAGGGGCAGGGAGCAGAAGATTATTTTCATTGCCAATTTGGGGTCTTAACTGATTATCAGTGCCTGTAATTTGGATCCTAAGCAGGGAGGCCCACGTTGTCTGTAGCATTTTCAGGGCACTGGGTCTGCCGTCTCTAGGTCTTTCATTTAGATCCTGCAGGGTTTCATGGAGTCTTTTTGTCCACCCCTGCAGGGACTGAGAGTCTGTCTTCAGGGCAGCCTTAAGAATATCGCTATAACATTCAATGAGGCCTGCCCCCATTGGATTATATGGCAGGTGAAATTGCCATTTGATGTTGTTTTGTTCTGCCCAGCGTTGTATCATTGCACCAGTAAAATGAGTCCCTTGGTTGCTCTCGATGACTTGAGATGTCCCGTAGAGAGACATCAGCTTAGTAAGTGCCTTGATTATATACGCCTGGTTTGCTCTTGGCACTGGATAGGCCTGCATTAGCCCACTTGTGGTATCGATGCAGGTCAGGGCATATCTCACCCCCTCAGACCAAGGGAGGGACCCAATGTAATCAATCTGCCATCACTGGAGAGGATTGTGTCCTCTAGCAAGATGGGCTGTTGTTTCGGGCAACGATCTCTGTCTCATCTTGGAGCAAGCATCATAGTCTTGGCATGCCTGGGCGATGTCAGATAGCTGTATGGGCAGCCCCCATGCTTTAGCAGCTGCCCACATTGTCTTTCGTCCAGCATGCCATAGCTTCCGATGTAACCAATGGGCGATGTTCTCAGATGTTGAATTCTCAATCCATCGAACTCGGGCCAGTTTGTCCGCTTCATCACTTCCCAGTGATTGTAGGGGTTGGTGACCAGAAGCATGGTAGACACGTACAGTTCTGTGTTTAACTGTATTCCATATGTCTAACCACATATCTTTGCCCCAGATTGGTCGGATAGTCCATTCCTGGGTGGCCCACTGTGCAATCCAAAGAGTGAGCCCCCAGTACGCAGCCCAACTATCTGTGCAGATATTCAGAATACCATCACTGGGTTCATTGGTTATAACCATCTACACGGCTTGCAGTTCTGCCCATTGGCTGCTCTGACCATCCCCCTTGTCAAACCAGATTGTCTCGGTGGAGGGATGGTATGCTATCACTCTCCACTGGCTCAGGTTGCCCTTGCTGGACCCATCTATGTACCAACCATCTTCTGGAATAGGATATTTCCCCTCCTGAACAGGACTCTTCTCTGGTGGAGCAACCAATGTTTCTTTTGGTGCATCACTGTGATACGTCACCAGGCCTAGGATCTTCTGAAGTTCTTCTTTTAATGGTGATGAAGACAGACTACTCCTCCGGCTGAGACAGGTGACCCATCGTGCCACCGTTTGTGCTTGGGCCACCCCCATCTTAGGAAGGTGGGTCAGATCTTTCACCCATCGCTGAATTGGCAGTGTGGTCTTAACTATGATTTCAGCTCTACCGCCTGCAATGCGAAGTAGGCAGCCAATAACTGTTTTTCAATCATACTATATCTTTCTTCTGCTCTGTGCCAGACCTGAGACCAGAATCCAATGGGGCTCCAAACAGGACTCTGACATTGCCACAGGCCCCAGCCAAAGCCATCCTGAGCGACATGAACGTCCAACTCAGCTGGGAGGGTAGGATCAAACATACCTAGTGTTTGGGCTTGCTTAACTGCCAGTTTTGCCTGTTGGAAAGCATCCTGTTCCATTCTCCCCCAGTCCCATAGTTGCCCCTTTGTTGTGAGTCTGTACAGTGGCCTCAGCAGCTGGGCTGACTGAGGTATAAAGGAACACCAGTATCCCAATATACCTAAAAACTCCTAAAAACCAAAAGCAGCTGCTTTGGTGTTGTAGGGACTGGGAATGCCTGAACCTTATCTATTGCAGCTCTGGGTAGTACTTTGGTATTTCCTGACCAAACTACCCCCAGGAATTTTACGGACAGGCCCGAACCTTGCACCTTCTGAGGATTTATGCCCATCCTCTTTCTTGCAGATAAGTAGTTAATGAATCTGCTGCTTGTCCTGCTGCCTCCAGCAAGTTGGATGTCAACAGGAGATCATCAATATGATGATATAAGTTAACATTATCAGGTTTTCTCCAATTAGCCAGGTCACACACCACCAGATTACGGCAATATGTTGGCGAATGCACGTACCCCTGTGGCAGGACCTGAAAGGTCCACTGCCTGCCTTCTCATGTAAGCGCAAACTGATCTTGCGATTCTTCAGCAACTGGAATACTGAAGAACGCATCTGCTAAATCTAGGACACAATGGCAGGCTTTTATATCCCTACTCAATGTGTCCATTAGGGAGGCAATACTGGGTACAGCTGCATGAATAGGCAGCGTGACCTTATTTAATTCTCTGTAATCTACTGTCATTCTCCATGTTCCATCCAACTTTCGCACTGGCCATATGGGGGAATTATATGGGCTTTGTGCAGGTCTTATAATGCCAACTTTTTCCAATTCCTGCACCGTCCTTGATATTTCATCTTGTCCACCCAGGAGTCTATACTGTCTCACATTAATAATCCAGCACAGTTCTGGCAGGCAAATAGGCTCATGCTTCACACGGCCTCTCAATATTGCCTGTACCGCCCAGACACTAATGCACCTTTGTTGAAGTCTGAAGTCTCCCACAGTTGTCTGGAGAGCCAGACCTCATAAAATATCTATGCCCAAGATGTACTCTTGGATTGGGGCAATAGACACTTCATAATCCCAGGGTGGGAGACGCCCAACCCCCAGTTTCAACCACGTTTGGGTGACTGGAATGGTCTGTCTGCCAAAACCACCAATCATCACTCTATCGCCATTGAATTTAGTCAGATCCCCTAAGTTATCGATGTTTCTATACCTGTATCAACCAATGCCATAACCCTCTGAATATTCTTCCAGGACCAAAAAATTGTCAACTCTACACAGGGCCACTGATCCCATCTGGAGGCCCTAGGGGAACTAACATCCCCTGTCACGCCATAAATTGTCCTATGGCTAAGTCTTTTACCTCTGGTGGCTCAGGCATCATGGCCCAAGTCACCTGAGGAGGCTTCTTTTTTCTACTAGGAACTAGAAAATCTTCCAAGTTCCATGTTGTCATTGGTAGTTTGTCAATAATTCTTACTCTAGGTTTTCTGGGGTAATTTTGAAATTTTTTATTGTCCTTTAACTGCTTCCATAGCTGAAGGAGGACGTGATTGGGCTGGCAATCAATTTTCACAAATTGAACCCCAGCCCAGATTAAGTCATTAAACATTTGTTTTCGGGATACCTGTATGGGTCCCAATTGAGGAGTCTGTGGGGTGGGTCTGCTGGTTTTGGTTACTGGAAGAACCTCTGCCTCTTCCAACATTCGAATACTGCACCTGGTCCAAAGGTGCTCTGTCTCTCCTACATCGGCTCCAGTTGGGCAGCCTGTTGGACCATGGCCTCTGAGGCTACTAGAGGGTTTAGTATGGAAACTAGAGTTCCATACAGGTGGGAAGGGGCCTGTTGCAGGATCAGGTCTCTCATGCCTGCTGAGAATCTTACCATATCTGGGCTTTCAAATGTCTCTTCATATATCACCTCTCATACCCAGTTCGCAAATGTAGTTTTGAAGGTCCTCCATGGAGGACCATAAACCTGTGTATAATGGTATATCTGCTTTTTTAGGCCAAACCGTACAGCATGCTGCCATTAACCAATCTATTATCGAGTGGTTTTCATTGGTATATTGGAAGCCAGCATATAGCCTCTGCCTAAGGGCAGGGTGTGCAGTCATAGATGCCAATTTAGAGATTTCTGGCCTGTTGACCATAACATTGTCCACTCCTGAATCCCATGATCTCAACAGCCAAGTTGGCACACTGTTGTAGTAGGTGATAACAGGGTATCGGGTTGTGACGCGATAGGACCTCTCTCCCGCTCTTTGAATAATGTATGATGCATGCTTGAAGGACATAGATGACATACATAGAAGATATGTAGAGATATGTAGAGTATATAAGCTGCCTTTTCCTTGCAACAAATGCCCCTTTTTTCCATTCACCCTCTTGGTGTGGACGTGCTTTTCGGCCCGGGCGTGCTGCGCATGCTGTGCCCGTATGAGCAATGCAAACCGGATAACTCACGGACATCAACAGCACACTTTCTCTGGGCTTTTGTCTGAATCGTAGTACCAGGTCTATTAATTCCATGGCTGTATACAGATGGGCTGTCACATGTAAATGGGGCCACTGATCAGGGGGCACCCCTGCTGGTCTATCTTGTATTTTTTTTCGTTTTTTTGAGTTATTACAGGATGGATCTCAAAGGGATCCATTGCAAGCAGAGCTTCTAGATCCGATTTAAGAGTTTTATTTTCTGGATTGACCAGGTCTATTGATTCAGGAACCTGGTTATCATCTATTGAGATGTTACAGACCTGCCCTATCGGGAAATTCAGGCTTGATTTTTTCCCTGTCAGTATACCAAGTTGTTGCTCTAATTTTTCTATGCGGTCTTGCAATAATTGATTTTCATTTTCTGAAGTATTGGCTCTCATTTTGGCCTGATTTAAAGCATTTAACAGTGGCCATGCCACAGTAGAAGCAGCTAGCTGCTGTTCTTTTGTAACCAATATATCTTTGCTCAATCCGTGAAAATAATCCGTCATGCGGAATGGGGAAATATTTCCCACAACACACAGGGGGCCCCATTTTTTAATTATGGTTGCCAGTTCGTAATAAGGTGATCCCAGAAATCCTGGGATCTGTCCAGGGATTGTTCTATCTAGGGGGATAATGTTCTCTCCCCGACCCACTTATAGATATGCCAAAGGAAAAACATTATATATATTTTTTAGTATTTTTAGCCTGCCTGGCTTGCCAAATATACAATCAACAAATGTACAGTTAGATGAGTGGTGTGGTTAGGATGGTATTTTACAGATTGTATAATTAGAAAGATTATCACGGTAGAAAGAGATAATCAAAAATAAATGAAATACTCACCCATATCCTACATTCACAGTAGAAAACTCCAAAGGGAGCAATCTCCAGAGAGAGATCCTTCCCCCAGTTGCAGTCAGCCCTTAAATGGGGTCTAGGAGAGGTGCAGCCAGGCTCCACCCCTTCCGGTCACAAAGGTGACTTTCACCTGTGCTCCCGCAGCTGACTCAGTGCTTGCCTCAGGTGATCAATCAGAGGTTCAGGCCATGACTCAACAGTTCCCATACACACCGTGTGATCATTTTTTAAGTTTTAATTTCCTTCTTACTCTTCCCCCACCTCCCAGCAGAGAAAAATGAGTGAAGAAGAATTTCTGCTTTACATACCAAATTTCTCATAAGTTTTCTATGATTTTTTAGTTCAATCCTCAGAATTCAAAACTCCTAACTCCAGAATGAAATTGGATAGAGACAAAGCCTGCAGTCACTTGGAATACTTTCAGAACAGAGCTGATTAGAACCCCAGTTTTTCAACACCCATGTATACAATCCTCCTCTTAATATTGATGGGTCTGAATTGAAAGTCAGATCCAATATGGTCCAAAACATTAGTAAATGTTAAGATCAGTTTTGTTTGTTGTGTGATTTCTGTTAATGAGCACTGGATTTTGCGATCCTTGTTTACATAAAGAACAGAGCAGCTGGGATTACTGGAACCAAAACAAAAGGGATAGGAGTTACACAGATAAAAGTGTGTGGCATAAATAACAAGCCAGGTGCTTCCACAAATTCCCATCAAATGCAACTGTAAAGACTTTCAGTACAATTGAGAGAAATATAGGTAGAGCTAACAAGAGTAATTAGTTATGCCCAATTTATGCACAACATTAAGAACTATCAGTTCTTAATGAAGGTCACAAAACAAAAATGATAAGTCACACTTTGAATTTACTCTTTCTGGGGCTGCATCAAAAGAAGAGTGGCCTTCAAGTCAGGGGAGGTGATGCTGCCCTTTTACCCTGTGCTGTTGAGGCCTCACCTGGAGTACTGCATCCAGATGTGGAGTCTACAGTAGAGACATGGACCTGTTGAAGTGTGTCCAGAGGGCCATAAGAATGATGCAAGGGATGGAACACCTCTTCTATAAGGACAGGCTGAGAGAGGTGGGGCTGTTCAGCCTGGAGAAGAGAAGGCTGCAAGATAACCAGATAGAGGCCTCAAGTATCTAAAGGGGAGCTACAGGAAAGAAGGGGACAGGCTCTTTAGCAGGGTCTGTAGTGATAGAACTACAGGAAATGGTTTCAAGCTCAAAGAGGGTAGATTTAAGTTAGCTATAAGGAAAAAGTTTTTTACAATGAGGGTGGTGAGGCACTGAAACAGACTGCCCACAGATGTGGTGGGTGCTCTGTCCCTGGAGACTTTCAAGCTGAGGCTAGATCAGGCCCTGGGCAACCTGATCTAGCTGTAGTGTCCCTGTTCACTGCACGGGAGTTGGACTAGATGGCCTTCAGAAGTCCCTTCCAACTCTAAGGATTCTATGATTTAAAGGGTATGCTAGAACATTTGAGCTAAACACTGAGCTTTGTGGAACATAAACCAAGTTCACACACACATATATATATTAATATAAAATATATATTTCAATATATAAAATACTTTTTGTATTTATATAAATATAAAAAAAAAGATAAGTATATTTATACATACATATCTACATATAGGTAAAGCCTCCAAGTCTGTGTGTTTTTACAGTTCTTACAGACTTAGGAGGTTCTACCTACATAGGACCAACTGATCATTTGCTGTTGAGAGCACTGTTTCATGCAACTCTATTCAGGACATAAGATGCCTCAGTACCACAAGGCATCCACAGTGTAGGACTATCAAAACAGGCAAGCAAAACTGATGAAGGATGACAGTTATAATTTCCCTGCATTATAAAAATCTGTGTCGGCATTAGCGAAGAAGATACATGAAAAACAGTGTAAAAACCTCAATACTAAAGGGCTCTGCTGTGCATGGAAGCATGCAAAATAAATAAATAAATAAAATAAAAATAAAAAAAGATATACATCACCAGTCACTTCCTAAATGCATCTGTATCAAAATAAGCATAGTTCACAGATCATATATAGTCCAGTTTTCTTTCAGTGTGGACCGTGTAGGGGAATGGATGACCTCAGTGATGTCAATAAGGGTCTAAATTTTGGCTGTAGAAAAGTAAGGACTCAGGCTGGATGTGCACTTGTGTTAAGAAACCTCACCAGTTTAGTCCAGTCAGCAAACCAGAAGACATGAGAGAAATGAGTGATCTACCAGTATTTTAATTAAGCTTATGACTCAGGCATTTTCTCTTGTAATTGTAGACTGACCAGAACAGTTTCCCAAAGGATTTCCAGCTGCTCCAGGCTACCTAACTTGTTTGTAGTTTGTAGTATTTTTAATGATTTGTATCTGTACAAAAGAAAATAAAAACCCTACACAAATCTGTCTTGGTCAGGAACACATCATGAAAAGATATTCATCAGTTCTAGTACTCTGTGGTTTCGTTATGAGTTCCCCTACTGCCATAATCTCCAGTTGTATTATTTCCAGCTTTCTGTCACTAAAGCTGCGCTACTCTAAAAGCAGAAGAGAAAAGAAGGAAAATAAATACTCTAGTGACCTAATATGCACCCAGATATCTTTAGGTTTTCAAAACCCAAATCCAAATTTAAAATTGGCCACTGAAATCTCAGAAGTTTGAGTCTTTTTGTTCTCTAGGGATTCCATCTAATCTCTTAGCAACTTGTGAGTATAGACTCACAGGATCCTACAAAACTCAGCATTCCAAAGCACTTGCACATCACAGGACCAAACACCTAAGTTTCTGCTGTTCTTGCTCGTCCAAAGCATGCCCTCCTAAAAAGAGCTTTGTTTAAAAACAGACTACGTAAGGACCTGTGAATTCTGTCCACTGAGCCATCCTCTGTTCTGAGCAGATAGGCAACACTGCTGTCAATTTTTTCAGATCTGTGATCTGAGGTATGTAGCTCCCAGGCTACGTATCTCATCACTTCATCCTGCTTTCCTATTAGAGATGAGAGAGGCCAGGAGATAACATCATTTGAAAAATGCCTAAAATTACTCCTCCACCCAGAGGATTTATTTGAACTGATGTGTATTTGCTGTCTGTGCTGTGGCAGCATTGTGCTTCTGCAATGCAGTAATCTGAGCACTCTCGGAGCAACAGCAGCACAGCCTCAAACCTGTAATTGTTTATACTTATTGGCATTCCATCTCACCAATTCATCTCCATTATCACATGCATCTTGACTTCATTTTCCCTGACAAATCAAACACGTTCTAGCCTCAGACAGAAGAAGGATTTCTTAATGTTTCTGTTGCTCAGAGTACAGCTTGTAAAGTTACCGTGTCTCGGGCATGCCATAAACGTGGAATCTCTCTCAAACCACGGAGCAGAGCCAAGAGGAGATCAGTGACACAGCAGCAGCCAATTTCTTATGCTCCAATTATCAACTACTCAACTTTTTCACTCTGGAAAATTTCTAACTCAAGAGCTTATTAAATGAAAAGTTTGTTACAGCACAGACATTAATGAGCCCTCTTTTAAAGAATACATTTGTAAGCATTGCAAGGAAACCTAATTAACAACATCTTTCTCTACTCTTTTTCAAAATTCCTTCTATAATTTAATTTATATGTTAAAGAATAGCTTCACTTTCATGTTTCTATTAGTGAATTAGGGAAAGATATCTGATTATATGGTAATTAGAGAGACAGAGATAATTTTAAGTACCTTGGAATATGGTACAGTCGCATATCAATAGTAAAGTTCCGTAAAATTTTCCATAGATAAAAAAGTTGCTAAAAAAAGAAAAGAATTTAAGCAGCAAAGATTTTAATCAAAGAAGAGTGATGCTGAAACTTTGTTGAATGATCCTCTCTGTTTCTCCTTTCAGCAGATGAAAACACTCAGCTGAGAAGTGTAAAGTGACATCCAAGCCACATATTTTATTTTGTCTGAGTATCATTGAAGTAGAAATATAATGTTTCTAACCAATGGACATAACAAACATGTTTGTGGCACTCCATGAGAATTCCTAACATTAGAACATCTATGCATTTATAATTATATATGCCTTTCCTAAGTTATTGGAAATGAAATTAAGCCTCTTGACCTTGTAGAGATACCTTTTTCAAGAATCAAGATTGACCACAAGGGCTTGTTTTAGACATTTTGAATCAACCTCTTCGGGAATCTTGTTTTTCCACCAATGACTGAGGAAACCACAGATTACCCTCTCTGGGGTGAAGCTGGGTTTTCTGTAAATATCTATCAAAGTACTCATATAGATGATAATCCAACAGAGCTGAGTCCAGAATCAACTCTTCTGTTGAACTTAGCACTACAATATCTTAACATTTTCTAACTGTGTAAGTGAAGATAATCTTATTTTAATACCACATAAATCCAGGGGAATCTTGGCACTGTCTTCAGTGCAAGGCAAAATGGATCTATATCCGAGTCCAAATATAACTCAGGTTGTTTCCCATATGAAGGTAGAACTTCAAAGTAAACCAAGAAGCAGTGTGCCTTTATTTTAGTTATTTTATCTATGTGGCATTATTAACAAAACTTTAAAGAAAAATTATGCATTTTACTGCAATTTCCTTCTTAACCTAACACTCATATTAAAACCTTTTGAAATATATTAGGTACAATTAAATTCTTTACCATCTTGCTCCTTAAAATTAACTAGAACTGAAATTTTAGTGTTATGCCTGGCCCTACATTTAATTACCCACACATATATTCTAAGACACCATGCTGATTTCTGTCTAGAGGAAATGACCTAGGATCACTGGAAGCATATGAAGTTCATTTTAAGATGGAGCAATAACTTATATTAGAGGATGTAAAAGGTCTTAACCTTCAGTCCTTCAATATACTGCAGCAAAAAAAGTTCCTCTTTTTTAATTAAAAAGAAAAAAAAAATACCATCTGCAATGCATTTTACCCCCAAAGTCACTTAACTGTCTTTAAAAGAAAAAAGGCTAAATAACTGTGCATGGCTATATGTACAGTAAGCATCAACCAATCTGGCTAGCTGGCTTTGCTGTTTGTTTTGGGTATTGTTTCCTTTATGTTGCAGCCTTTCAGAATGCTCTGAAGCACGACTTTTCTTTCTGTTAGTTCTTGATTTGAAATGAAATGATAAAATAGTGGAGACACACACGCAGACTTTCCGCAGTATAAAGCTTTCATTTTGCTTGAAATTCACTGCTTAACACTTCTGACAGTTTATAGAAGCACAGCTAGGGGTTCAGCTGACAGTTGACAGAAACATGGTGCATGCTTTTTGAGAACAGAAATAAATGTATGCAACTATCATACAAATTGTTTAGAGCTTGTCAGTGTTGTGTTTGATTTCAGGGAACTAGTGTAAGATTTTTATTTAGAACAAGAATTTTAAAAATGTTTCAGGAAATGAACATCCAACTTGCAGATCAGTCTCACCCAGTCACTGACATCTAGCTAAAAGCTGAATTAATTGGGCTTTCCATTAAGAGCACTCTTTCAGGAATTTACACAGCACTAACTCAATGAGCTTGCAAGGACTGACTCTGACAGAGCTATAACCTTTTCTAAAGCAACAAAATGAACTTTAAAGGCAGAATCAATTGCATTTTGCCTTTGAGTTATCAAGCCAGGGTGTTATAGCATGGATAATTATTAAAGGCAGGTCAGCCATAAAACTTAAAGCAGGGGGAGTGAAACTCTACCTTGCACAATGTTAGCCTCTACTGAGAATGTGCAACGCCAGCTCTGCAATGGGAAAACCTGAAGGAGCTAGTTAGAATTGGAAGTATTTTTAAAAGACTTAAAGAATACCAGGTCTCAAACAATGTAAGCCTTGAAAGATTAGCAGCTGCGACTTAATCTGGCCTCGCATACATTTAACTAGACAGCACAGTAACAAGCGATCACAATCTCAATCGCAACTGATAGAGATTTCTCACTAAGATTATCACGGACAAAAATATTGTAATTTGATTTGGACAGCTGCAAATCTCCAACATTTTCTGAATTTGCCTGGTCAGTGAAACAAAAACTCAAGGGTCTTCAACTTGTATTGGACACCCACTTCAAGAGATGAGGCTTGCAGCTCATCAGCTTCAAGGTCTTTCCACATTTCAGTATCCAGAATTCCTGTCCTCATACTCTAATTCTCCTAAGCTGTCCACCCACCTCAGTTCTCTGTTCCTTCATTGTTCTCATCATCATTACATATCTCCACATTCACAGAAACATGGTGCCTGCCTCTAAAAAAGATGTCCCACCCCACCTCCCTTCATTTCCCAATTTCCTACATATTAAAGATAGAAAAGACCCCAAAAACTGCAGCAAGTGTTTACGATTGATCTGCCTGTATGATTGGTATTAATACCAGCTGATCCCCTCTGCCCAAAATATCCCAACGAGGCAGTGTCATCCCTGTCAAAAAGGGAATTTCCTTCAAATCACAAAGATTGCATCTGGAAGTCCAAAAAGGAGTTTTTAGCCATGCTGTTTTTTCTGCTGTTCAACACATAGAAGGAGAGAGCCAAACACCTGGAGCTACTTCTACTTCTGAGGGGCTCCTCAGCCAGCTCTGCCAGGCCCAGGGGCAGCAACAATTCATGCTGACTACTTCCTGTGCAGATGCGCCAACACATGCCAACCACAGATCAGCATAAAGAGCCAAATGTCTTACCTTAATTCATAAAATGTGATTGGCCAGAAAGAAAAGAAATTTGCAATTTATTTAGAATCTAGCTGTAAAAAAAAAAAAAAAAAAAAAAAACCACCATATCTCATGATGGCCATTTCCACCCATGACAAAAGCATATGAAACATGGTGTTTTAAATCTGAAGGAGCTCATGCTCAGTTTCTAGGAGTTGGTCCTGCATTTAAAGTTTTGAAGAACACTGCACTGAGTTCTTTGAATGCTTTCTTGCCTTTTTTGTGCAAACTAATCTGACACAGTTTCTACCAATATCCTGTCATCTCAGAACACAGTTCAGGTAATTCTCCAAACACTTTCAGACTTGAAAAAATTTCTCTCCAAGCACATTGCTAACCTTTACCAAGTTTCTCAGTCTTAGCTAAGAAAGATTATACAAAACAAGCAAAAATTATTTCAAAAGAACAATTTATGTCCAGTCCATGGTTGGGGCAAAGTTTCAGGTCAGCTCTTTTTTTTTTTTATCTCCACCGGTTCCCACATTGCAGTTTACGATGGAAACCTGAACCAAGGAATTCTCTTAGAACACAAAACACTGAAAGCAAGCTCAGAGATTGTTTGTTCAAGAGCACCAGCCAAGTATCTTTACCATGTGTTAAATACAAATTATTTGAAAGGCATTCAAAAGCTAAATTGGGCTTAGTATTACCTTTTAAGTTTTATGGGTTGTGGAAATTTTCCCTCCTTAATTATCAAAGCATTTTACAGCCTTCTACAATCTCCAGGAAAATAAGGACAGAACAGAGAGATGGGGGAGGTATCCGGATGAAAGTCTGACCTCCAGAGCTCCCAGGGAACCGTAGCGACTGTTAGCCTCCATAAGCAAAACAGCAACCACCCTTTCCAGGAGAACTGGAGGCTTTGAAATTGGAAGCTGAGAGGCAACAGCTGGAGCAATTTGCATGGCATGGGCCTGTCACACCCAAGACCAACCACTGCTTCTCCATTGGCAAAGCACTCAGGTTGAGGCCTGCTACAAGCCCAGCCAGTGCTTCTGATGTGGCAAGCTCCTCCACTACGCCATGGTCACCAAGAAAACAGGCACCGTGCTTGCATATCTGCATGGTGTCTGTCCACCCCGTGCAGATCAAGAGAATGGATCTGCCTGTCTTTCTCAAGGGCCCAGCTGAACCACTGAGAGCCAAAGAGAGAAAAAAAATTTAGTTAAGTTTTGGGCCAAGATGCTCCTTTAATAACCAAGGCAAACAATGCTTAAAGGTGTTCTTCCATGGGCTAGGTCAAGGCAGCTGAATGTCTGCTGAGCCTTTAAACATGCTGGAAGCCAGTATCAAGGCTGTGGAGAAGCAAGCTGAGTTCTGTTAGAGGATTGATTGTGAAGGATTCCTTCCCTTTGTGTTTGCATAGTCTGGCACTATAAGGCTCTGCTACAAAGCTCTCCACTTGCTAATACAGCAGAATCAAACAACAAAAGAATAAACTCTTCTAAAACTCATCCAAATCCCACTGCACTCCAGAGGGAAGTTGGTACCAAAGCTTCTTGGAAATCCTGCTAAGAGTTTAACTGGATCTTGTATAACTTTGGCTCCTTAAGAACAATGACAACTTTCCTAGCCTGTCTTTCTGCAGATTTGGCATTCAACAGTGGTGACTATGAAAGAATTTAGGGAGCCATAAATTAATTTCCAAGTTACAGTAATAAGGGAGTGTCACATTTATTCAAACTGCTTCCTTCCCTTTTCTATCAGTTGAAGTTAAACACCAAGCACTGTAAACAATCTAGGCACACTTGCCAGCATCCAAGTTTAGCCTAGGTTTTCAAAGGCTATTACAAGCTATTCAGTGAGCTTCCTAGTGCAGTTAGACAACTACCGAATTCAACAGTTTGAAAAGCACATGTGCTTTGGCAAATTTATTTCTTCTAAAACATGTCTGCACCAATAGTGGTTCTGAAACATGTATGTGTGTATTCCACCAGGTAGGATAATATGGCTGTTGCATTGCAGCCAGTTCATCCACCAATATACATTTTGCATGCAAGGCATAGGATTTACACTAGAATGTGAGAATGAGTGCAATTTTAGATGTTAGATAGATATTGGGTACACTTAAATAAGGAACAATGCTCCATAGCTTAATTAACACCCGCTGTTGTCATACATTTCCCCACTTATGCTTGGCTTCTATCAAATGGGCCCCTCATGACGAGAAAGACATGGAGGGTCTGGAGCATGTCCAGAGAAGGGCAGCGAAGGTGTGAAGGGTTTGGAGCACAAGTCTTATGGGGAGCAGCTGAGGGAACTGGGAGTGTTCAGTCTGGAGAGGAGGAGGCTCAGGGGAGACCTTATCCCACTACTTTACAAGATCTAAATTAAAAGAGAAAAGATTGGCAAGCCATTGAGAGCAATAGAGCACATGGCAGAGGAATAAAAACTACAGAGAAAAGCAATTGTAAAGATGAATGTGAAAACAAGAAAGGATGCTTCTAATAAGATGCACACATGACAAACAGAGGGAGAAATTTATAACACACACTCATAATTTTCAGAATGCACTTATATTCTCTGAAGGATTCATCAGTCCCTAGAAGTGATACTCAGCTTTTATTTTCTTTTTTCAACTCTGCCTAGCTTCAGAATTTCCCCACCCCTTTCCTCACGCTTGCCTTCAGCTAGGAAAACAGCTTTGTGCCACATCACTAGGCCAGGCAACCAGAAGGCCAGGTTGGATGGGATCCTGGGCAGCCTGATCCAGTGTTTGGAACTGGGTGAGCCTAAAGGTCCCCTCCAGCCTAAGCCATTCTATGATTCTGTGATCACTGTTCTCCCACAAGAAACAGGCTGAGCAGCAGACTTCATGTTTTACTGAAGCATCAGAAAAGGTGGATCAGGACAGCTCTGTGGATATGCCAGTTATGCTGCCTCCCAGCAGAGCACTGATAGGCACTTTCTAATGAGGAAAGCAAAAAAAAAAGTCTTTACTCCAGAGTCTTTACTCCAGTAACATAATCCTCCATTTAACACACCGTCCAGCTGAACTGGACGAGGGAGATTTTTTGTAAGGCAATAAGAAGGATTAAACTGTGTATCCGGTATCAAGAGAAGTATTTCAGCAGGACATCCTCTCTAAAATGAAAAGTGACAGCAAAGGATATTACATGCAATCTCACATATACCTCACCTTGACTTAGGTAGCTCTAAGTTAAATAACATTTGTGTTCAAAATGCCAATAAAAGATTCAGCTCATTGATTAGAAGTATTTTACCCGGACATGGCACATCTTCCCTCTTCCTTACATGGTCTGGCGCCTATCTTACAGTGAAGTATTTTAAGTGGATTTACTAGCTTTCACCCTTCCAACAATAATAATAATAATAATAATAATGGCTATATCTATAAACATGCAGCCTCAAGAAGCTTTCCTCTTCCCTCCCTGAGGAAAAATGAAACCTTGGAAGCTAAAAATAGAGATAAACAAATATCTGGGGAAATAAAAAATGACAATAGAACAGAAAAATGAGATAATTTTAGGTTTCTAAAGATCAAGAAAATAGCCAGGTACAGAGGTTACCTCTAAAGGCAGCTCCTGGGAGATAGAGGCTGTAGGTCTAGACAGAGAAACTCATCCTCCAGCTCAGGGCTGCTGAAGTAAATATTAAGGTGGCAAATTCTCAGGTCAGAATTTCTAACTAGTAAAGCAGAGCTACACGCTAGCCTAAGGTCAAACAGAAATAAGGATTTTTCTCAGTGGTAGAAAAAGATACTAAAACAAATGAAAAAAAAATTACATCTAATTTTGACTACAAATATGTGGAGAAGGACAAGTCATTTTTATGTGCTTTGAAAAGTTTTGCAGCCTTTTGATTTTCTTGCCTTGGAAGGGAAAAAAAAGTTTTTAAATTTAAAAGTCAACAACAACTTTCTTGTACTAAAGATGATACAGTCTGCTTGCAGTGAAATGCATGGCTAATCTTATCTTGGCAAACTTGGCTAAAGATATGTTAAATTTTGGAGATACTCTGCTTTTAGTAATTCCTTATGTTGTTTGCTTTATGCATAATTCAGACAGCTGACTTACTGGCATCAAGAACAAACCATTGTACTGTCCTTTCATTTCAGCCTTTACATTAATTGTTGATAATTTCCTGTACCATTAGCAAAGTTTTGCTTTTGTCTCTTAAAAATAAGTAATTATAAAAATCTAAATCAGGCATATTTCCAGTTGTACCTAACTAGTTCCTGCTGCTCTGCAAGATACAAAAAGCATCACCTCTTGGTTCTCCCATCTTGAAAAATGCTACTAGGAAAGCAGCTGCAGACCAGATAGTTAAGACCAGCGTGCTGCAGTACACTTCTACTGCACACAACCTCTATCACAGGGTGAAGGCAGCCCAGTAGCCTGCTGGGTGGTAGATACTCACACAGGCCACACTCCTCACTCAGCCTCTGATGCTCAAATTTAGTAGTTTTAAAGAGAGAAGCTAAGTGGTGAAATAATTGGAAGTAGAAACATTTAGCATAGGAATTAGGAATATCTAGCACATGGCATTGTGTTTTCTGTGAGTTAGAGCCTGGAATGTAAAGGAATATTGCACTGCTGTACAGCTAAGGGGAGAGCATTTTTTTAATTTCATTCAGATCATATTTTTGTTGTAAAAGTATTTTTATCCCAGCTGAAACTCTACAAACACCTCCACACCTTTAATTAGTGACATCCAATTATACGCAGTATGTTTTCATTCATGCGGTCTATTCAAAGTATTTTCTTAATTTGCCTCTATGTTGTTCTCATTGTTATCAGTCCCGGTGCAGCCCTCCAGTGTCTGATTAGCAGGAAGCATGGGATGGTGAAATAGCCTGTTGTGACAGCCAGGTCACTCAGCAATAACAATATACCTTGGACTTTCAGCCACAACAACAAGGGGAAATAAAGTTTGCTGACTCAGTGGTACTGGTTCCTTAGCCCCTCTGAAAGCTTGCACCACCTGCTCCTTTTCAAGGGTCCCAGACTTGATGTTCAAGGACTGACTACAGTAGATAACAAGAATATAAACAGTGAAAGGATGAAGGGAAGGAAAAGAGCAACCATGCATAGCTCTACAGTACCAGGTATGGTGTTGCATGTCACAGTCAAACGGCATTAGCTCCCTACAAGACTAGAACATATGTACGTATATACATAGCAGTGTATATTTCTGCTCCCACATATCTACAAGAAATGAATAAACAGCAGCAGTGGAAAGCCATGAGATTGTCACCTTGATAAGTTACATAAGTCTTGTATTTCAGATCTCTGAAAATAGACTTTGGCTGTTTGATTCAACCATAAATCAGAATGCCTGTTAATCTGGTTTTAGAGTGGCTTTCCTGTGCAGGTTTGAGCGTCTCAAAGGAATATACTGTTCATTGATTTATGGACTAGTTCTGCTGAAAAGTTGATTTACCGTTGCTTTCTGCAAACAGTGAATTGCAGCTAGCTGGTTTCTCTGAATATGCAAAGCCTGTACTGTATATAAAGGTGGGAGAGTTTGACAGTATGTAACTAAGTAAATCACACTGATTCCAGTGTTTGCTTTGAGATTTACAGTGCACACTGTAATTTAGGCACCGATGCTGACCCAAAAAATACAACCAAACAGGAAAGAGCTTTGTCATCTTTTCATATATTGGAACTACTTTAATTTATCCATCATTTCACATGCTTGTTTAGAAATCACTCTACCTAACAAAATCCACTTTGAAAAGCATAAACAATAGCATCTAGAAATTATTTCAAACTTAATTTGACAACTGTCTCAAGCACTACATTTTAGACCTTCAAGCAACCCCCGGGCTACAAGTTCACTTTGGATTTCCAGCAATGCTTACATATTGCATGTCAACGGTTTTGCAACACAAGTCACTGCAAACAGTCTCAATTAAAAGAGCCACAGCAGTGAGCATTAGTGGTGAAGAATACCAGAAGGCACATTAGGATGTGTTCAATTGGAATTCTCTATACCTAGTGCTGCTGTGCATTTGATACAAATACTGTCATTTATTTCTGCATGCATAAGACACATTCCTGCCATCAGCTACAACTCTTCAACAGGTTCTTTAAAACAATATTGATCAGTGGTAACCATCATGGCTTCACCAAGGGCAAGTCATGCCTGACAAAAACAGTGGCCTTTTATGATGGAGTTACAGCATTGGTGGATAAATGAAGAGCAACTGATGTCATCTACCTGGTCTTGTGCAAAGTGTTTGACGCTGTCTCACACAACATCCTGGATGCCAAATTGGAGAAGAAATGGATTTAATGGATGGACCACTCACTGGGATAAGGAATTGGCTGGATGGTCACACTCAGAGAGTTGCAGTCAGTGGCTCATTGTCCAAGTGCAGACTGGTGATGAGTGGGATTCCTCAGGGATCAGTAATGGGACCAGTGCTATTTAATATCTTTGTAGGCAACACGGACAGCGAGATCAAGTGTACCCTCAGCAAGTTTGCAGATGACACCAAACTGAGTGGTGCAGTTGACATGCCAGAGGGAAGGTTTAGATTAGACATAAGGAAAACTTTTTCTCTTAGAGAGTGGTCAGGCACTGGAATGGCCTGCCCAGGGAGGTGGTGGAGTCGCCATCTCCGGCAGTGTTAGGAGGTGTCTGGATGAGGAGCTACAAGATATGGTTGAGTAGCTTGTGGTAGCAATGGTAATGGGAGGACGGTTGGACTAGATGATATAGTAGGTCCTTTTCAACCTTGTGATTCTATGGAAAGGCTTGAGAGATGGTCCCATGCCAACCTCATGAAGTTCACCAATGCTGACTGCAAGATCCTGCACCTGAGTCGAGGCAATCCCAAGCATAGACACAGGCCAGACAGAGAATGGCTTGTGGGCAGCCCTGAGTAGAAGGATCTGGGGCTATTGGTTGATGAAAGCCTCAACATGAGCCAGCAATGTGTGCTTGTAATCCAGAAGGCCAACCATATCCTGGGTGCATTAAGAGAAGCATGACCAGCAGGTTGAGGGAGGTGATTCTGCCCCTCTACTCTCTTCTCATTAGACCCCACCTGGAGTACTGCAACCAGTTCTGGGGCCCCCAACACAAGGAGGGCATTGAGCTATTGTAGCTGGTCCAGAGGAAGGCCACAAAGATGATCAGATGGCTGGAGCACCTCCCCTACAAGGACAAGCTGCGAGAGTTTCAGGCTCTTCAGCCTGGAGAAGAGAAGGCTCCAGGGGGGAACTTAGAGTGAACTGTCAGTACCTGAAGGGATCCTACAGGAAAGCTAGGGAGAGACTTTTTATAAGGTCACGTATTAACAGGATAAGGGTAAATGGCTTTAAACTGGAAAAGGGTAGATTTAGATTAGATATTAGGAAGAAATTCTTTATTGTGAGGATGGTGAAACACTGGAACAGGTTGCCCAGAAAGGTTGTGAATTCCCCCTCCATGGAAGCATTCAAGGCCAGGCTGGATGGGGCTTTGAGTGGGAGGTGTCACTGCCTATAGCAGGGGGTAGGAACTATATCATCTTAAAGTTCCCTTCCAACCCAAACCATTCTATGATTCTGTGATATGTCTTCTCAAGGTCAGTCAGCCAACCCATTCACCACTTTTTACAGCTCTCGTCTAAGAGGAATAAATGTTACAATAGCCATTTCATAAGCAGCTGTATAGAAAAGAAGAAAGAAAAAAAAGAGTATGATAAATGCATGACTGCAATTTGGGATCTTACTGTCTCATCTTACATTTACTCCACCAAAAGCGAATAACTCAATTCCAGTACTTGCAGTGGATGGGAGTGGTGCAGAAAGGAAAGATGTAGCATAGCTAGTAGCAACATCTTCTGTTCTTTCAGGAAGAGAAGGGAAGCAAACCTACACAATATCTATGAGACTACTGTTCCCTGAAACTGCTAGCAGAACAGAGGTCAGTGGTTTCAGGGTGAGACAGTGCAGTGTCTCAACTTTTCTTGAAGAAAGAATGAGTAATATTCACGAATCTAGATTTTTTTGCCTACAGAGGTGACCTAGCTGTCACCATGCTGAATATATCAAGATTGCAGATATTTTTCTTCTTGCTGATGTTTAATTTGGCAGACTATAACTTGACACATTCTTTACAGTGACTTTTCCTGCTTCTGGCAAGAGTTGTGTACCTCATTGGCCAGTATAAGGAAAGATTATATCCTTTGTAGAAAATTGTGCCGCCAATGTCACAATATGAAGCCAGGGTAATTTACAAGTACTTGTCTTCCTTCTCCTTTAATTTTGGTCTGGACACTAGACCTTTTATATCAATTTTCAAGCTATTTTTCATTTTAGGAGCTAATCTTTTGGTTACTGACATGGAATGACAGAACACACCTGTGATCAAAGGGGAAGGTAGATGGAAAAAATATCTCCCTAGTTCATGTACGTATGTCCATTATCCTTACCCTGTAATGCAGTGCCTCATATAACTTTAGTCAATTACTAGACATTTTACAGTTATTTTCAGAACAAAGAAACTATTGAGCAGTCTAGCACATGCGTGTTTCTTTATTAATTTAAACTGTCCCAAGTAATGACTTGAGAGAGGTCAAATATCTTTTAATAATAACTTAAAAAAAAAAAAAAAACAGAAGTAATCCACCTCCTGGTTTAAAGCAGCGTGTACACAGAGATAAAAGCCAGAAATTGCTGTTTGTCAAGGTGGAGCAATACCACCTCATGCCACCCAAAATGAAATGACTTACTGGGACTCTTTTTAGTGTGAAGAAATCCCAGACTCAAGATTTAGTGAGATTTTTTTTTAAGGCCTAGATTAAACTAATTCAGGATTTCCCCCAAGAGTAGTTTAAGCATCTGTTTTATTCTAGAGAGAAACAAAGGAAATCAATCTTAGGATTTCTTTCCCACCCCCACACCCCCCAAATCTTCCAGCTTATCCAGCAACCATGTCTAAACTGGGAAATGGGAATCTGAAGAAATGGTGTACAAGTGGGGATTATCTCTGAGCAGGTTGTGAGAAACCCGGTTACCAGTTCACCTCTGGGACATGTTGCCACTCCTGTCCTCTGTCAAAAACCTAAGTCATATTCCTCGTAACATTCTACTGAATAAGAATTTGACTTCAATTGAAAATATAAATTGTTTTTGATATTATTTTCCCATTGCTAGAGAGGTGATTACAGTGGAACAGAGGGTTATGTGAATTCAGACAATGGCAGAAGCTTGATTAACTTTTTTAAGGGAGGAAAAAAAAAGTTGCCTACTTATGTGATCCACTACAACAACAGCAGAAATAAAAATGAAGAAAAACCTTCTTTTCCCCCTCGACCCACCCTCA